>OY856415.1:515013799-515613799 GCA_963693085.1 Alisma plantago-aquatica
CAGATTTATCTCTCTATCCGGGTAGTGGCCTGAAATCAGAATTGCCCACTGTCGTGGTACAATTCACTACCTATGTCTAGGTCGGTTCCACCGTCGTAGTAACCTATACCCTAAACTCGGTGCATTAAAATCGATCTCTCGGTATCCACCATTAACCTTACACCACCTTGTTCAAGGGATTTGTCAATTAACGTGAATTTCGTCTCTTTTCAACCATTAATTCTTCTTTCAAAGTAATTAAGGGCATTAGATTATTATTATGGTGATCAAGTATAATAATATAATTAAGAAAAAGAAATTATACCATGGATTTAAGAGATAAAAGATGAATTACTATGATAAAATTGTCATACAATGAATCCCCGGGCTACTCCCGGTCCTAAAGACAAAGGGGGTTAGCCCCGCATGTTCATCTCAGAGCGAAATGTGGTAGAGAAAAAGGGAAACATGGGAAAAACATGATTGAGTGGTGAAACCCATGAACAGAGAAGATCCAAGCTCTCCTTGGCGTAGAATACGCGTTCTCCCGCCTTTCGGTGGTGGAAAACGTCTTCTTCGGTGTCCGGAACGGCTGGGGCGTGCTTCTGGGCTCCGTTCTTCTCTCCACACCTTCTCGGGACGTGTGCAGCGGCTAATGACGTGATAGATTGCTCTTGGTCGTCGTCATTAGGTATAATCACTGAGTTAGGTTGCCAAATAATCACATCCGTCGGATTTAGATCGATCCGAAGCAAACTTGTATCTGACGGTGTCGATACCATCGACGCGGGTTGATGGTATCGACCTTGCGCGATATCGGCAATTCTTCTTTCTCTTCTTTGCTGTGCCTGATGCTAGCTCGATACCATCGACGCGGGTCGATGGTATCGACTCTCTTAGGCGTCGGTTTTGTCTTTTTCTGTCACTGAAGCTCCTCGTGTCGATAGTATCGACTTTAAGGTTGATTGTATCGACTGTCTTCTCGCACTCGATACCATAGACTCTCCTGTCGATAGTATCGACTCTGTGATGCTCCTTGCGGCTGGCAACCTGTGGTCGTGTCGATGGTATCGACCACTGTCGATGGTATCGACAGCAGCAGATACTTGTTTTTCCTGAAATTACAACACAAAACCACATAAGCCGAAACAAAACATATTCTTGTAATAATTTATGCTCAAAAATACGGAAATAAGGGAGATTTGATATAGAGAAGGATCATAGACCAAAGTAAATGGATTATGCAATATTAACCACCAAAATGACTAATAAATGCATAAAACACAAATAAAACAAGTCTATAAATGCGACTCAAAATCATCACATCAAACTCCCCTAAGCTTAAACATTGCTTGCCCTCGAGAAACAAAACCTTAGAATAGAATTGCCAGAGTCAACTAAAGAACAAATCATCACAACAAACATCACCATATGATCCCCACCGGACATTCACATTCCGGCCCTCACTAACCACATAATGATAATTACCCTAAGGCGACAGTAATCATCCATAAAAGATATCCACCTCAAAACTGATGAACACTATCACATAAGGCAGTTAACATAATAAAATTCGCCGGTCCAGACTCGGTGCATCTTGTGATCTCCTATACTAAGTTGCTCGCCCTAACTACCATCTACATGGAAGCAACTCTCCTGATATTCATAAGTGAGGAGAAATTCACGGTGACCTACCAATTCGAGCAACGGGTGGATAGAATGGGTGGCTAAAGGAAGAAATGGAATCATCATACGGTTTCAACATGCATAAAACAAAAATGCCCTAAATTATGCATTTAGACATGAACATGCCCTAATGCCTATAATTGGGTGGAATGATGCATGCACTAACATCCCGTCTCAAAATGAGATGGAATATCTAACCGAGCTACATCATGTACCATCTTCAACTGCAGGTGAGACTATGTTCCTTTCTCCCCCTTATTCTACTTTCTTCTCAATACTTTCTTTTTTTCTTTTCATCTTTCATTTTTTTCTTTTTTTTTCTTATTTTCTTTCTTTCAGGCCCTTATATCAGAAAATGACAATGAATAATTTGTTGGGCTTACTTTTTCTGCATAGCTCAAAGATTTGAATTATTTAGAAGGTATGGAACAATTTAATCACCATTAAAGAAGAAATCAGATACATGATGTACTCTATGCATAAAAATTATGAATGCAACTAAATGACACGCACCTAAGGGTAATGTGCATGTATAACTATTCTATTTTTTTCATGCAAAACATATGAAAGTGGTTGCAATGCAAGATCTATCTACATGATATGCAATCAAAAAGATTAAAATCATAAAGTACTTCCAATTCTTATGGTGGATTGTGAAAAACAATGAGGTGGAAAGATCACAAGACTAATTGATTGAACCTTTGAAAAGTATTATATGTCCCTCCTTACTGACTTGTGTAGTAGTTAAGAGGTTTCTCTCTCTTACTTCAAATTAGAGTCTCATTATCATTTGGTCAATTTAGGCTCAAACAACCAATTCCATCCACTTTTCATGAATCATTAGGAATGTACAGTTGTGATTTTTCAGTTTTAGAGTTGACAAAACCAATCATTTTCTTAAGTTATGTGCTCAAAGTTGAACAACACAAGCTTGTGAACACTCAATTTTTTTTTAATTTTCCCTTAATTCCCATGTACAAGTGCAATTGAGATGACACAAGACTTAAGACATCCACAATTACACTAGATAGGATGTGGATCCTACAAACAAACTAAGATTGAAAAAAACTAAATGACAAGAAACAAAACAATAAAAACTAAAAAATAATAAGAAAACTGAAGGATAGAGTTGTTCCAACACCCCCCCAAGCTTGAAATCGACTATGGCCTCATAGTCAAAAACAATCTTAAAGGTTGGAACAGAGATACCGGTTACTATTTTGGCGGAGGCGGGTACTGTGGGGCCGTGGGGTCCCAAGATGGGTACTGCCCCTGAAAGCTCGGATCATACTGGGGCATGGGCGGAGGTTGTGGATACCCCCCAAAGTAGTTCTGGCTCCAGTAATGATCATAGAAGGGTTGCTGCTGCATCTCCATCCTATTCAACCTGTCATGAATCTGTTGTTGGTTGTCGAGGAGGAGGCGCTCATTTTCAAACATAGCCCTCTGGTTGTCAAGCAGCCGGTTCGTTGTATCATGAATACCGGCGTATGTCGCTGTATGATGCTGCTGCGTCTGATGTATATCCTGCAGCATGGCATACATACCTTGCATTGAGTAGACATCCTCGCTTTGCTGCGAGGGCGGTGGTGGTGGCGGAGGCTGATAAGAAGAAGATGCACCCAGATGCATGCGAGGACGCTTCCTAGGTGCCACTCGTGCACGAAGAGGAGTGTAGACCTCCTCTTCCTCTTCAGCCTTGTCGTCATTATTGTTGTCGTCGTCGTTGCCGCCGTCTTCATCGGAGTCAGCAATGGCTATGATGGGCCATCGGAAATTTTGAGCCCCTTCGGTATGGAAGACAGGATCGGGAAGCGGACATTCTTGATAAGCATGGTTCACATGACAATGAGCATAAGGTAAACCATCCTGAAGCATGATCAAGTTTGATCGGTGAAGATGCTGCAAATTAACCTTGCTTCTGTTGGAGAGCGGAGTCAGCTGAGAGAAATTTAACCCAAGATAGTGGGCCAGTGGTGTGATGAGCCCTCCAAAGTGAATTGGAGCCTTCCGCGTACTCCGCTTTATCGCCAACACTCGCTGCAGAAAGAAAGCTCCCCAGTTGCACTCTTGGCACTTCAGGAGTTTATGCAAGAAAAACAAGTCCGTCTCCTAGAATTTGCTAAGGGACAGATCACCCCTAGTAAACAGAGTGGAACACAACATCCGGTGGAGAATCCGCATGAATGGATGCTCGAAGTCTGCTACTGTTGCGTTGTGGTAGCTCACAAATTTTCCCGACGGCACCGTCACAAGCTCGGCGAAGATAGTGTCGTAGTCAATCCTGTTGTCTGGCCGCCGGTAGTCAGTTCGCCCATGGTTCCAGTTATAGATCTTGTTGAACTGCCTGAGGGTGAGATTATAATCATTGTTGTACAGCCGGAAAGACACACGGCCCTGGATCCACTCGCGGTCCGTGGCGATGATATCATTTGGCACGACACAGACGTCCAACGACGCCATGAATTCCGCCACCAACTCCTTGTAAGTAGGCCATTCATTGAAGAACGGCTGGCCATCAGCATGGTACTCCATCTCATCGGGCCTCCTGCCCGTATGTCGTGCCTGCCCCTTGAGAACATAGGCCATATTATCCTTGAACCCCAAGTTGTGGATCATCTCCCGGTCAACATAACGGGTCGGCTCTATTTTCCTCTTCATGATCTCCTCGTAGATCTTCTTGACCTCCGCGGACGGATGAACAATCCGTGGGCGTGAAATCGATGCAGTCGGTGTAGGCACGAACTCTGGAATGTCCATCGGGTTGGCGCGTGACGAAGACGCACCGACAACATGCACCATGATTGCGGAAGAAAGAGAAGTAGAAGAAGGAGCTCGGTGCAGGTCGGGGAAGAAAATCTCCACTCGATGAAGAACGTGCTCCTGGATGCTCGTCGTCGGGCTCGGATTGCTCTGGAATACGCTCGGCACAGGTGGAGAAGGATTGGTCTGGAGTTGTGACGTCATCTGACGACAATCCTTCTCATATATAGCTGTGGCCGGCGCTGCTGTATGCCCGTCGACACCATCGACGCGGGTCGATGGTATCGACTCGCGTAGCACAATCCGTACTGCCACTGGTATCGACGGTCGTCGATGGCTGGATGTGGGGGCCCGGATCGCTGACGTGTCGATACTATCGATAGGTGTCGATGGTATCGACCCGTCCCCCGGATCGACTCTCCGGTTGCTGCGATCATCGTTGATCTCCTCTCGCGGATCAGTGACGTGTCGCGTCGATAGTATCGACTTCTGGTTAGGGCAACACCCTCGCGAGGCCCGGCCGCCGCCTTTTGTATGTGAATGTGTCGATACCATCGACAGGTACGTCGATAGTATCGACTTCTCTGAGACGATTTCTTCTGAATATCTCCAGAGATCTCGCGAGTATCGATACCCATGTCGATACTATTGACCTCTGCTGGCGATCATCCTGTTGGTGTGTCGATACCATCGACGAGGCCGTCGATGGTATCGACGCAGTGCGATTTCTGCAGTCGCCAACCTGTACCCAGGTCGATACCATCGACACAAGGGTCGATGGTATCGACTCTGCCTCAGTCCTGCACATTGAGCAAACGATCACGGTATCTTTTTTACACTAAAAACAAAGTCAAAACAAATCAAACTACGAATGTGAAAGAAACTAAACTACACTACCAATGGTTGGGTTGCCTCCCAACAAGCGCCCTTATTTAATGTATTAGGCTAGACGACATGAAGCTCATCATGCATATGGAAGTGCAATGAGTTTGACCTCATTCACTTTCCTTGTGTAATCTTCACCAAAATACATCTTCAAACGTTGCCCATTTACCAGAAAGGTTGTCTCGTCATCACGCACCATGATTGCGCCATGTGGCCTCACCTCCTCTACGGTGAATGGTCCACTCCATCGGGATTTCAACTTCTTAGGATGCAACTTCAGCCTGGAGTTGAACAAAAGCACACGACCTCCTTTCTTGAAAACGCGCATTTGAATCTGGCGATCGTGAATCAACTTTGTGCGCTTCTTGTAGATCCGCGAGCTTTCATATGCATTCATCCGCAGTTCGTCAAGTTCATTAAGTTCAAGTAACCTCTTCTTTCCCGCTTCATCATAACTCAAATTTAGCTTCCTCAGCACCCAATGTGATTTATGCTCTAGTTCCACCGGTAAATGATAGGCCCGACCATAAACCAACCTAAAAGGCGTAGTGCCTATAGGTGTCTTGAACACCGTCCTGTATGCCCACAACGCATCCGGTAGTAGAGTACTCCAATTCTTCCTCGTGGAAGCCACAATACGCTCCAAGATCTTCTTAATCTCTCGATTGGAGACCTCCACTTGTCCTTGAGTTTGCGGGTGGTACGGGGTACCAATGTTGTTTTTGACCTCGTACTTTCTCAACAGTGCCACGAACTTTTGATTCCGGAAGTGTGTACCTCCATCACTTATGATCATCCTTGGTACACCAAATCTGCAGAAAATATATTCCTTGACAAACCTGCACACTACAGCGGAATCATTAGTCCTTGTGGGTATTGCCTCTACCCACTTCGACACATAATCAACAGCCAAAAGAATGTACAAATTAGAATTTGAGGACACAAAGGGTCCCATAAAATCTATACCCCACAAGTCAAATACCTCAACCTCCTGAAATACATTAAGGGGCATCTCTTGTCTTTTCGAAATGTTACCCGCCCTTTGGCAGGAATCACATTTCCGCACAAACTCATAAGCATCCCTAAACAAGGTAGTCCAGTATAGGCCACTTTCCAGTACTTTAGCTGCAGTGCGAGAGCTTGCATGGTGTCCCCCCGTCGGTAGTGTGTGACAATGACGAAGAACACTCTCGTATTCCACCTCCGGTACACACCTGCGTAAGACACCATCCCTGCATTGCTTCAAGAGGATAGGGTCATCCCAAAAATAATAACGGAACGAATGGAAAAATTTCTTCTTCTCTTGGTACGTCCAATCATCCGGGATGATTTTGCAAGCAAGATAGTTAACAATGTAAGAAAACCATGGGTCTTTCGAATTCACTTTCAAAAGTTGTTCGTCCGGAAATGTCTCGGTAATGGGTATGTGTAAATCGTTTTCATCTACCCTCTCCAACCTAGACAAATGGTCCACGACCACATTTTCAATGCCCGCCTTATCCTTGATTTCAATATCAAATTCTTGTAAAAGCAAGATCCACCTAATCAATCTAGGTTTGGCATCCTTTTTCTCCATCAAATACTTAATGGCGGCGTGGTCCGTCCATACCACAACTTTCGATCCAACTAGATATTGCCGAAATTTTTCAAAAGCGAAAATAACGGCAAGCAACTCCTTCTCGGTAGTCGTGTAATTGAGTTGTGCGTCATTCAAAGTTTTAGATGCATAAAAAATCACAGCGGGTTTATTGTCCACCCGCTGTCCCAACACAGCCCCAACCGCGAAATCAGATGCATCACACATTAGTTCAAACGGCTTGGTCCAATCCGGTGTTTGCACAACCGGTGTGGAAATCAACTTTTCCTTAAGCACGTTGAACGCATGTAGACATTTTTCATTAAAGTCAAAAACAACATCCTTTTCTAAAAGCTCAGATAAAGGTTTGGCGATTTTAGAAAAATCTTTTATAAAACGACGATAGAAACCGGCGTGACCTAAGAAACTCCGTACCCCTTTTACCGAATTCGGTGGGGGAAATTGGGAAATTACTTCAATTTTTACCGGGTCTACCTCCAAACCTTTGCTAGACACTTTATGTCCTAGCACTATTCCTTCGCTCACCATCATGTGGCATTTCTCCCAATTGAGGACCAAATGTGTGTCCTCACAACGTTGCAAGACCTTATCCAGATTGTAAAGGCACTCATCAAAGGATGCACCATAAACATAGAAATCATCCATAAAAACCTCTAGACAGCATTCTACCATATCAGAAAAAATGGCGAGCATACAACACTGAAAGGTCACCGGTGCATTACATATCCCAAAAGGCATACGGCGGTACGCAAACGTTCCATAAGGACAAGTGAAGGTGGACTTCTCTTGGTCCTTAGGATCAATCAAAATCTGATTGTACCCCGAATAGCCATCCAGAAAACAAAAATGCGATCGGCCGACTAAACACTCTAAAATTTGATCAATAAACGGAAGAGGAAAGTGATCCTTAAGCATAGCGGCATTTAATCGACGGTAATCTATGCAAACATACCACCCGGTTACCAAGCGAGTGGTGATAGGTTCATTTAAAAGATTATGGGTAACAGTGATTCCCCCCTTTTTAGGGACTACCTACGTAGGACTCACCCACGTCGAGTCAGAAATAGCATAGATGATACCTACAGAAAGGAGCTTAATCACCTCCTTTTTGACAACCTCCATCATGCTGGGATTTAATCGACGTTGTGGCTGAATCACCGGCTTGGCTCCCTCCTCGAGCCGAATTTTGTGCTGGCACAAAGTAGGGGAGATCCCCTTGATGTCTGCAACCGACCACCCGAATGCTCCTCGGTGGTTCTTCAAAACAATAAGCAGCTGGTCCTCCTCCTCGGCACTCAGATAAGCCGATATAATCACAGGCAGCTTTTCTTCCTCATCCAGAAATGCGTACTTCAGGTGCGGTGGCAACAACTTCAACTCCAATTCTGGCGGGCTGATTAAGGATGATTGAAGCGGTGGTGGGAGTTCGCCTAAGTCTTCATAGTACCTCACATAGAAGCACGACAACATCTGAAGCATCTTGGCACACTCCTGCAGTGACTTGCTTCTCATCCAATCATGTGTGATATTAACTAAGCAGGCTTCAAGTGGTAATTCTGGATAAGCGTCAAAAACTGAAATTGCTATGGCCTCATCTTCAGTAGGGGGGTGGGGGGAATGTCCTCCTCCTCATCATTCGGAAAACCTAGAGCCTCGCTAAGGGATACCACCTTAGTCTGCTCCATGATGTCCACAGCCAATGTCCCTTTTTCCACCGTGGTCATTACATGAGCCATATCTAAAAATGTCTTCCCTAGACAAAGTGAGATATTGTGATCAAAATGCTTTACCATGTGGCATTGCTCTTTAGCTTTAGATGACGTGGTGCTAGAAGGCATGACCATCTCGAACCGATCATCAGCAATACCTTAGGTCAAACGACCCCTCCCCATCTCAAGTATCATGTCATTTGTAGCTTGGAAGGGTCGTCTGAGTAGTAGCTCATTGCCTTGTTCATCTTGCATCTCCATTACGACAAAATCTACTATAAATACAAAACGATCTACCTTCACCGGCACATCTTCTCATATACCATATGGTTTCACCACAGAATTGTCCGCGAGTTGGATCGTCATGTTGCTTGGTCGTGACTCTTTTAATCCCAACTTCTTGAATGTAGAGAGGGGCATCAAGTTTATGCTCGCCCCGGAGTCACATAACGCTTCACCAAACTTCACTTTCCCAATGTAACATGAGATGTTGAAGTAGCCCGGATCCTGCCTCTTTGGTGGCAATGTGCCCATGATGAAGGCACTCACCTACTCCTTAAGCACTACAACCTCCGTGTCTGGAATTTTCCTCTTCTGGGAAATGATGTCTTTCAAAAATTTGTCGTAAGAAGGGATTTGCTCAATTGCTTCCAATAATGGGATGTTGACGGAGAGCTTCCTGAAACTATCTAGAAACTTTTTAAACTGGGCATCCACTTTCCTTGCCTTTGCATTGTTCGGATATGGGACCGGGATAGCCTGTGCCCTTTGATGCGGTGGCAGATATGGTGTCCTTTTTTGTGTCTCCTCCTCATCTGCATTATGATTTTCAGTAGCATCCACTGCTATATCCTCAACTGGTTCTGTGACCAGTGTCGGCAGCTCCTCAGTGGCCTCACCTTTGAGTTCTGCTTGGGGTTTGCTTGGTTCATCGGCTCTGGGTTTAACAGCTTCTTTCCACTCCTTAGCAAGATGGCCTTCGCCTGTTGGTTTCCTCCTAGAATATTAGTGTTACCCAGAAAACCTTGGTGCGTCAACTTCTTCAGATTGGCTATCTCGGCTGCCATTTGCGCCATGGACGTCTCTATTGTCCTCATCTGAGCCCCGTGGCTTTGCAGTGTCTGCCCGAACTGGTTCATAAATTCCCCCTGCTGCTTTATCTGCTGACCAAAAGTAGTCATTAATTCTTGATTTTGCTTTATCACTTGGTTGAGCAACTCCGTGCTCTTGTCCTCCGCTACTGGCTGGGGTTTTGCATTTGGGTCCTGCAAAAAGTTGTTTGGATCCTTCCAAGAGAACTTCTTGTCCTTCCTCCATGAGTAATCATTATTTCTGTAACCTTGCTGCTACCGCATGAATTTGACTTGTGCCTCATCCTCGGATTCAGTACCCTCCTTTGCAAGTAGTTTCTTCGCGAGAAGGTCCATCTTATCATTCAGCTCCTTGATTGCTTTTGACTCCCCTGCTACTCGAACATGCTCAACAGCGTCCCTGTCACCCCACGATTGCTTCTTGGCCATGTTCTTAAGGATTTCCCAACACCTCGTGTCTGTGTTGTTCAAAACGAATCCTGAGCCTGCGGAATCTAAGTTACTTATATTATTCTCAGAGAGAGCAAAATAGAAGATTTTGACCTGTGTTTCCTTGTCAAGCCCGTGATGCGGGCACCGCCTAAGCATGATCTGAAGCCTTTCCCAGGTCTCAGAGTAGGTCTATCCTACTTTCTGAGTGAAGTAGTGGATCTTCCTGATCATGTCATTGGTCTTCTAGGGCGGGAAGAACCTTTCAAAGAAAACCTCCACCATGTGGTTCCAGGATTCCACATATTCATCATCTAGAGTGTGCAACCATTCACGTGCAGTTTCTGCCAGAGAACTCGGGAACAACTTTAGGTAGAGTGTCTCTTGTGGAAATTTGTCTATTTTTATCATGTCACAATTCTCCACACATTGGCTTATATGCGTGACTGGGTCTTCGTTCTTGAGCCCATGGAAAGCATTCGACTTGACCAAGTTGATTAACGCATGATCAATCTTGTAAGTTGGAATGTTGATCGTCTGCTTCTTGATTGGCCCCTTTGAAGCAGATGAAGAAGAAGCCTCGATCTTCTCCCATATCGTTTGTTCCTATGCCATTTCTTCTTGTTCGATTTCTGAATCTGTTTCTTTCAAATGGTCTTGATTGTACCCATCCTCGTCGTCAGGTCCCGACAGTGGAACCTCTGGTGCCTGTTGCGTGTAGTCGGTGCTACGCGTCTGCACCATGCACAGGTACCTGCAAAATGGTAAATTGAGTTCAATACCGTGCTAGACAAATACAAAATGTGAAAGATAAGCTATGAATTTCGAAAATGAAAATGAAATTATAAAATAAAAATGTGGCCTAGAGTGGTCGCTAGCAGCACTCGTAGTGCCGACAATTGCAGTGTCCCCGGCAACGGCGCCAAAAACATGACACGCTTTTTACGTGCGTAGAAACGCAAGTGTACGCGTCACTGTAATATAGGCCTTTGTGAGGCCCGAGTTGAACTCAGGGACACGTGAATTATCGGAGACTACTACTAACTACTCGCAATCATCTAGACCGATTAAATAGTTTGAAGTTATTGTAAAATTAAAAGAAAAGAAAACAAAACAAAACAAAGCAATCGATTAAATGTTTAGTTTAATCAATTCAAGATGAGATCTTTAGGATTGTGGTTTCACCGCGGGTTTTCATTATAATAAATTCTATATAGTTACTCAGATTTATCTCTCTATCCGGGTAGTGGCCTGAAATTAGAATTGCCCACTGTCGTGGTATAATTCACTACCTATGTCTAGGTCGGTTCCACCGTCGTAGTAACCTATACCCTAAATTAGGTGCATTAAAATCAATCTCTCGGTATCCACCATTAACCTTACACCACCTTGTTCAAGGGATTTGTCAATTAACGTGAATTTCGTCTCTTTTCAACCATTAATTCTTCTTTCAAAGTAATTAAGGGCATTAGATTATTATTATGGTGATCAAGCATAATAATATAATTAAGAAAACGAAATTATACCACGGATTTAAGAGATAAAAGATGAATTACTACGATAAAATTGTCATACAATGAATCCCCGGGCTACTCCCGGTCCTAAAGACAAAGGGGGTTAGCCCAACATGTTCATCTTAGAGCGAAATGTGGTAGAGAAAAAGGAAAACATGGAAAAAACGTGATTGAGTGGTGAAACTCCTGAATGGAGAAGATCCAAGCGCTCCTTGGCATAGAATACGCGTTCTCCTGCCTTTCGGTGGTGGAAAACGTCTTCTTCGGTGTCCGGAACGGCTGGGGCGTGCTTTTGGGCTCCGTTCTTCTCTCCACACCTTCTCGGGACGTGTGCAACGGCTAATGACGTGATAGATTGCTCTTGGCCGCCGTCATTAGGTATAATCATCGAGTTAGGTCGCCAAATGATCACAGTCGTCGGATTTAGATCGATCTGAAGCAAACTTGTATATGACGGTGTCGATACCATTGACGCGGGTCGATGGTATCGACCTTGCGCGGTATCGGCAATTCTTCTTTCTCTTCGTTGCTGCGCCTGATGCTAGCTCGATACCATCGACGCGGGTCAATGGTATCGACTCTCTTAGGTGTCGGTTTTGTCTTTTTCCGTCACTGAAGCTCCTCGTGTCGATAGTATCGACTGTCTTCTCGCCAACAACCTGATGGTATCTCGATACCATCGACTCTCCTGTCGATAGTATCGACTCTGCGATGCTCCTTGCGGCTGGCAACCTGTGGTCGTGTCGATGGTATCGACCACTGTCGATGGTATCGACCATTGTTGATGGTATCGACAACAACATATACTTGTTTTTCCTGAAATTACAACACAAAACCACATAAGCCGAAACAAAACATATTCTTGTAATAATTTATGCTCAGAAATACAGAAATAAGGGAGATTTGACATAGAGAAGGATCATAGACCAAAGTAGATGGATTATGCAATATTAACCACCAAAATGAATAATAAATGCATAAAACACAAATAAAACAAGTCTATATATGTGACTCAAAATCATCGCATCAGACACCAAGTTTTGATCAGGAGAAACCTACCTACCGAGGGATCAATGCATGTCAAATGAGTTGGAGGTCAGTATAAATTTCATGTAGCTTCTGTTCTGTAACCATAAAGTTAACCAAATAAGCACAAATGATCCAGAAATAATTATAGTGGCATACAAATAAGTAATCGAACTACTTTGGTGAACCCATTAAATCTATGATAGAATATGTAATAATGTCTATTATATTGTATGAACTTATAGATTCTTATGTAACAGGATACATAATAATAATGGAGTGGATCTATGTTCACTAGTATATGAATACATACTTTTGTCATATATGTTGGTATATGAATGTTAGTATGTAATAATACATATTTTCTTCAACTATGCCTACTGTAATTGTGCTTATTTCAGAACTTAGTTAACAAATTACAGTACATTGGATATGTGATACTAATCTTAACATGTTAATCACGAGTACAATGATAATGTAACCTAGTCGACATACTATCTTAGTAATGGTTACATGCAAATTATAAACTATATATATATACATCTGTGAATACAATATGGTCAAGCACGGTGTCTCCTCATGAAGGGACCCGGGTTTGAATCCCAGTTGCCGCCTTAGTTTACCACCCTCCCAGACGTTCGGCCTCCGTCACAGGCATGGGAGAGGGGGAGAGAATGCCTCTCTTTATCCCATACATCTGTGAATACAATATGGATCCCTGAGATGTTCATCTATGTTGGTATAATTGGAATTAGACATTATATGGGAGAAAGAATATGTATAGTATAATTGATTCTAGTACCTACAATGTAGTATGAGGGTGTACATACATTTGGGTTTATACATATGTACAAGAAGAGGTACTTATGTTTTCCCATATTAGTGCATGATAAACTTAAATCCTATATTCTTGAAACCATATATTACTATGTAAATACCTTATGTAGAGCATATACTTGACCCTAGTTGGATAAACTGATCTATGTGATATATTGTGATATAATAAGAGATAATACATTGTCTAATTTGCAAAAAATGTGTAGTATTACCTGCACATATATGTAACTTGGTCGTATTTTAGGATTATGTGACTAAAAATATGGAGCTTAGATCTCAAATTGGTATCTAATAGATCATGTATTCTCCTAATAATACTAAAAAGCCCAACACACTTTTAAGTGGTAGGAATTAGAATAAGAGAAATATAGAAATCTATACAAGGAATGCATACACATGTTTGATTTGGTTTGACAAATAAACCTAATATGTTTCTAGAATGAAAACTTGACATTGAGGACCAAAGTATATCAATTTTGTTAACCATTAGTTGTGATGTGTTTCTAGGATGAAAATCTGACATTGATGACCAAAGTATATCAATGGATTTAACCATTACTTGTGAATATCAAGTATGTACTTATTCCTATTCAAATTATGGGCATTAACCTGACTTAAATCAAATTTCCTATAATGAGACATCTCGTGACTATTGACCCTATCTATTTGTCTATATTACAATTGATTATTTCCTAGTATTGAATCATATGGTTCCACTAAACTTGATAATATTTTGTTTCTTTGGTCTATGGCTCTGTATGAATTGTTGTCTGGACCTGGAAATGTAAATTATGACTCATACATCATCTTACCTCCCTATTTGTATATGTTTGATAATTTGTCTAGATATCTATTACATATTCTTATGTATAGCCATTAGGGCACACTATTTTTTTTGGGGTGTGCTTTTCCACCTCTTTATGTATTGGGGCACACTTTTCCACCCATCCCTATTTTTTGGACTAATGAATTCTTGTCCCTACTAAATCTATCTTTAGTCTAAATATATCAACATGTGAATGTATCTAATTATTTTATTTGTGATATGGTGATAGATAAATCATGGCAAGACTTGGTATCTCAAATGTTATGTTCTGAACTTAAATGCTTCATTCTCTTAAAATTATTCTTATGGGACTTGAATTTATAGGGCCCCCTTTTCTTAAGAACATATCTTTTACACTTTACAAACACTAATATTCCAAAAATATTATTATACGTACATACTCATTATTTCTTGACTCGTAGTTTTGTTTCCTATCTTCTAGGGGGTGTTCCCCTTCCACCCAGGTGTAGGTACTTTGGAGTATCTCGACTAAGAAAGATCATGTACATGTCTACTACCATGAGGATAGTTTGGAATGGATGGGTTGCCCTCTGCAACTTGCCTTATTTGTATTTGAAGGTTTTTAGTTTGTAATACCCTTTTATGGTGAGGAACAATTGTATAATTATACACTTTGTAACTTTGTAATGATTATTTTTTTGCTTCTTTATCTTTATATGGATCTTTGTATGATACCATTTGAGTGGATCCCCTCTTGGGTCCCACTCTTTAGAATATGGTATCAGAGCCTACACAGTCGGTGACTTAACTGTTTCAAGTTATCCTGTGTTGTTCCTTAATAAGGTAGCCAAGTAACTCTATATATGTTGTAGATGTGCCTATCACCGAGTCATGAAATACCAACTTAGATTTTCATCTCTGACTAATTTGGACACTCTCAGTCCCCAAATTACCTATGTAGTTGAAATTCAGTCTCTAGTAATGCTAATCACTCCTACCATCTTTAGGGAGGTTGAAGTTCAACACATAGGAGTTGACTCTTATAGTGTTTGAATCATATCTCATGTTATCACGGAGGTTAACTTGAGCACTATGAATTGTAGGTTGACTTTTATCTAGGTGTAATCCTAGTTCTCAATTCAAACCCTTTCCTTTTTTTTCTAGCATGCCTCACTTACATCCATGGAGCATACTAAGCATGCATTGATGCCAAACATAAAACCCTGTCATAAGTAAAATATTCTTCAAAAGTTCACATATACACTCTTTGTACTGGCTCTAGTTAACTAGTGATCAAGATGAATGATTCGTGTGACTATATATTTACCTTACTTGTGAAGGCACCATGGTTGCAAATTGGCAAGTGATTTGAAAACCCTAATCCTAACTTATTTTATTGGATGATGATATGGCTCCCCTATGTATCAAGAGGAGGTGATGTAGATCATGGTTAGAGTGAAATGGAGAATGGTGTATGTTGTGCTTTTATAGGATCTGATAGAAGTCGACCATCTATAATATTTAACCTTTTTCCCCTCCTATGCTGAACGTTAGGATGTTTTGGTATGCTCTCTTAATTGTATTAATGATTAGACTATTTCAGTTGCTTGAAATGATGATAGAATGAATGTAGGTGTTGTGTAACGGGAAGTGAATGACTTGGTTCTTGAGTCCATTCTGGTGCCATTTTTTGCATTGCAAGGTTTTCATCATCAAATTTGTTATCATTATTAAAATATATGTAAAAAAAGAAAAGAATTCTACATTTTGTGGATGTTATTTGGAACCAAGTCATCGCCATAAGAAAGTTTGAGTAATAGAGAAACTGTTTGGCAAAGAATGACTACTGGAATGATCAACCCTAAAACCCTAGGACTAAGTGTGATATAGAGAGTTTGAAGAGGAAGTTTTGGATATATAAGACCCACTTGATCCACCGTTGTTTCCCCTCAAGATGATAAACTAAGTTATAAATTAATTCTTTTATAGGATTGATTCTTGTACACTTTATTCATCAGGAGTGCATCTTAACTTAGGAAATAACCAAACTTAATAATAGTTTCCATAAGTAATCCTCTTGGGTTAATAATGTCAGACAAATATAGATACTGCCTAATCAAGACTAATGAGTAGGCTTTTTTAAGAATATCACCATAAATGTTACTTTGATTATTTTTTTTTTAATTTTATCTTCACTTATCTTACATGTTCAACTGAAGTTTGATAAAGTACTAGCTATATTGAAAAACAAAATTAATACAAAGATTGTCAGCTCCTAGAAGTTCAAATTTAATGCCCATACACCCCAAATTTCCATAAGCTGAAAAATATGGATATCCTATACTCTACAAACTCGGTTGAACATACTAAGGATGATAAAACGTATGCACATGCATATTTCTCATATGATCATAATTAACTTAAGTGAAAATGAATTATCGATACTTTTATCACAACCTTTATACTTTAATGAGTAAGCTAATGTCATAGATGGCTAATTCAATAAGTTGTATACTCATAATAATGATCAATTGTTAATGGGAACCATGTTTGCAAGCAAAACTCCAGTCTTGCACTTTAACCCTAATCGACCTAATAAATTATATGAAATGGCTTTGCCATGAGACATTATATGATTAATTATCCTTGGTAAAATCTGTAATTATATTCAACTTAATGGATAAGAAAAAATGGAATGAGGCTACCATGATTAGAGAATGGTGAAACTAGTGTATCAGAGTAGGTGGCCATCACATATACACATTGTCAAGATAATCCTTGGATTTGGTGTAAATTTCATAGCTCAACATCTAAGATGAGTAGACCAGTGAAGACATGATGCATGGAGTAATATAGTTTTCCTTTGGAGTGAAATGTGATAGGATGATATACCATAATTCAGTACGTTAAGAAAACTAGAAACTCATTCATTAGGAAGTGTAACTTAATATACATGAATACGACCATATGGGTATGGATAAAAAATTCCTCTTTAAAGGGTGGAGTGTTTTAAGATATTAAATTCAATATTGAAACTTAAAACCCCTTTTCCTAATACCCTTTTGATTATGCTATTTAAAATGTGTTTTCCCCCTAGTTTAGAATATATTAATCTTAGTTAGAGTCAAATGGTAACGTCTTTCATAAATACCTTCAACATAGGGAGTTTAAAGATAAAATGACCACAATAATTCAATAACATGAACTAATGTACAAGTATACCAAATAATAGGCTGGAATCTAATTTGACATCCTAAAATAATTTTGAGAGTATAAGATGAAAAAATCCAGATTAATATGTAATTCAATGTCATAGTTG
Organism: Alisma plantago-aquatica; assembly: GCA_963693085.1. Lineage (NCBI taxonomy): Eukaryota > Viridiplantae > Streptophyta > Magnoliopsida > Alismatales > Alismataceae > Alisma > Alisma plantago-aquatica. Next base: position 515,031,422 of record OY856415.1, read on the forward strand.
GTTAACTAAGAGGAGTCAATATCTTTTTTTTAATTGGTGATTCTATTTCTATCATCACTAGGTATTGAACATGATATCTCTTGATACTAAACAAGGATCTTACTGTGGGGGTGTCTCATATTGGACAGAGAAATGAATATATCAAACAAATGCTTATTATACAACTAATGGAATCCAATATAAAACATTTTCAAAATTTACAAATACCCCTAAATTGGATTTCTCACATCCTAATTATCTAACATAGACAATTTCAAATCAAAAGAGCAATGTTTACCCCCCAATTAATTGTATATATAAGGTTTAATATATATATATATATATATATATATATATATATATATATAGCAATGCATTAATAATACATTTAAACACCTAGGTTCTGATGTAACAACCCAACTCCTCCTATCTTACGGATCTGTATATTCCCCCTATGCAAACAGCATACAACATTGCCTTCATTGTAATAAATGGTGGTTTCTTCCCTCTCTTTCATCCTCTCCTCTTTGCTTTCTTCTCTTGTGTTTCTTCCTCCTTTCCTTCTTCTTCCCTTCTCTTCAACTCAACCTTCTACAAACATAGCCACACAATTCTTCTTCTCTGTCACCCCTCCAACACTCTATTTGCCATACTGGGAAGCCACTACCCAACACAGTTGTTCTCCTCCTCTCTTTTCATTTCCCAAGATCCCATTCACCTTCATAACCCTCTTCTCTCTTAATTCGTCCACTTCCAACAAAGGTGGTAGCATGGCTCCTCTTCCTCATCTTCCCGTGTGCTTCCTTCTTCTTCCACACCTTTATACAAAAACCCTAGTTTTCAACCCTATAGATCTTGGATACAGATTTTCCTCACCATTAAAAACTAGGCTTGTTTCCTTGTCACCCGAACACCTTCTTCTTTGCAACCACTAGAAAACCTACAACGCGAGGTCCAGTCAGAGATCATTCATACCCTGAATTGAAGCCAAAAAATTTAAACACATAAACTAGTCAATTTGCATCTTCACCTATGATCTAGAACCGAACACCACTCTTTGTAAACCCCAAACTCATGAAAGACTAGGTTTAAAATGGCTAATTGGGTCTGAACCCTACAAATTGTCACCCAGATTGGTCATGTCTTCTCCACCCACTAGGCCCCACCAATGCTTCAACAAGAATATATGTGAATTCCCTAATACAACTCACTCTCATCTCCCTCTATGCCTATTGAACACCTCTGTGAGGCTAACAACAAGATCTGAAGAACTCCTTGAGCCACCATTCCGTTGGACTAAACATCAACTGGCTTTTATGTAGATACAACATAATGTCTGGATCTGAATACCACCAAGTTTCGACCAAGAGAAGCATTTCTTCGAAGGGATAAATGGATGTTGAATGAGTTTGAGGTTAGTATAAATCACATATAGCTTCAGTTCTATAAGCATAAAATTAACCAAATAAGCTTGAATGATTTAGAAGATAATTATAATGGTATATCTATCTTAATCGAGCCACTTTAAATTAAAAACAACATATGTATGACTACCATACTATATGAACCCATATATTTCTATATAAGAGGATAAATAATAAACATGGTGTACATCTATACTCACTAGTAAATGAGTGCATACTTTGGTGTATATGTTGGTATAGCAATGTTAGTATGTAACAATCTGTAATTTATTCAACTATACCTACTATAAATTCTTATTTCAGAATTTTTTAAGGACAATATAGTTAATTGGAGATGGGATACAAATCATAACTTTTTAACCAAAAGTACAATGCATATTGTAACCTACTAGGCCTACTATCTTAGTATTGGTCACATGCAAATTAAAATAATTAGATATGTATACTTTTGTGAATACAATATGGATCCCTGTAATATTTCTAGGTTTATGTATATGGAATAAACATTATATGCAACAAAGCGTATGTATGATATAATTGACTCTAGTGCCTAAATGTAGTATGACTTCGTACAAACATTTTGGTTTATCCATATGTAAAAGAAGAGGTACTTATGATTTCCCCTATCAGTGTATGAGAAATTTAAACCCTAGATTCTTAGAACCATAAATTGTAATGTATTTACCTAATGTGGAGTATATACTTACCCTAGTTTGGTAAGTTGGTCTATGTAATATGTTGTGAAAGAATAAAAGATAATACATAATCTAGATTGGAGGAAATGCATATTATTACCCTCACATATGTGTAAAGTAGTCATATTTAGTCTTATGTGAGTAAAGATGGATCGTAGAACTAAAATAAGGTACCTAATGGGTCGTATATTCTCCTAATAATATTAAGAATCCTAATATACCTTTTTTGTGGCTAGAATTAGAACAAGAAAAATATATAAAGCTATACTAGGAATGCATACACATGTTTGATGTGGATTGATAAACAAACCTAATGTGTTTCTATGATGAAAACTTAACATTTGGTGAAAACGTATATCAATCAAACTTAACGAGTTGTTGTGAATATTAGGTATCTACTCATCCCTATTTAAAATTTTGACATTAATCAACTTAAATCAAATTTCCTATAACCATTTTCCCTTTCTATTTTTCATATAGCTATTCATTATTTTCTGGTATTGAATCATATGATTCTATTGAACTTGATAATATTTTGTTGCTTTTGGTCTATGACTCCACATGCAATTTGTTGTTTAGACTTTGAATTGTGAACAATGACTCATACATTATCTTTCCACATATTTGTACATGGTTGATAATCTAGCTAGATGTCTATTATAGATTCTTATGCATAATTATTAGAATGTATTATTCCTTCGGGGGTGTGCTTTTCCACCTTTTTATATATAGGGGAGCACTTTCCCACACATGGTGTGCTATTTCACCCATTCTTGTTTTTTAAGCCAATGGCTTGGTGGTGTATTGGCCCTACTATAGATATCTTTTATAAAAGTATATCGGCATGTGAATGTATCTGGTTATATGTGATATAATGATTGATAAGTTATGGAAGACGTGTTATCTCAATGTTGTTCTTTGAATTTAAGTACCTCATTCTCTTGAAATTATTTTTATTGAACTTACCTAACTCTACATGGGTCCCTATTATTGGGAACATCTCTTTTACAATTTTAACCCACAAAAATGGCTTAAATGTTATTATATTTATTTACTATGTACTTTCTGACCCGTACTTTATCACTATCTTCTGGGTGATGTTCTCCTTCCACCCAGGTGTAGGTACCTTGGAGGAACTAGATGAAGGGAGATCATGTACATGTCTATCAACATAAGGTCATGTTGGAATGTATGGGTTGTCCTCTGCAACTAGTCTTATGTGTACTTATTTAAAGGTTTTATTTTGTAATACCACCTTATACAGTAAGGAACAATGTTATAATGATACACTTTGTAACTTTGCAATATTAATTTTTCTATTGCTTTATATTTGCATGACTCTTTTTATCATAGAATTTCGGTGGATTCCCTCTCATGTCCCATTTTTTACAATGTGCATATACACACATACATATATATGTGTGTATATATTAGTGTGTATATATGTGCTTAATATATATATATATATATATATATATATATATATATATATATATATATCATCTAAGCCTTGATCCCAACAATGTCGGGGCCAAATACATGGATCCTTATTTTCCAATCAGCTCTGTTACAGGTCATACTATGATCAAGAAGTAAAGCTTCAACCTCTCTTTATAAGAACTTCCTAAGTTAATTTAAGATTGCCTCTATTGGTATGTATGCCCACATAGTCATCCTGAGCAATTACATGGAGTCATATATTAATTAATCAATTAATTGGTTAATTAATTAATTCCAGAATATTCTAATTAATCCATGAGCATTTTAATTAACGCAACCTTTCTGTTTACCAATGTATTTAGGAAACCATGCTTCCTTTCATCTCCTACTTAAAGGAGATTGATGGACGATGTCTTTACGAGATATTGAGAGAGGCTTTTCAGTTTACGCTCATATACGTAAACCCTAGCTGTCACCGTCCTCAGGAGAGAAAGGAGAGCATCGCGACAAAGTCTACTCCTTCATGTCGGCTTAGGAAGCACGACGTGGAGTTCCACTCCATCCATGTAGATAAAGTAGAGACGCAGACGCTGAGACGCCTGTGTTTGGAGGATGTCAATGATCATACATATGTGTTACGAGCAGCGTACATCACCGCACGAAAGGAGCGCCGCCAGATCTTCCTGTGACGCATTCGGAGGACGGGAGAGAAGTATTGTATGTGTAAGCCAGGAGTGTTGTACATCATCGTGCGATGGGATGTCACCGGACTTGCTCTGTGACAAGGTATATCCCGTGAACACTCTTTTTGAATATGTTATTGTCAATGAGATCCTATTAAGGGTTGTGTGGAAACATATTTTATTTTGTTTCTTCCGCAGCACATGTTTCCTTCCACAAAACCCAACAGTGGTATTAGAGCAGTGTCGATCTATGGTGTATTTGGATTCGTTTTGATATGATTGAATCGCTGTATACTGTTTTCTGTGGTTGCATACGATGCGAATTTAAAACTTCTAATGTGCATATCTAAACCTAATTCCACATATGCCACAAACTTCGATTTTTGACATTGCAGATGAGGTCAACTATGGAAAATATTGATTTTCCTAAGTTCACGGAAGTAAAATTTCATAGACCTTTTAGGGGATCTACCCTTGAGACCCCATGAGGGGCGGCCTCCTCTCGACCCCCGCTCGTTAACCCTGCACAGGGGTGATGCCCCTGTGTACCCCGCAGAGTCTGTGTGGGAGCCAAAAATTTATTTAATGGGAAATGTCCTGCATTAAAAGGATTGTAACTTTAATATGTATATACGTATATGTAGACCTATGATATCATACACGTCGCCTTTAAAACCTATTTTATATGGTGAATGCATACACGGTTATGACCTAGAATCCCCTTTTGTGAATGTTGTGAATGAATGTGGTTGTGAATGTTGTGGATATTTTTTTTCAAATGCTATGAATGTATAATGGTTGTATGTGGATCTTTTGTATAAAGTATTCAGCTTGCATGTCGAGCCTCATCTCTTATTCTAAAGTGTAATTAATTCTTTCTCTTTATATTTTTACTCATATGATGTAATAGAGATATGATTAGTTTTAATCTTTATAAACTTGATGTAAGAAGGCCACTTGAAGATCCAACTCCAAGGAGCATCCATGGAGAATCAACTTGAAGATTTAATTCTAAGAAGCTACCTAAAGATCCAACTCCAACAAGCATCCATGGAGAAGCAACTTGAAGTTCCAACCTCACAGAGCATCCATGAAGTTGTTCATTGTAATGTTGATCCTTATAGGTTGATTCACATGTGTTGTTGCATGAGATGCATAAGACATTAGGTGGACCGTAATCCTTTGTGGCTCTAAAAGATTATAATAGTATGGTCATAACCGATGTTTTTGTGTTTGCAATTGCATGTCTATCGTTTGTGGTTGTGTATATAGTAGTATATGATACATACTATAAGTATGTGGTGTTTGGATATGTATATGTATTAATAAAACCCCTCAATTAATAATATTAAGTTTTAGTTGCCTTTAATAAAGAAACACACATGAAAATCTTGATTGACTATGTGTGGGAACGCCTTCGTGTGGTACACTATCTATCTCGCGGAAGTGTGATGGTGGGCGTGTGGGTCTGCCACCGCAAGGTGCACACTCATCGTGTTGGTTTATTGGTTGGACTTATCTAGGAACCTTGACAAGATCAAGTACCTAGAGGCACATAGATGCATCATGGCAAGGAGTTGTGCATGATCATCTATCCAAGAGTTTCATATGATGCAATTGGCAAAAGTTTCCTATCTTAGTATTTGGTCTTTGATGTCGGTGTTGGTTGGGCATTGATCCAATTATTTTGGATCTTGACTCACTAGAAGGTTGTACACTACAATCTTCTAAGTTGATGGTGAGGGCTATCAATTTGAATAATATAGTGGGATCTTAATTAATTAAAGGCCTAATAAATCTAATTTATCAAATCTTTACAAGTCAAAATGTTTTGGACTAAATGCAAACTTTTTCTTTTGTAGCAATCAAATGGGAAACAACACTCACACACTCTCGTTGTGATCAGTTCTTGAGAAGGAAAAACTTACCAGAATCAACTTTCTAAAGTGGTTTAGTATGTTGAGAATTGTTCTCACGCAAGAGCGTAAGCTCTATGTCTTTGAAACACTAGAGCCAGCGAAACCCGCCTCAAATGCACCCAAGGCTGAAAAGGATGCTTACAAGAAGCACCTTGACGATGTTGTAGATGTCAAGTGTCTGATGTTATGATAAATGAATTATGTGTTGCACGAGCAGCATGAGAACATGAACATCATGGTGATGGTAAAACATCTCAAGAACATGTATCATCATCAAGCAAGACATGAGAGATATGATGTCTCTAAGACTTTGTTCAGAAACAAGATGAAAGAGGGAAACTCAGTTGGTACCCACATACTCACTTTGATTGGGTACGTGGAAATCCTATCCAAGATGGGATTTCCCCTAGGTCAAGAGTTGTCCACTAATGTGATTCTACAATCGTTGCCTGAATCATATAGTCATTTTGTCATGAAACACAACATGAACAATCTTGACAAGCCATTATCAGAATTGTTGGGCATGTTGAGGACAACTGAAGCACGGATGAAGAAAAACAAGCCCAAGTCTATGATGATGATCAGTAGGAAAAAGGTAAATTCAAAAGGCAAAGGAAATTCTAAGAAAGGTTCTAAATCCGGGCATAAGCCGAAGTCATCCGCACTCAAAGCTAAAGGCGGGATCTCCAAAGAAGGCAATTGTCACCATTGTCACCAGGCTGGACATTGGAAAAGAAACTATCCTCTATACCTGGAGGAACTAAGGAAGAAGAAGCAAGGGTTAGAGATCTCCACTTTAGGTATATAGGTTATTGAGATAAACTTAAATACTTCTTCATCATGGTTATTGGATACTGGATGTGGATCTGACATATGTTAAAATATGCAGGATCTGATAAGAAGTAAGCCTTTATGAAAGGGCCAAGTCGAGATGTGGGTCACTGATGGAGCAAGAGTTGTTTCCACCGCAATTGAAGTTATTAGTTTATCTTTGCCTACGGACATTTTAATAGAATTAAAGAATTTCTATTATGTACCTGCCATTAATAGAAATATTATTTCTGTATCTTTTATGGATAAGAGTGGATTTGAATTTCACATTAAGAATGGAATGACTTCTATTTCGAAACAAGAGATCTTTTATGGAAATGCCCCTATGTATTATGGTATCTACTTGTTAGAACTTGAGACTGGCATATACAACGTAAATACTAAAAGGATAAAACTTGACAACTCAAAAAAAACATACCTATGGCATTGTCATCTTGGGCACATAAATGAGAAGTGCATATCTAGACTCCATAAGGATGGTTATCTAGACTCTTTTGATTTTGAATCATTAGAGACATGTGAGGCTTGTTTATTAGGCAAGATGACCAAGACTCCTTTGACTAGACATAGTGAGAGAGCCAGTGATCTACTAGGGATCATACATACTGATGTATGTAGTCCTTTTAGATCAAATGCTAGAGGAGGCTATCAATATTTCGTTACCTTCACTGATGACCTCAGTAAGTATGGAAATGTATATCTTATAAAACACAAGTCAAAAACTCTTGAAATGTTCAAGACTTTCATGAATGAAGTAGAGAAGCAACTTGGTAAGAGTATTAAATCACTCCATTCAGATTGAGGTGGTGAATACTTAAGCCAAGAGTTTGAGGACCTTCTGAGAGACCATGGTATTGTATCACAATGGACTCCACTTGGTACACCACAATATAATGGTGTGTCAGAAAGAAGGAATCGTACATTATTAGACAATGTATGATCAATGATGAGTTTAGCCAAACTTCCAATATCGTTCTGGGGATATGCTCTTGAAACCGTAGCATTTACACTTAACCATGTACCTTCCAAATCGATTCAAAAGACACCATATGAGATAAGGAATGGGAATCATCCCAATTTGTCTGTGTTAAAGATTTGGGGATTTGAAGCTTATGTTAGGAAACAATTTCCTAAAAAGCTTGCACCCAAATCTAAAAAATGCTATTTTGTTGGATATCCCAAGGAAACTCAAGGATACTACTTCTACACACCAACTGACATCAAAGTGTTTGTTTCTAGGATCGTTGTATTTCTTGAAAAGGAATTTATTTCCTAAGGAAACAGTGGGAGGAATGTAGAGCTTGAAGAAGTTTGACATCAACAAGAAAGCAGAGAACTTGAGGAGGTACATAAGGAACATGAAGACTCACAAATTGTTGTGGAATTTCAAGTTCCAAATGTAACACATGAACCTCATAGGTCTAGTAGGACATGACTTGAGCTTGAGAGATTTGGATTTCTCGTGAATCAAGACAGTGATGAATTAGGCAAAGTAGATGAGCCAACTTCCTATCTAGAAGCTACTAAGGGACCACAATTTGATAAAAAGCCATGAGATCTGAGATGGAATCCATGTACACCAACAAGGTATAGACCCTGTTGGATCCACCTGAAGGGGTAAAACCCATAGGGTACAAGTGGGTCTTCAAGAAGAATACTAACATGGATGGAAATGTTCAAACCTATAAGGGTAGATTGGTTGTGAAAGGATTCTGTCAAATTCAAGGTGTTGATTATGACGATACCTTATCACTTGTTTCCATGGTTAAATCCATTAGGATCATGCTTGCCATTGTAGCTTATCATGACTATGAGATTTGGAAGATGGATGTCAAAACAACATTCTTTAATGGGAATTTACTCGAGGATGTGTACATGACACAACCTGAGGGTTTTATCAATCTGAAGGAAGCCAATAAAGTCTATAAACTACAAAGGTCAATCTATGGATTGAAGCAAGCATCTCGGAGCTAGAATCTACGTTTTGATGAAGTATTCAAAAAGTTTGTCTTTAGTCAAAATGAAGATGAACCTTGTGTTTACAAAAAGGTTAGTGGGAGCACAATTGTATTTCTCATTATGTATGTGGATGACATATTTATGATGGGAAATGACATCCCTACTCTCCAGACAGTAAAAGGTTGGTTGGGGAAGACCTTCTCTATGAAGGATTTAGGTGAAGCATCCTATATACTAGGAATCAAGATCTATAGAGATAGATATGGAAGGCTTCTAGGCCTAACCTAGAGCACATACATTGACAAGGTGTGAAAGAGGTTTAGCATGGAGGGTTCTAAGAGAGCTAACTTGCCCTATGTCCCATGGTGTTACAATCTCTAAATCTCAATATCCTAGTTCATGTGATGAACGAGTGCACATGAGTAAGATTCCATATGCATCAAGAATTGGATCTCTCATGTACGTGATGTTATGTACTCATCCTAATGTGTTGTATGCCTTGAGTATGATGAGACAATATCAGTCATATCTAGGTGAATGTCATTAAATAGCTGTAAAGAACATCCTAAAGTACTTGAGAAGGACTAAGGATCAATTCTTGGTATACGGTGGTGAGGAAGAGCTCGTGGTAAACGGTTATCCCAATGTTAGCTTCCAAACTGAAAAAGATGACTATATATTGCAATCTGGATTTGTGTTTTGCCTGAACAATGGAGCTGCAACCTAGAAGAGTTCCAAACAAGAGACAGTTGTGGATTCTACAACAGAGGTTTTATATATTGCCGCATCTAATGCTGTAAAGGAAGCTGAGTGGATCAGGAAGTTCATTTCTGAACTTGGAGTGGTTTTAAGAGCTAGTGATGCAATTGAGTTGTTTTGCAATGACAACAGAGTAATTGCACAGGCTAAAGAACCAAGATCGCACCAATGTTCCAAACATATTTTATGGCGGTTCCATCTCATACGAGAGATCGTACAATGAGGAGATGTGAAAATTTGTAGAGTACCTACAGCAAGCAATATGAATGACCATCTCGCAAAAGCACTTTCACAATAGAAACATGACAGACATGTTTGATCACTTGGATTGAGATTCATGAGTGATTGGGTATAAGTGCAAGTGGGAATCTGTTGGTAGCCCATAAAGACTATCATTTGATGATTGTAATGGGATACTATATAAATGATTTGTAATACTATATTGATGATATCAATAAAGGCAATTTTCCAATCTATATGATTGTGTTTTATACTGTGAGATGACCACAAAACTTATAGATGTCTATATAATAATATACTCAATGACATATGTCTTCAGGTTGATGACATGAACAATGAGATCATATGTATGCTAAGAGTATGTATTCTTGTGTTGTCCCTGATTGGTTGTTATGGTGGAAATATCCATAGACATCAATAACACATAAGATTAGAATGTATGTTGGTTGATGGAAGAATCTCATTAACCATGATATGGAGATATCAAACCAAATACATAAATACTTGTTAGAGAATAGTGTATCGGACAGACCCACCTTGAGAGTGACACATGGATACCATGATTGGTAGTTAGAGTTACATCTCATAGTGATGGTGGTGATTGTAGTTCTTAGACCTGAAGTCACTACACTTATCACATATCGTTCGGTGTACCTTGACATCATCCACTGTAGTCCTGAATAAGGATTTCCATAAAGATGGTGCTTGGGTGCATTGTGACACATGGGGATGATTGTGAGCGATGTAGATGGAATTTGTCCTTCCTATGGGTTTGATATTCCGACCACTTGATAAGCGATATTGAGAAATGCATGGCCATGCTGATGTGAGTCAATATGTGATATTGAGCTTACATATATCTCAGACAGTCTACTCTAGTTCAAGGATCATGGATTGAACGTTGAAGAGGATAACAGTTCCTTGACTTGAGTTCAATCTAGATATTAGTGACAAAAGAACTATACAATCACTGTAACACCAGTCATGAATGATAGGCTAAGTTGTTCTCCAACTTCTCCAATTACTTGGGTGGCAATGAAGTCTTCCTAGATACCAATCATTGCTTGTGAAATCATAATATGATTATGGATATCACTACCAACGTAATTTGGAGCCTACCTGGTCACACACATAGGATATGTTGGAATAGGAGTATAATTGTGGATTTAATTGGAATTATTCCGAATCATATTGATTACTAACAACGTTTATGTAATTCATTAGAATAATATTAGAATATTTTAAAATGTTTGAGCCAATTAATTGGAGTGACTGGCTCTAAGTGCAAGTGGGAGTCTATTGGTATGTATGCCTATAGAGCCATCCCGAGCAATTGTATGGAGTCAGATATTAATTAATCAATTAATACAATTAATTGGTTAATAAATAGTTTTAGAATATTCTAATTAATCCACTAGCATTTTAATTAACGCAATTTTTCTATTTACTGATAGGTTTAAGAAACTATGCTTTCTTTTGTCTCCTATTTAAAGGGGATTGACGGCCAATGTCTTTACGAGATATTGAGAGAGGCTTTTCAGTTTACGCTAACGTACGTAAACCTTAGTCGTCACCGTCCTTAGGAGAGAAAGGAGAGAACAGTGATGCTAGCACGTCATCGCACAAAGACTACTCCTTACTGCCGGCTTAGGAAGCGTGACGTGGAGTTCAAGCCCATCCGCATGGACAAAGTAGAGGCGCTGATACTGAGACGCCCGCATTTGGAGGTGTACATCACCGCATGAAGGAGAGCCACCGAATCTTCCCACAATGTGTTTGGAGGATGGGAGAAAAGTACCGTCTGTGTAAGCTAGGAGCGTTGCACACCATCGTGGAGCGGGACGTCGCCGAACTTACTCCACGATACAGTATATCCCATGAACACTCTTTTTTAATACACTGTTGTCGACAAGATCCTGTTGCAGGTTGTGTGGAAACATATTTTATTTTGTCACTTCTGTCGTGCATGTTTCCTTCCACAAAACCCAACACATACACACACACAAATACACAGACACATACATCTAAGCCTCGATCCCAACAATGTTGGGGCCGGATACATGGATCCTTATTTTCCAATCATCTCTATTATGGGTTATACTATGAATAAGATGTAAAGCTTCAACCTCTCTTTATATGAACTTCCCAAGTTAATTTAAGCCTGCCTCTTTTGTTTTCATTTGTGCTTGATTATATAATCTAGCTTTTATTAGGTGTATTTGTGGGTCTGCACTGCACATGTCCATACCATCTTAGATAACCTTCACACAATTTGTCCTTGATGCTTACCATCACCACTTTGTTCCTGATGTAGTCATTCCTCAAATGATCTTTTCTTGTCTTCCGATACATCCTAGAAGCATACTCATTTTGGCTACGTTCATCTTGTTGAAACCTTGTTTCTTCATTATACAACATTCACTCCTACATAGCATGTTGGTTGTTCTATAAAACATGCTTTCTAATCTGAGAGAGATCTTCTGGTCACATACTACTACTATAGTTGTACTCCTCCACTTCAATCATCTTGATGTGATCCTATGACAAGCATTATATTGAACCTCACCCTCCCTTTCAATAATAGAGCCCAAGTAACAAACTTGTCACATATTCGTACATCAATTCCATCCACCTTGACCCCACTATTCATAATTCTAGATTGGGTAAAATTGCAATGTATATATTCAGTTTTACTTCTAATAATCATAAATCCATTAGATCTTTATATCTCCGAAGTTCAACTTGATCATTAAATATTTCTTTTCTTCTATCAATCAACATAATATCATCAATAAATAACATGCACCAAGGGATATATCTTTATCATGCTTTTCCAACTCATCCATAACAAGAATAAATAGGTATGGGTTGAATTTTGAAGTTGATGTACCCCAAAGGAGATAGAAGAAGTTTGTTTCTCTCCTCTAGGAGTCCCAATACTTGCACTTGAGCCATCATACATGTCTCTTATCAAGTCAATGTATTGAATAGGCACACCCTTTATGTGTGAAAACCCTTCATAACACTTTCATGGGTATACGATCATAGACCTTTTCCAGATCAATAAACACCATATGAAGATCTCTTTTGTTTTCTCTATACTTCTTCGTAAGCCTCCTTATCATAAAAATAACATATGTTGTTGATCTTCTTGACACAAAACCAAAATGATTTTTAGATATTCATGTTACTAGTCTTATCCTTTGCTTAATAATCCTCTCCTAAAGCTTCATAGTGTGACTCATAAACTTTATAACTTTGTAGTTTGTGTAGCTCTGAACATCTCTTGTGTTCTTGTATATCAGGACCATAGTAATATTTCTCCATTATCCAACATCTTCTTAGATTTCATAATCTTGTTAAAGAAATTTTCCAACCACATAGCTCCTTCACCCCCCATACTCTTCCATACATTAATGGGAATACAGTCTAGACCGCATGCCCATTTACATTTTCATATTTTTAAATCATTCTTGACATCATATAGTGAAACTCATCATGTATAAGTGATATATCTTGCATTTATATCATCTATGTTTCTTACATTATTCACATTATCTCCATTGTAAAGCTTATGAAAGTGATTTCTCCATTGGTTCTTTATATCATCATCCTTCAGCAACACTCTTCCATCTTCATTCTTGATGTACTTTTAATTTACTCAAGTCTCTTTCTTGCCTTTCTCTTATATGAACCATTTTGTAAATATCATTTTCCCCTTTTGTAGTGTCTAACTCTCTTACATGTCTCACCAAGGTATCAGACCTTGCATCTTAACTACCTTTTTAGCATCTTTCTTTGCTTCTTTGTATCTCTAAAACTTTGTATCATCTCTACATTTTGGAAAGCTCGAATAGATCTCCCTTTTCAGTTTAATATCCTCTCTGCTTCATCATTTCACCACCAAGTCTCTTTATGTGGAGACCCACACCCTTTGGACTCTTACAAAACCTCTTTGGCAAAAACATTTATGCAAGTGATCATACTTTGCCACATAGAGTTAACATCAAACTCTAACTTCCAAGTTCTCTCCTTGATAAGATTATCATTAAATGTAAATTTCTTTTCTCTAGTAAGATTCCACCACTTGATCCTTATATCTTGGCTTCTATTATGCTTACCTTTGTTGATATATATATATATATATATATATATATTCACATATGAAATCTACTAGCTTATATTGGGTGGTGAGTTATTCCACAAGTACACTTTACATCCTTACATACTTTTCCATCTACCCATCTTGTAAGGAAGTACTTAATTAGGTTATGATTGATCCCACTATTGAAAGTAATAATATGAGGATCTCTTCTCTTAAAAGGTATATTTTCTAAGATCGTATCATACGCAATCGCAAAATATAAAATCTTGTCTCCTTCTCCATTTCTTCTTCCATATCCAAAACCTCCATGAAATCTCTCTCAAATCCCAGATCTTTATTCCCCACATGGCCATTTAAGTTGCTCTAAATAGTGATCTTGTGCTCTATAAATATTCATTGCATCAATTCATCTATGTTGTCCCAGAAGTCCTTCTTTTCTTCCTCACTAAGGCCAAACTGGGGGCATAAGTGATAATAATATTAATAAATCTCCCCCCCCCCCAAGAACAACCTTGATAGCTATGATTCTATCACTGATTTGTGTGACCTTGACGACATCATCCTAATACCATTTATATATATATATATATATATATATATGTAAAAACATGTATACCAAACTTTATACCATATGTCCCCAATAACTCTACATCGTTCCCTTTTCCACTTGGTTTCCTTCAAGAAAATAATGTAAGTTATTCTTATAATCATGGTATCCACTATCTCCAAAGGATTTCCTGTCAAGAAGCCAATGCTTCAAAATCCCACTCGTATAAGTCTTTTCTGAACTTGCTATTTACCAATCCAATTAAAAAAGATTGTCCTTGCATATTTTTCACTACATCCAGAATGCAATATAGTGGGACTAGCTTCTTTACCCACAGTCATCCAAGGTGTGAAAACACTTTCTTTTCCTTCAACACAATCAGACAATGTTGTATTCTCCTTGCATATTTATCACTACACCCGAGTCCTACGGAGTGCGTCGTTGTGTAGGGACACTCTAAAAGATATTGATAAGGATCAATGCCATAAAAAGAGTGACAAAAGTTTTATGGTTGGCTATCAAACCTACCACCAACCCTCCTCCTTTAACCAAACTTGGGACCAAATACACTTTCATAGAATGTACAAAAATATTTGCATATATATACACATATATATGCATATATATGTGTGTGTGTTTGTGCATAAATTCATATATCTATGTATGTATATGAATGTAAGTATATGCATATATATGTATATATATGTGTATATGTATGTATTTGTGTATCTATATTTGTATATATACACACATATTTGTGTGTGTGTTTATGTGTGTTTGTGTGTATTGTCGGGCTTGAATACACATAGGTGTAGTGGAGACAAAATGCACTCAAGGTTTGGTACCATGTGAATAGTATTTAAAAAAACTAGTGATATTCTAAAATATCATATGAATATCCTATAGGAAAATTTTGAGTTCTTTTGGATACTAATGAATATGCATCTATAGATTAAAAAATGATGTATTTGAAAAACTTTGTGTGACAATTTTTTTTGTACTTGGTTGAGTACTTTACAAGACTCAAATGATATTTCAGAGCCTATATATATATCATAGTAATGAATATCAACAATTCAGATTTTTGAAATAATGGGTATAGATATGCAAACAATACTTGAGTGTATCACATGATTAGTATAGTTGAGTGTATTCTAGTCTGACTTCCTCTCTCTCTCTCTCTTTATATATATATATATATATATATATATATATATATATATATATATATATATATATATATATATTGAAACATGATCTCACTATTTAGATGTTAATTTGATTCCACTATTCTTGATCTAACAGAAAGTTAACTCAAGCACTGAATCGTGTGAATTAGTTTAATGTGGAATGATGCATTTCACCATACGGGACAAAATTAAGCATGCACCAACAATAGTCACTTGCATTTATAACAATATGATCTTTCAATTACATGTTCAATCAAATATACTATAATCATTCGAAAGGGTTACCGAAAAGTAGCATATTAAAAGTATTGTAGAATTTGTTTCGAATTCCAATTTTCATATGGTTATTGTAGGCTTTTATCTACCATAATGCATTCGTCACGTATCTATGAAGTTTCTATATATAGGAATTACAAAATAATAGGACCTTTGACCACCCAAAACATAAGATCTACAAATTGATAATGTATATTGTCTCTCCATGCATCATTATTTCTTATATTTTTCAATGACCTTCCTTCTTCCTCCAGATAGTTATAGCATAGTCTCTTCATACTTTCCATACCATTTTGGTTATTTCCACTTTGATTGTCTATATGACTACTCATTGTGGTCATACATATATCAATGGATATAAACATGTTTATTATTTATTACTATTCTTCTACACAGGTGCGTTAGAAATTGAAATGTTATAATATGGTTGTTAATCAATCTCAATATTTGACCTTCAGCATTAATGGATTCACCAACCAAGCCTCAGACCTTGTCTTGAAAGTGGAAATTCTATTGACAACCCATTTTAGTCTTCCTGAATATGATGATTTTTATTATATTCATATATGGATTAAAACTAATTAATTTTCTTTCATTTAACACAAAATAGAAATCAACTATAACACAACGCTGTAATGAGATACCCAAGCATGTTCAATCAAAATGGATTCAGAAATTGAATTGTTGTTGTAACCTAATTTACATGAAGATGTTCAAGGGAACAAAAGATTACATGTAATGATAAATGATAAAAGACATATATGGTGTACATTGATCACCTCAAGAGATGTTAGGACTCGAAAAACACCCTTACATTTCTAATACATAGTACAATAGACAATGGGTCTCTAAATAGATATGATCAGACATATGAAATTTATTATATTTCATAAGAAAAGGTTTTTATTGTTTGATCTTTAAAATTGTTATATATGGTATGCTCAAGATTATACTCACAAACTCAAACAACAATTCCCACACTGAGACAAAGTTAATAGAAAATTACATTCTTTCCAATAGACATCCCACTTTGAAATGCCTATGTTAAGAACAAAAATAGAAATCAATTCCTATAGGATGCTAACTATACGATGCAAAAACATTTCCACCCACAAATCATAAAACACCCAAACATTCAATCTAACCACATCCAAAAAATCATAAGTCATTGTGGTTGCTTATCTGAAGCATGCATTTTTTACATATGTCCAAAAACATTTTCAAAAACCCATCCCTGTCACACTTATCTAGATTTCACAAAACAACATGAAAACATGGACATGCATGGTTATTGGTGAGGGTTGGTGTTTCTCATAGAATATTGTCAAAGATAACCTTTAATGATCATTGGTATGATAAATTATTTGAATATAGAAATGGGGTCATCGAATAAAGGTGTTTCTCCAATTTTTTGATGATTAGGAAAAGAAACAAGTGTGTGATTGTTAATCATGGCTTTAAGGCAGTTATATATGGTTATTATGGTAAAATATGAATTATAAATGTGGTGGTGAAATTGTTGATCAGGAAAATTGGATATAGATGGGTTTCTTTTTAGTTAAATATGGGGTGTCAATTGGTTAAATGGGATATGGTGATAGTGAATGGAAGTGTAATTTCATGACCTAGTTCATATGATTTGTAATCATGTTTGGGGATTCTTTGAAATTGTTTTGAATCATGAGGGTGATTTTCTTGATTGATTATAATAATGCAGTTTTTGGAGTGAAAACAAACAAGTGGAAGTGAATATTGGACAATATGGGGGAAACATGAATGTTGGAAATTTTTAAGATATGCTTGTGGATAAAAATGAGATTTTTGACAAATGAGGTTAACAGAATGTTTGTTTGACATATTCTATACACAATTTGAAGTTTGTGGTAGGTGCTCACATGTCAATATTATTATGGAATGAACATTTTATCAAAACATCAAGGTTTGTATTGGGAAAATTTTAATTGATGTCTTGATATCCTTATACAAATAATCAAGCAAGATGTCAATCAATCATTCAATAATAATTCATAACCCATCACATAGCTTAATTTTCCATTTTGTTGGAAGCCTTCAAGAAATGACTCAATTGAAATAATGCTTCCTATCTTAGTCATGTTATCAAAAGTTTTTTTATGTAAAAAGGTGAATGTGCCACATAATCTGCACTATCCTTAGTGTCCTTCATGGGCATGATGTAAGATACCCAAATCTAGGATCATAACAAAATATTACCTTTTCCTAGACTCCTCTTTAAAAATGTTAACACTATAATCTATTTTCCTTAAATTAGAATGTATTAATATTAACTGGATTTCAATAGACTCATGAAATTATAAGTATTCCTTTATATAAACTTTTTAAATAATTCAACTAACTATTTCACAAGTGGGGTTAATCTTATAATACCACCATTTAATAGTTGTTGATTGTATTTCAACACTCCAGAATAATCCAATGATTATAATATGAAATAAGTCACATTGATAGGACTTATAGTGTCTCAACCAAATTAATAGGAGGAGTAAGTGCACTAAGTGAGAATTTAATATAAAAACGATGAAAAGGAATGTCTAATGTCTTCCGAAGAATAAAATAATGTTAAAATTGAATTTTATAATCCTAATTAGCATTCACTTTAATTTGAATGTTAACTAGATACTATTTTATTTCTCAATTTAATTAGTAATGAAAACATAAATTAACTCAGGATTTAATAGATGTATTTCACTAAGCATTTAGTTTTTTTCCTAAAATCATTTCTCCCCTCAATGTAATGCCTCATTCTTACTCCTTCCCCTTCAATCGTGTGACCCTAGTGTTGAAATGCAGTATACGCAATAGGTGGTGTAGTCTCGCCTTCCCTCCTCTTCTTCCCCGCACCTCTCTTCCTCTATATCCCCCACCTTTCATCGCCCACTAGTTCCTCACCTCCCCTTCCTCATCATCTCTTCTATTCCTTCCTCTTTCCTACCACCCTCTGCAAGTGTAGTGACACGCCTAACCGTCTACACATACAACACCAAGATCCATACCCAACCACCCTGATGCAAGCACCTAACAAATTGCCTCCAAGAATCCAAGTAGCGCCACCCTCTCCCTAGTCTCCATGTACATGACTCGAAACCATCACCAACATCACCACTGACTTATGCCATCGATTACATAGAAGTGAGCCACTGTTGGTCTTGCAGAATCCACAACCAACACGCAGACAACAATGCCGACAGAACCTTAGTCGCCCTTCTCTTTTACTTGTCGTGCACTGAATCGCCAAAGCCACAAAGTAAGGCCACCACCTACGGTTCCCATTAGAAGATGATCTGGCCACCATTCTTCTCCTTAACCATCTTCTTCTTCATCCCATACAACCTACAAACTATAGGCATAGACTATAGGGTCATCCAAGTATGATCACCATCACAAATTGTTAAACCACATGCTACAACTACTACTCAATAGAGCCATATCCCCACCCTAAAGGCCTTCTCTTGACTACTTGCCATATGGCCATTGTGATGGAACTAGGATCTACAGTCGCCATCTCCTCAAGCTCCAACTCCTCAAGCCAATGAAGCTAGTTATTATTCTCAACTTAGAATCATGAACAAGAAACCAACCATCAAGGCTAGTCCGGACCAATGACTGTAAGTTAACCAACCTTCCTACAGTTTGTGAACTATGAGATATTAAAATAATAGATATACACATAAAAAAATATGTTGGTAACACAAGTAATATAGAGATAATCCCAATAACTTGATTCTACCTCTTAAGTTATGCATATATTCATATAAGGGTAAACAATAATACGTAATGTAATAATGGATCTACTACAGGTCTAGAAAGTTACAAGATTATGGTTTAGATAATCACCTTTCGTGTCACATAAACACATATAATTAACAATAAGCAATATTAGCTAATATTTTTCTAACCATTCATCTTACTATATCCTTATTACTACTAAACATTCACCCACATAGTGTGTACATTTATGGAGATTTGTAGTACATATGTAATGAAGTGGAGGATTAGAGAGTTATGCAAGGTAACAGGTTGGACATCATTAACCCTATTAGTAAGTAAGGAATGTGATCATATAACTAACTCACGGTTTAACATGTACACATTTACATGTATAAGTACGTATACTAGTAAGTTAGAAGACCTAATGTTTCTGAAGGTTTACACTCCTACTCTAATCTCTATTAAATAGCCATTTAAATGATAATTAGAGTTTGTTATAATAAAGGAAACGATGATATAGTGATAACTCATATTAGGTGATCTATTATGTTAGTATTTTATATATTTGTAATATCTATATATTTGAGTGTCAAAAAGTGGAGGATAAGTGTTTTAGAAAAATTGCTAACTATTAGTAAGAAAATCCAATATAGAAATCGTATTCCTGTCATATACTAAACCCTATATTCTTATTACCAAGGGGTATTTTGAACCCAATATCACTATACTACTAATAATCATCCTTCTTCTCATATCCTAAAGTATCCAAATACATAAACCCTAACATATCCTTAGGTGATCAAGACTAGGATAAGAAAAAAATGAAATTTTTAATAGGAATGTATACTATTACCCACACATATATGTAACATGGGAATAATAAGAATTATGTGATTAAATAGGGATACTAAAAACTATATCTAACAAATCATATATTCGCTTAATTATAGTGAAAACAATAATATGACATTAATGTTGGATCAATGGGCTCTAGAAGGGGGGGGGGTTGAATAAAGTTTCACAAATTCTCACAAGATAAATTAGACCACCAAATTATATATTTGAAAAGCCTAAACAAGCAGCAATTTGATGTCCTAATCTAACATTCATAGCAAGGATGAGAGATAGTGAAAAACAAGCACTTTGACATGTGGTTTAGAGTGGTTCCATGTCCTAAACTTAGGAGCAATGTCAGTCCACTACCTAGAGTGGGTTAGTCTCTAGGATTTGCAATCTTGGTACTCTTATATTCCACAATAAGATTACAAGACACAACAACCACACATCCAAGGGCTTAGTACCTCAAGAAAAGATCTTCAACCTATAGAAGGAGCTTACCCACTTGAACCATGGAGTCTTCAACCATCAACATGGACTTACCCACTCCTTTCTTCAAGTCTTCTGCCTTCAAGGGATTACATATCTTCCTTGAGTGTTGCCTTGCTTCTCTCCTTCACTCGAAGATATGGAGCACCTATCTCCTTCACTTGGAGACCTGGAGAAACTTGCCTTCTTCAATCTTGAAGAACAACACCTCCTTCTCCTTCACTTGGAGAGGGATCTTCAACTTGACTTCAATAGGAATTGAGGTTGGAAGATGGAGGAGGAGAGCTTTACAACAATACAGGGAGTAGCTCTCTTACACAGGAACCTATCTCACTCATTCTCATGAATTTGACTTGAAGGTAGAGAGAGAAAGGGGCTCAAAGGCTTATAACACTCTCATTTATGCTAGGACTGAGTTTGTAATGAAAGAGCAGCCTTGGAATGAACTCCAAGTGTTCTATATATAGCTGAGGGTGTTGCTTTGAGTTAGGTGAACTCTTGAGCCGAAATATAGCCATTTTCCTTCAAGAAAACATCTCTATTTTCGATCAAATAACCCACCAACGGTCACATCACTTTTTTCTGCAAATTCCGTACAGTGCAATCGGTCGAATTTCAATAAAGGTAACTCAACTGATCAAGTAAAAGACAAAACCGATATTCAAATGGTCGGTCGAGTTTGTCCTGGGGAAACTCGGCTGATCCCTGAAGATTGTTTTGGTCTGGCACTTGATCAGTTGAGTTCTGTGTAAACACAACTCGACCGATGCTATCTTCAGAAAACTGACCAAGATGGATCAATCGAGTTTGTCCTAGGGAGAAACTCGACAGATTGACAACCTGATGTCAATTTTTGAATATGCATCTAAAGTGATCTAACATTGGTGTTTTATGTCCCAATCAATTTTCTCACCTTAGTTACAAGTCAATTCATCATTACAAGTGATTACAAATATGTTCTAAGGTCATTTACATAGATTTCCACAAAAGCACACTTGTAGCTCTTTGACTTGAACTTGAGTCAAACTAGGGTTTTGGAAATGGGATCCTTTTCATGTACTTAATGCCTGAAATAAATCTTTAATACACATATTAGATACATATGAATGGAATGGTTAAGTCATTATCAAAATATAGGCAATGTATAACCTTAGGTCAACAATTAAATGAGCAATACTGGGTTATTAACAATTCATATAGCTATACTAGGAATGAGTATGCATGTTTGTTTAGAATTGAATAACACACCTAATGTGTTTCTAGGATGAAAATTTTACCATAATGGACTGAGTATACCTAATGAGTTTACCACTATTCATGAAGACTAGGTGTGTGCATCTTCTTGATTTTATTTTAGGCATATATTGATTGAATTCAAATTTTTATCATTGAGGCACATTTTGAGTTATACTCCTCTTTTTGAATCCATTGAATCCTTTTAGAACATCAACCATTTTTCATATGTTTCTTTGATGATTATTTAAATCATACTTCTCATGTATATATGTCCTTTGATCCCAACTGCTATAAGACCTTGTACTTGATTATTATGTTTGAAATGACTATGATATTTCCTACTTTGTTTGCATGTTAGATTTGAACTAGTAATACCTATAAGTAATGTAACCATATTTTAGGAACTAGGTTTGATCCCCCTTCCAGAGACTAGATTTTATTCCCCTATCACATGGTATTAGGCATGGGTTTTATTCCCCTTCCATATACTGGGTTTTATTTCTAGTGAAATGTTATGATTATAGGCACTTGGTTTTATTCCCTTGTCATTCATTGGGTTTTCTTCCCCTACCATTTGTTATATATGGGCACTAAGGTTTTACTCCTCCTGACATGGGTAGTGGTTTGTGGTTCCCTTGCACTACTTTAGTTTATTCTAGTCCTTGTCTAATCTACATGCACCTTTTATATGATTTTATTTGTGATTAAAGGAAAGAAGTTCTCTGTTCATGAATTTTTTTATCTAATTCAATAATGCCTTAATCTTTTTTCTCATTCTTTGGGTTATTGATTGTTTTGATTTATTCTTTTGATAATAGAATATATGTTCATGGCCCCCTCTTTTCTCGAAAATAACCCTTTTACTCGTAATCCCTAATAATTACCAATGTTACTGTATGCACATACTCAATTGTGTCCCAACGCATACTTTTGTTTCTTGTTTTGGGTACTGTTTCCAAAACCACAAAGGTGTAGGTGTATTATAAGTCATGATTCATGAAGAGATTTTACATGAAGGTTCATCTTAAGGATAGAGAATGGTCTAGTTTCCCTCTACTAAGGGTCATGGATGTGTATAGATGTAACACTTTTAGTTTTTACCACCTTCTTAAGGTGAAGAACCATGTATGCGGGATATTTTTTTAAAATGAAAATAGTTATGTTTTTCCACTAATCTTTTACTACGTCTCTTTTATCATACAATTTGAATGAATCCTTATTGGGTCTCACTTTTTACAATATGGTATCAGAGGCTAAGCAGACAATGACTTGACTATTTCAAGGTATCCCATGGTATTCCTTAGTTAGATGGCTAAGTAACCATATGTAGGTTGTTGATATGCCTATCCCTGAGTTGTGGAGTACCAATTAAGGTTTCAATCCCAATCTATACTGATCACTTCACCTCCCAAGATACTTATGTGGTTGACATTCAGTTTGAGCAACCTTAATCATCCCTACCCTTCTTATGAGGTAGAACTGTGACCTGCATAGGACTTGATTCTTATAGAGATCAGGTTCTATTTCCTACATAATGAGAAGTTAGATTAACTACTATGAAGTGTATACTTCCTTGAACACTCATAGAAAGGCTTAACCCAAATTTTCACCTAAAAATGCTTCCTCTAATGTTTTTATCATGCATTGTGTATATCCACTGTGGGTACTGAGCATGCATGGATGAGAAATGCAAAACCCTAACCTAAGTTAAATCTTCTTAAAGTTTTCACCTATCTAATTCTAAAGTGGGATTGGGTTACCTAGTGATTGGGATAATGAGCGTTTTGATTATATAACTACCCTATCTTATGAAGGGACCATGGTTGTAAACCATCACGTGAATAAGGAACCTTAATTTCTTCCTATACTCGTGGGAAAATCATATGGCTCTCCTATGTCTCGATATGAAGTAGTATAAATCTTGATTAGAATGGTAAATTTCGCATTTTAGTCGGATCTAGTAGAAGTTGACTATAGCAATGTGAAACATTTTCCCCTCCTTATCTATAGGTTAGGGATATTTTGGTATGCCCTCTTAGTATTATTATTGATTATACTCTTTTAGTAGAATGAAGTGTTGATAGATTAGTAGTAGGTATGTAGTATAGTGGGATGTGGTCGAATTGATACTCAGATTGATTTTGGCACCAATTTTAGACTTTCATCACAAAACATTTATTGCTAAAGTTATTTTTAATATTAAGTTATATGTAAAAAAATACAAGCTTTCATATTTTATCGAAGGATTTTGAAACCAAGTTACCACTACAAGGAATTTTTGGTTATATAGAAACCTTTTAGTGAGGAAATGCTTGATTGACATAACTAATATGAGACCCTAGGCCTAAGTGTTGTGCAGAGATGATGAAGAAGAATTTTTGGATATATAAATCTAGTTTATCTACCCACTTCACCCCTTTATATATTGTATAAGTAATTCATTAGGAGAGTGTCTTATGTACTTACAGAGTATAGGTACCTTTAGAGTGCATAGGTACCTTTGGCGTGATCTTCCCTTGACCCCACGGGTCTTATGTACTTATGGCTTATCTTTCTCATTGACCCCTCACGCCTTATGTACTCATGGATGTGGCCATTCTATTGACCTAATAGGCCTTGTGTATAGATGATGGCTTTATCCTGACCCAGGGGTCTTATGTTACCTAGGGCATGACCCCTTGGGTCTTATGTATCTTTAAGCATCCCTACTTGACCCTAGGGTTGACTTAGGGTTCTATCCTACCTAGGTATGATTGAAATGCCATAAATTTATTTCATTTATCTTTTTAATTACACCTTTCTTTAGGACAAGGTTCTTCAATATCATTATATCTCTACATCGCATGAGTCATCTTGTACAAGGAGATTCTATAACTTAAATGACTTCCATATAATTTCTTTCAATGTGAGAACTGCCATTATACATTTTACTTGAGATTTCGCTAACCAAAATTTTTGTTCTTACATATTTATGTATGCAAGGCATTAAGCCAAACACGCACCCATATTATTCAGACTTGGTGTCATCAGGGCTTATGTACGTTAGATGTACTATTATTACATTCCTTTTAGTTTACTTTACTTACCACTATGTATTTACCCTAGGATTTCTCTCACCAAGGTTTTCACATTTAATATAAATTGAAAATTTCCATTTATTAAGGACAACTTATTGTGTCTAGGTATGGGTAGGTGTTTTCAAGCTCTGTATCCCTAATCCTTCCAATTTTAGGTCCTCCTAGGACATCCAAGTGAGTTAATATTTTCAAAATCAACACTAGGTTATTCAACTCATCCTCCTAGAGGAGATCCTAACCTAGGGTGCCTTCTTGGTTTTCGAGAGGAGGTTAGGCCCTCAACCCCTAACCCGACCCCATGAGTCTAGGGTATGCCTCCTCTATCGATCATTTCCCATCCTTGAATTTACCCACCCCTGGTCTGCACACCATCCCAAAAAATTGGTTGAGGGTCTTATATTTTTCTTTATGTAACCATACAGTTCCTACATTTCATGTATATGCAAAAACCTTTTATTTGTACCTACATGACTGCTGACACTTAACATACTTGCATACATGAGATGCTATTGATATCTAACTTGTGATATCCAAATTGATTTGCTCAAATCATTTGGACTTTCTCTTTTTTTATCTCAACTTAGGGTTCGTTTGGGTAGGGTGATTATTTTTTATTCATTCTTTGTTTGCATGTACCCAAAATAGGTTTTGATTAGATTTAAGGGTTAACTTTGAAATCATAGGATTTTATTTTCCCTACATTCAAGCTGCAAAGTTGCTCGACGCCTTGTTTTCTTTCTTTCAAACCATTATATGAGAACTTGTATGGCTAAGGCTTCCCGCATCGCAGCGGTTCTCTTAACATAACCCACTTAGGTTTCATAAATGAATGGGTTATCCCACTCAAGTAATTCATAGATGAATGGGCCTTCCCTACTTCTACTTACATCTTTCTAGGGTTTATACTCACTAGTGGGACATAAATTACATGTCACATCTTTCACATCTATTTCTTTAATTAACTTTTATATGTACTTTAATTGGTAGGGATGCCTTGATGCTATTTGTTCTTGAAACCCAAATTCACGATGAGGAGAGAAGTGAATTCTATGGTTGGAAAGAAATTAGATGATAAGAGGAAGAAATTTCATATGAAAAGACCTAGATGTATTTTATGTAGAGAAAAAATATCATAATTTGTCCAGGTGGATTCACATGGGCATGGGTGTCCTCTTCTGCCAACTAGTAGTGCAGAGGAAGTTTTTCCATCCCCTAGGTTGTGATCCTTTATAGACACCACTATCTTTATAAAATGCCCTAATAATTTAAAAGTAACATACGAAAGTATTGCTTATTATAAGTTATCTGATATGTGGATGCTCTGATGCTAATTGTAACGAACCCCTCCACCAGTTACCCACCATTGAAGGCAAATTGTTGGGATCAAGATTTTACTTATTTTTTTAAGATCTAGACTTAAGAAATAATAAGTAATAACAAATAATTTCATTTCCTAATCTTTAATGATAAAAAAATCTTGCTAAATTCTCCACAAATGAGTATACAATATGCCACATGGAAAGAGATCACTATTTATCTAACTAACTAGTCCTCCTTGTGACATTAATTTTACAATCTTCCTTGTATACATCTGAATTCAATTCCTCATATCTTTGTGTAAACCACCTACCTAAAATTTTGACAAACAAAACACAGGTTAGTATATTCTATACTGTGTACGTGGGTGCATAACAAGTGTGTATATAATATATCAACAAATATCCTCAAGAATCAAATAATTGCACATATAAAATTGTACTTTCTTTATAATATTCTAACCCATGTTTGTCATGCCACTTTATGTGTATCACTTCTATGTCCATCATTAGACTCGTGTGAACTACCCCTTAGTAGGTCTAACCCTGGGTTCAAAATATATTATCTTACCTTTATATGATATGCATTATTGGAATTAGAACAAATTGGAATTATATAACATCCAAGTAGTTTACCAATCGATTCAATCTTTGAGTAATCATCGACAATTCTTGGAAATCAACATACGAGGGTATTCATAAATAAAAACATACCTCGTTCACAAAAAACACATGCAAATATACTTCAAGTATATGATCCAACCAGTCAAGCATATGTAGATCCAAGCAATCAACATGATCACAAATTATACATAATCCTAAAGTTTCACTATGTATCCATATCATACTAATCAGGGTTGATTGTATATCTTAGGGTTCTTGGTTTAGTGTTGATATGCAATAGGTCTCGAAACCTTAATTCACATGCATATGGATCTAATGACTTTCGACCGTAGATATACATCATAACATTGGGATCTCGTTATTACTCAACATTATGATTCTATATGACAAATTAACATATTTACTACATAAAACATGTTATGCATCAAAACTTGGGTTTATGTAATGACCTAAAACCTAGCATCTTGACTTTAGGAACCCTAACCACATGGATAAGATATTGGTATGCTTGCTTCTTTATATTTGACCAAACATGGATAAAGTTATACCTTAATGAATATTGATAATGCATATAACATATTATGTGGCAATAGGTTCTATAATCCACATCACAAATCATAAAAAACCCATATTAACATGATAATTTAATTATGGGCTACCATGTAAGTAATTTCATTAAATATGTCACACATGTTTCCTTTGCTAACTTATACACACGTCATGCCGAAAATATAATTAATAAGAAGTATAATGTGCTTTGGAATAAAAATTGATGTGTCTATGTCCATAAATATAAATAGGGACCATTATCTAGATAAATATTGAGTTAATGGACTAAATAGGTTAACTAAGTAAAATATGGAATTTTATGAATAGTAATATAATGAAACTCTTTTGGAAAAAAATTGAAGATAATAGGACTCAATTAAGTGAATGTTGATGATAAAGATATAATATTTTGATAACATAATGGTAACGAGCCTAAATCATAATGGTTCCATAACTTACAAAAGAAATCTCAGAACCCAAATCTAATGTGAAAATCATGTTCCTTGGGCCCATTTAGCTTGGATACCAAGTTTCACATTATTTGAACAATAATAACTATCCCAATTTCATATAAAAATATGAGATAAGACCAAAAATATTAAATGAATAATTGAATGAGTTTAAAAGTAGAAATAATATCCAGAATCACTTCTACATATCAAAATTAGTCTATGTGTGATTTTTCACATTAATTAAACAATCTTATCTATCCTAGTTTTATTTAGGAGAGATAATATAAATTAAGGTCCAAGATATTAAATAAAACATTAAACATTCCAAAAGGGAAAATTGATGCCAAAGGCAGATTCTACATATTCTAATTAGTCTAGGTGTCATATTTCACCTTGTTGTCTTAATTAGAATAGAGAATAAAAAGGGAAAGAAAATGAATTATTATATTTAAATCAAATTTATCCTCAAATATGTTGAACTGTCATAATATGATTCGTTGGTTTTTGAAGTTGAAGTCCTATGCCTGGCTCTCCAAACTATCACATTGGATTCAAGGGTAGTGATATTATCTCCTAATTGTATCTTTTGCACGCATAGTACAAGTGATCCTCTCCCCACAATTTTCCCTCTCAATTCTCAATATTTTTTCTGATAAGTATTCACAGTCTCCTTCCTTATAAGATTCTGCTCAATTTGACCCCAAATACATACTTTTTCCCTATCATTTTTTAAAAGCCCCAAAATTACTTTCTCTTCCACATCTGCCTACATTAGCATAATCTTCACCCACAAAATCTATATGTATCTAGTGTAGTTAAAATCTCTATTGGACTCTCCTATCTTACCACCAATTTATCTAGAATATCTCATCCTCATCCCAGCCTACTTGATCCTCTTCTTTGAGCTATTAGGTTGTGCATGTCTTGTACCTACCACCAATATGCAATTCCTTTCTTCAACACCAGCTCTAGATCCTCCTGGTGTCTATCACGATATATCCAACTCAATGAGTATTGCTCCTGGCTGGTGTGAGTAAGGCAGATCACCTTTGACCTGCCTATGACCCAAGAAGGGTGACACTAGCTTTGTCTAAGGTTGATGAAGCTCCTACCTTTTCCACCTTATCTAAAACCATGATAAGTCTATTTTTTTTTCTTTTTTCCCCTTTGTGCAACGACGCCGTGACTTGAGTTGTGATCCATGGTTCTGAACCTCATTTTATTTTTGGCTCCTTAAATTTTTTGGCTTCTCTATGTTTCTTCATATTCAATAAAGTAGTGTTCCAATCAAAAGGTCCCATGTTTGTTATTCCATAGTTCTGCTTCCTGAGTGGTCATGGTGGGAGATGCTTTGGGCACTCCAAGTCATTGTTCATTCTCAATTGTGGCTAGAAAAGTTTAGTAATAGGCAAGGAAGATGTCAAGAATCTCCATCATCACCCTCTCATCTTGTTTTGTGATTTTGGGTCAGATCTTTGATGTGGTAGGTCACCTGCTTAGTCAAGTTTTAATGGAGTTCAATCATGTAGTCATATTCCCAATGTTGTCCTTCATTTTTCATTTTGTTGGATTCGAGATAAGGGGCATTTTTCATCTTTTTTCAATCTTCATCTTATTTTATTGCAATGTGTGGTGCTCCTAGATGGATGGGGGCCCAAGCCAGATAGGATCAAACCTGATAGGGCCACATCATCAATGTTTTAAAAGAAATAGATAATGTTGTTTGGTGGGTTTTCTGTATTCTCTTATTGGTCTTTTTCTAAAATTAATAATTAGTTATAGGTAGCTTAGAAAATTAAAGTAAAATATGTTTTAGAATCATGGGATTTTTTCCTACCCATTGGTATATGTCTTATTGCCTAAATCAAATATCATAAATATGTGATTTTATGAATTTTCCTATTTTGTTTAAATTTGTAAAATTAATAATTAATAATCTATAAGTCCTAAAAATAAAATAGAATATGATATGTAATCAAAAAATATTATCTACAATATGGTATGATTTTGATAATCAAATTTGATGATAATAAAAAGGCAATTTTTAGGGTTTATGTAATTAATGTAAAATTAACCCTAACTCTTTATATAAGTTTAAAAGGTGTTTTGAACAATCTGGCTTGAACCTAGGGTTAGTTGAGGACTCATATAGACTTCATGCAAGGTATGTTGCATCCCCAATGAATTATACTGAGCAATTGATCTAAGTTTTCTCTCCCTTAATGTATGTCACATCTCTTTATGAGTTATATTTGAGCAAACACATAATATTTCTCTCTCTCGATGTATGTTGCATTTCCTATTTATCATATTGATCATTCAACCACTTCATCTCTCTCTCTTTTTCCTATGGACAAATTATCCTACATAACTTCTAATCTATTTCATGTGAAAGATTCTATGTTGATTCAAATCTTATGAATATCTTACCTTGTTGGATATTCTTATTGGACTATTATTTATACTTTGTTCATTTTTTCCATGAGGAAACCCTATTTGGGTGTAATTTATAGTCTTATGTTGCATCTTATGTGTGGTCGTGATTGGATATTTGTTTATGGGTCCTCTGACCCCATACTATAACTTTTGGATTTTCTCATCCTATTATTTTAGTTTGACTAAACTTTAACTTGTATTTCTCAATTTGAGTGCATGAATTAGACTAATTTTTATTTATTTTTAGTTGTACATGTGTACAGACATACATAAGGTGCACTTTTTCTGCCCCAAGTGTGCTTTTTCACTTGTTATATATATGACACACTTATTCTACCTAGGGTACACATTTTCCACCCAATACTTTTAGGATGAGAGCCTGAGATCCTATGGTGTCCCAACCCTTATTGAAATAACCTTAGTCTATGTTTGTTTACATGAACTATTATGATTTGTGATACTATTATTGTCATGTTGTTTTAAAGCAAGAAATCTCTTATTCTTGATTATCATTTTATTTGAAATGCATATTCTTTTGTTACCCACTTGGGTGGTAGTTTCCTATTCTATGGGAAACCTTGTTATATTTGATATTCTTTTTCACTTATATTTCTCAATCCCTGATTAATATGCTCATATCAGCTTGTATTCCAATAATTTCCATCTTTTGTCTTCTCTTTTGGGGTATGCTTCCAACCTCATATGTAGGATATGGAGGACATGACATGCAGTTGTGGAACTGGCTTATGAAGATGACTCTTAATGGGAGATAGATTTTGGATAGCTAGATATCCCTCTACTTAGATCTTGATGTAGTTGTTTTCATATAAGCCCCTTAATGGGATATTCTTTTGTAATCATACAAAATTTGAATATAGTCTTGAAATAAATTTGTGCTACTATATTTTGGTGTTTTGTATACCATTATTTGAGAAATGAAAATTTTACACTATTCCATCATATCTTTTTAGTATGTTTGAATTGGATGAGGTTGTTCTTCAAATTAAGTAGGGAGGGATCCCCTCTCGGGTCCCACTCCTTACAAGATGGTATCATAGCCATGGTAGTCAGATTCTGAATATTTCAATTATGTCTGTCTAATTAGAACCCTTGCCTTACATACTCACCCTCTAAGTGAGAATGTTTATCCTAGATTTCAACTATGATAATCATGAGATGATAAAAGGTTGATTTAAAATCTTATGAGGTACACATAAGAGTCACAATTAGTAAACTCTAATTTATGGTGACCCATAAGCTCATACCCTATATAGGTTAGTGGTGACATATCTCTTTAGATGTTATGGAATTTGACCTCTGGATGGAGTATTTCGAGAGTGATAAAGAGTATATGAGAATCTTAAGTTAACCCAAGTATAATGAGACTCTAGTTTCTCATACCCTATGATGTAGGTTAGTTCGGACATGTACCTTTGAATATAATGTGGTTTGAGTTGAGGATGGAGTTAGGTTATGAGGGTGTTGAGGTAGTAGGATAAGGAGATCTTAAATGGGAATGGTGGCTTGGTTTTGCATTGATTTTGGTGCCAATTTTAGTTTTGCATTGATTTTGGTGCCAATTTTAGTTTTTCATTGCAAATATTTTCCATAAAATTGTTTTTATTTATGATACTATATGTAAAAAAAGTTTTACTGGTTTTATTGAGGTTTTGTCGAACTAAGTCACAATGAAGATATATAAGAAGTTTCTAAGATAAACCCT
Organism: Alisma plantago-aquatica; assembly: GCA_963693085.1. Taxonomy (NCBI): domain Eukaryota; kingdom Viridiplantae; phylum Streptophyta; class Magnoliopsida; order Alismatales; family Alismataceae; genus Alisma; species Alisma plantago-aquatica. Next base: position 515,063,955 of record OY856415.1, read on the forward strand.
AGAATTAGTTAGAGTGGAAATCTCAACCCTAGTTTTGGCTATGAAGTGGTGACTAGGGATATGTGGTATTATTTAAGTGTTTAGTTGACCTACTATTTTGTACAATATGATCTTTAGTTTTGAGATATGAATCTTAGAGTTGTTAGGATGGAAATGACATGACCTAAAACACAACCCTAGCTGGATTAGAGAGTCTAGTTGGAGGCACGACCTATGTATATCATAAGCATTCCCCTATGTTTGATCTAAAACCCAAATACATTTAGTTTTTTCTAAGTTTGTCTTAATAGGTTAAACCTTTTAAGGGTTGGAGTCAAGTGACCTATAGACTCTAGGTTTTAATTCAACTATAAGGGTTGCTTATGCATAATGGTAGACATATTATCTTACCCTTAGTATTTTTTCCCCAATAAATGTTGGATGGATATAATGATCACCTAACTAAGATAATGAATGGATTCATCTAAGTTGACAATGTGAATACTAATAAAAAAATAATGCATATTGAATTTTAACTTATCTAAAGTGGTGACCATAGATAGTGTAAGGTGGTAATTAGGTTTGAAAAGTATTAAATTATTGGTTTTATTTCCCCTTTTCACTAACGTGTTATAATACTGATAAACTTGAGTTAAACACTCACAAAAAGTCATAGATGTAACCCTGACCCACTTGGTCACCATAAATTGAATTGCAAATAAATTAAGTATAAAATAATCCGTACATTAAAACTTTGAATGTCATCCAATTAGTTACATATAACATGGTTCTTAAATATACAGTGAAACCCTAATATAACTTTAATATGAAAAAAACACTATAAGCAATGGCTTGGTCAAGAGATACACAATCATCAATTCACTTTGGTGATTTGGAGAGTTACTCAACTTAATTGATATATAAACCTAATGGAAAAAAAGATATATATACATAATATACTCAGAATTACCTAAATGCTTTATCCTTAAAAGAAGATGTATGTGAAGACAATAATGATGAAACTCCCATCACAAAGTATGTAACTCTAATGTGTGATAATGTTGATAAAACCTTAGGTTTGACTTAACTCATTTAGTTTAGCTTCTAATGAGAGAAAATAGTGTAGCTAAGATGCTTGGACAACATAGTTGCATCTTGGTTAGTGGTGACTCTTTACTCTAGGTTTTGAATGCTTATATTTTGAGGATGAAATTCTCTTTAAGGGGTGGAGTGTTGTAACGAACTATATCCTAGCCTCCTGAATTTAGAAACCCTTACCACATTTATAGATTAGTATGATTGTTTCTTTATATTTGACCAAACAAGGATAAAGCTATAACTTAATAAATATTTTTAATGCATATAATATATTATGCAACAATAAGTTCTATAATAAGCATCACATATCATAAAACACATATATTAACATAATAATTTAATTATGTGCTAACATGTAAGTGAATTCATTAAATATGTCGCAGATGTTTCCATTTCTAACTAAGATGTACATAATGGATAAAATATAACCAATAAGAAGTATAATGGGCTTTGTAATAATAATTGGTGTTTCTATGTCCATAAATATAAATAATGTACCATTATCTAAATAAATATTGAACTAAATAGGTTAAAATAAGTAAAATATGGAATTTCATGCATAATAATATAAGGAAACTCTTTTACAAACGAATTGAAGATAATATGACTCAAGCAAGTGAATGTTGGTGATAAAGATATAATATTTTGATAAATATAATGGTAATGTGCCAAAATTCCTAATGGTTCCATAAATCATTAAAAGAAATCTCAAAACCTAAATTTAACATCAAAATCGTGTTCCTTGGGTCCCATTTGGCTTAGGAACCAAATTTCACATTATTTGAACAATAATAACTATCCTAATCTCATTTTAAAAAGAAAATATGAGATAAGGCTAAAAATATCAAATGAATAATTGAAAGTGGAAATAAATCCATTCTACATACCAAATTTAGTCTATGTGTGAATTTTCACATTAATTGAACAATCTTATCTATCCTAATTTTTTTAGGAGAGAAGATATAACCTAAGGTCCAAGATATCAAATAAAATAGTATACAATCGTAAAAGGGAAAATTGACATCAAATTTGTATTTTAAATAATATAATTAGTTTAGGTGTCAGATTTCACCTTATTTAGAAAATGTTTAATAAATAAAAAAAAGGGGAAAGAAAATGAATTTATTATATTTAAATCAAATTTATCCTCAAATATACCACCAGACTATCACATTATGATTCCTTAGTTACCAAATTTGAGTCATGTGTATGGATCTCTAAGATGTCATTTTAGTCCAAAGGTAGAGAGATTATCTCCTACCTTGGATTGGATTGTATCTTTTGCACGCATAGTGCATGTGATTCTCTCCCCACGTTTTCTCTATTGATCCTCAATAATTATTCTGATATTTTTTCACAATTTCTTTCCTTGTAAGATTCTGCATATTTTGACACCAAATACATACTCTCTCTCTCATTTTTGGAAATCCCCAAAATTCCTATTCTCTTCCACATCTGCCCACACTATCATAATTTTCTCCCACAAAACCTACATGTATCTAGTGTTACCAAAAGCTCCAATGGATTCTCTAGAACCCTATCTCACCGTCAATTTCTCTAAAAATATTTTTGTCCCAGTCTACCCGGTCCTTCTCCTCAAGTTGTTAGGATGGGCATAACTTGTACATGCCACCAATATGCAATTCCTTTCTTCAAGACCAATTCTACACCCTCATAAAACCTCCCAACATGTTCGTCTGCTCTAGTTGTGTCCACAATAATCTCTCCAACACAATGAATACTACTCACTGGCGTAAGTAAGGCAGAACAACTCTAACCCGGTTGGGACCCAAGAAGGATGAAGTTAGAATCATACAAAGTTGATGAAGCTCTACCTTTTCCATCTTGCCTCAAACCACGTTAAATCTATGTTTTCTTTTTTTCCCTTCCTGCTACAACGCCATGACTTGAATTATGAATCCATGGTTCTAAACTTCATTTTATTTTTCTCTCCTTGAATATGTGGCTTCTTTGTGTTTCCACAAACTCAAAAAAATAGTTTATGCAATCAAAAGCTCCCATGTATGTTCTTCCATAGTTCTGCTTCCTGAGTAATCATGGCGGGAGATGCTTTGGGCACTTTAGGGCAATGTATAGTCTCAACCATGGCTTGTCAGGTTCGGTAAGAGGCAAGGAAGATGTTTAGAATCTCCATCTCCGCCCTCTCATCTAGTTTTGTAATTTGTATTGGAGCTTTGATGCTCCAGGTCACCTGCTCGTGCCAAGTTTTGACGAAGATCAATCTTGTAGTCATATTCCTTGTGTTGTCCTTCATCTTTTCATTTTGCAGATCGATGTAAGGGACATTTTTGTCTTTTTGTGATCTTCGTCTTGTTTCATGGCATTTTATGGTGCTCCTAGCCAGATGGGGGCCCAAGCCAGATGGCCAAACCTGATAGGGTCATGTCAGCAATGTTTTAATGGAAATGGATAATGTTGTATAGTGGGTTTTCTCTATTCTCTTATTGGTCATGTTTTTGAAATTCATAACTAGTTATAGGAAGCTCAAAAATTATAATAACATATATTTTAGAATTTTAGGATTTTTGTCTACCCATTGGTATATGTTTTACTTCCTAAATCCAATCTGATAAATGTGTGATTTTATGGATTTTCCTAATTGGTTTAAATTTTTAAAATTCATAGTTAATAATCTATAAGTCCTAAAAGAAAAATAAATTATATGAGTTTAAAAAAATATTATCTATAATATGGTAAGATTTGGATAACCTAATTTGATAAAAATAAGAAGGTGATTTTTAAGGTTTATGTAATTAATGTAAAATTAATCCTAAATCTACATATATGTTTAATAGGTGTTTTGAAGATCCTGGCTTGGACCTAGGGTTAGTTGTGGACTCATAGAGACTTGATTCGAGGTATGTTGCATCCTCTACGAGTTATATTGAGCAACTAATTTGACTTTTCTCTCTCTTAAAGTATGTCACATCTCTTTATGAGTTATATTGAGCAAACACCTAATTTCTTTCTCTCTTGATGTATGTTGCATTCCCTATTTATCATATTCAACAATCACCTGTTTTTCTCTCTCTCTTAGTCCTATGGATAAATTAGCCTACACAACGTCTATCTCTCTGAGAATTTATTTCATGTGAAAATTCTATGTTGATCAGATCTTATGAACATCTTACCTTGTTGGATATTCTTATTGGACTCTTATTTATATCTTGTTCATTTTATTCAATGAGGAAACCCTAGTTTGGGTGGACTTTATGATCTTATGTTGTATCTTATTCGTGGCCATGATTGTATATTTGTTTATGAGTCCTCTGAACCCATATTATAACTTTTGGATGTTCTCATCTTATTATCTCACTTTGACTAAATTTAAACTGCTTTTCTCTATTTGACTGCATGTCTTAGATTAATTTAATTTCTTGTAGAGGTACATGTGTACAACCATACATAGGGCACATTTTCTACCCCGAGTGTGCTTATACACTCATTAAATATATACATCGCTCTATGTTTGTTTACATGTATTGTTATGATTTGTGATATTATTATTGTGGCATTGTTTTAAAGAAAGAAATCTCTTATTCTTGATTATCATTTTATTTGAAATTCATATTCTTTTGATACCCACTTGGGTGGTACTTTCCTCTTCTATGAGAATCATTGTTATATTTGATATAGTTTTCCCCTTATATTGCTCATCCCCAATTAATATGCTTGTATCAGCTTGTATGTTGATAATTTCCATCTATTGTCTTCTCTTCTGAGTATGCTTCCAATCCCAAATGTAGGATATGGAGGACATGACATGCATACATGGAATTGGCTTATGGAGATGACTCTTAATGGGAGATAGATTTGAGATACCTCGATATCCCTCTACTTAGATCCTAATGTAGTTGTTTTTCATGTAAGCCCCTTAACGAAATATTCTCTTGTTATCTTATAAAATTAAAAATAGTCGTGAAATATTATCCCACTACTATACTTTGGTCTTTTTGCATACCATCATTTGAGAAATAACAAATTTACACCTGTTCCAACATAACTTTTCAGTATGTTTGGATTAGATGAGTTTATTTCTCAAATTATGTAGGGAGTAATTCCCCTTTTGGGTCTCACTCCTTACAGTTTACATTTATTAAACATCTTATATCCATGCATTAACTATACATTTTTAAATCAGATAAGAAATAAGCCTTGAAACCATTTAATGTAGGTTCCACATATTTTTCTATAAATTTGGTATATTTATAATTTCGATATATCATGAGGTACCAATTATTCTCTATAATTATTCCAAGTTAAACATTAATGGATAAATCATAGATTGATACATCATCCATTATAACCTTATACTTATTAGCCGTGGAGGTGGGTTTGGTCAATGTTGAGGCCACCTTAGCTTAGTACTTCCAGCGTGGTCGGCCTTAGGGTAAGGGATAAAGGTCATTAATGTTCATGTGACGTGAATCGATGAATCACACATATATGGGCCTATGGAGAACTCAGTAAGGGAATTCTTCTCCATGACTCACACACACCAACAACAAACCATGGAATCAACTCCATGGTTGACTCTAGGCTACTGCTAGCCTTTGCAACAATGGCTAACAATAGGATTGAGTGTGCGAGGACTCCCTGATTCCAATGAGCTCTTTGGCCCATGAATGGGTGACCAGAGATGGTGGCTCAAGGTCATGCTCCTCACTATTATGAAAGAGACCGGGAAGAGGAGTTATACATTAATTTGTAAACTTCTAAAGGTTGTGGAATCTTATTGGAGTTCCAACAATTGACTTCCATCACTCTATCATGTGCTTAGGTGGTCAGAGCTAATTTTATGATCATCAACTCTAAGCGACCATGGCCAGAGATTGGAGGTTAACTCCCTAGATTCCTCACACCTCAATGAAGGTTGTAATGTCTTTGAGGAATCCCATAAGGAGCTTCAAGCCAAGTGAATCAGATAGTGTAACGACCCCGCCTCCCAGTAACCCCCACTTAAGGGAGACCAAGAGGTCAGAGTCGTTATCCCAATTTTCGGATCAAAGGTTCAACAAATAATCTATAATAATTATAAAATTCTACTAAACTAAACTAAAAGGTTGCAATAAAAATTAACTTTTTTTGCATACCTTTGAAAAGCTTAGATCTCTAAACTTCTATCCACATATGAATTCTACTCTAACTAATCCTCCTTGTATTTCAATTCACGTATTTCACAATATGATGATTTACTGTTTGTCCTTTTGGCTTTGTACCTAAAATGTCGACAAACAAAACGTCGGTCAACATAAAGCTGGTATGTGGGGGAAACAATAATCATGTAATTATCCATAACAACGTATTGCAGTCAATTATAGTTTAACAAGCAACTTTACATTTTAAATATAATCGTGCGATCCTTGCATACCATATCCTCTGCGCTGTCCCTGTAGTGGACCTAGATGCTACCTTCCATATGGTAGATCCCCATTAAACCCCTCATGATCCCACCTAATAGGTGAATCAGTTTCTAGGGTTGAGTCACATGGCACTACCCGTAGGTAGTCCACTCCTTAACTAATATATAGTATGCTAAGAGTCTCATGGCACTACACATAGGTAGCCCAATTTCTAACTCATGATAGCCTAGACCTTGCTCTAGGTTACCCATTTTAGCCTTTGCAAATCCACAGAGGAGGACCCGGATCTAAGCCAGTTATATATGTATTTATAGTGATAATCATAGTCACTCTATAGTTGCATGTAATAAAAGGCATCCAACAGTTATTTTCAAGCAACCGATAAAAACATTCAGAAATCACCGTGAATCTAAAGCGATTATTCATAAGCGTAACCACATACCTATCAGGCTAATTTGAGACATAATAATCCATGTAAGTAAGAAATCCAAGCAAGCAAGCACACATAACAAGATCCAGAAATAATCATGCAATTCCCTTTTATTACTCATGTCATGAAGATCTATTAAACCTAGCTCGCTTCCTAGGGTTTCTAGCCCACCTTTAGGGTTTTCATTGCAATTAGGGATTCTCTTCATTTATACTATTTTAAACCCTAATTATATACATTTATTCACAAACCCTAATTATCTCATCTATTCTTCACAAAAGACATTAAGGTTATCTTTTAACAACATATAACCTTAATTTCAGAAAAAGCATAATGAAGTCCATTAAGCCTCTTTTACATTAAAGCTACCATTTTTATCCTTTTAATCCATGACAAGATCATTATGCCCATTTATCATCAATTCAAAGTTCATTATGGTCTAATTCACATATGAACTCAATTTGCCATAGATTCTATCTTTTATTCATTAGAAAACCCTAATTACTACATTAAGGGTATTTATCCACAATTAGGAACTTTTATACTCGAAATAGCTTAAAATCATCATATCTTAGATTTATTCACGATTTTGAATAATAAAACCATTATGAGTCACATTTACTAATATTAGGGTTTCAAGGCCCATTAAAGCATATTTATGCACATGAAACTCTAAATTAAACCAATTACGTGCAAAGTTCATCCTTTTTGTTCCTAATGTTCTTTTTTATCATTAATAGGTTAATACCTACTTTAACCATCCATTAAACCCTACTAACCACATTAATCATCTCGAAATAGGGTTTCTTAATCATTAAATCATTAAAGTTGATAACTCACACTATATTTCGAATTGCAAATAGAAAAAGTCTTCAATTATATTTTTATTGCATTCCTCGTGTTCGGCTGAGCAAAATTCATATATTATTCGTATCCATCCGAGCTACGGTTAATGAGATATGAATTTTGCAAAATTACTTACTTTGGGCCAATCGAAAGCTGCCACGTCGCTTCTTTACATGCAACATGTTTGCTTGTTTAAAAACATAACGGAATGACTGATTTGCCCTTGTTAAGTTATTGGTTTCTTCAGCCCACGGAGGGAAAAACCGTCCAACGCGCCCTTCTAGTCGCATTCCTCCTGACGTGACCTAGTTGCCGCCGCAGCAAGGCTAAGATGCGGCCCTGGTTCCTTTTCTCTGACCCCGACGACCTCCAGGGAGGTTCCCCTACCTCCGTCGTGCCTCTGTGCATGTGGGGATGTTGTTGTTCGTCATCAAGATAGCCATTCAAATGTGAGATTAGTTCTTGATTGCTACTGCAATCACAACATTTTGCAGACATACGGTGGGAGGTGCGCGAAGACAACGGGGCTGGGTTGGTAGTCGATCGATCTGGGGTTGTCGTGGAAGCCTCTTGCCCCCAACGTGATGACTCCATAGCCTCTTGCTCGCTGCAGGGTTGCCCTACCCTCTTGGTTAGGGTTGAAAGAAGAAACCAAGGAGAGGAGGGAGAAAGATACGTGGGGTTTCTCTTTAACTTGAGCCATAGGCCCTACCCCTTATATAGGGGAGGGTTTTCACACCCCAAGATGTGCATCCACAAAGATGCAAGGTCTTTTCCCAATAGGAATCCAATTCCTTCATTAGGAAGCAAGCTTTCTCTCTCCTTACTATCCCTTTGGTATTTCTTATTTCTTGGATAATTAGGAATTCAAAATTCCTCTCACTTATTCTCTTTATTCTTGCTTTTTAATCCATTGGCACAAATTTCCATTTTCTTTTAATAACAATTAGTTCCTTTTTAACAATACCCCAAAAACATTCATTATGCATCATATTATCTTCTTATTTGACATTATTGGTATTTTCTCTTTCCTCTTTCTTCATTGGGGCTCTTTGGACTCCAAGAAACTTCAAGATTTTGAAATTCCTTCATAAGGATACTTATTATCCTTCTAGATGCATCAATATCCACTATTTCACATTATCTTGATTATTTTTTTTTATTAAAACATCTCTTTTTGAGGATTTCTCTTTTTCTTTCTTTTATTTTCCTCATTGGCATTCCTTTTAACCTTAGGAATCCTTTGGATACGAAAATCCACCAAGGGTAATTCAATTATACCTCTTTTCACTTATTTTCCACATTTTATCATTGTTTTCAATTTCTTTCTTAATAAAGAAATACTTAATTGGTCTTTTCTTTTCTTGGTGTATTATCTTTGCAACTTTGGACTCCTTGGGACCCAAGGAACCCAAGAGGCACGAAATCCACCTTTAGATTATATATTTCTGCCTTCTAGAGGTTTCTACAGTTTTATTTTCTCCATTTTTTATTAATATTGGAGTTCCTTTTGTCTCTTCCTTGTTATTGGGCCCAATAGCCAATAAAGCCCACAAAACAATCATCAAGGCTATTGTAAACGAAATCCATTTATTCAAAATAAACCATATCTTTATTTGTTCAAAAATATTTAATATGAGAAATCACATTTCCCACCAAATGAACCCAAAACTGGGGTTGTAACATCCTTCCCCTCTTATAGGAATTTTGTCCTCAAAATTCCATCAAGCAAACAAACAATTCAGGATAAGACTTTTACATGTCCATCATTGGCCCCTATGTGGCTTTTCCCTATCCATAGTGCTTCCAAAGAACCTTTATCATCACATATTCCTTTCTCTGAGTTCTTTCACCCTGGGCATCTATAAACCTCATGTGTGACTCAGGTCATTACAGCCTCCCTTGGGGCTCACTAGGTTCATTGCTCTGCACATGGTTTGGGTACCTCACATAGTGCTCTAAATTGGACACATGAAACTCATCACATTATCCTGAGGGGTAAGGGAAAACTTAACCTTCTCCACCAAACCATGTCAAAAGAGCCCATGCATCGGGGACTCATCTCTCTTAGCTATAAGTTAGAGGGGTCGGATTTTCATGTCACATATTCCCCCACAGTGAACTGTATGTCAGTCTACTTTGCATCAACTTACAACTCATGTTGTCTCTGGGCTCCTTTCAGCCATTGCATGATCAAAGCGACTTCATCTGCACACATTGTGGTCCTTTCTTGACCTTCGCGAGGTCCCTTCGCCAACGTCATCTTAATGAAGTGGTGACCGACGCAACCTCCCTTGTAGAGCTTCTTTACATCCCAATATTGGCTATGGTGGTTATCATCACATCTTACAAAGGACAAAACTGTCTCCAGATATCACCCTGAACGAGCACACATGCTCTCATCAGACCCTCTAGTCTGGATCATACTAACCATTAGCTAGGGTGATAAACTATACTAACATTGAGTTTTGCATGTATCTACTTCCACCTTATGGAAGTGATTCTTTCGATTAAACTCAAGAACTCACATCATGGTGTAGTTGAACCAACTCCCTCATATGTAGTTCAACCAGATCTGTCCCTTGACAGTACTCTTTCTTTCTCATATCATATAGGTAAGGCAATCTATCATAACCCATATTGCATCTTGACCTTCCTTGGTCTAGGGGAGACTTACCACAACATCCATAGTGGTGAACTCTCATTCCCTCTCAGGGACTCTTTTATCCTCTATGTCAAAACACTGGGTTACTGGTGTTCATCCTTCACCTCCTGGATTGCATGGCAACACGCAACATGCCACTTCATCCTAGGCATACAAAGTACTATTGTCACTTATTATCTTGGTTGTACCACAGTATATGGTGATTTTAAATCATGATCTCCCGTATTGTCATGATTCCTTGAGATCGATTCCTCAGAAACCCTAAACCATTCTAAACGGGGTTTCCACACCTTCCTTTTCAGTGAAGTGCATCTGAGGTTCTACAACCATCCTTTCATTGTATCAATGACTAGGCTGGATAACCAAACAACCACTAACTTGTTCAACAGATCTTGTTCCATCTGAGTGTTAGCCAAACTTGTCTCTTTTCCAACTTAGGGTTAACCTAACAACCCCATCTAACCTCTATTTAAACTAGGCAGCAACATCTCATCCAGAACATCCATTACCACTACACATCCTTAGGTATTAGGTAAAGTTGAAGACATATACCTCCATGTATTCCACTTACTATCTCATCACAAATCCAAGTCTATCTTCATCAAGAAGACTCCAAGCTTATTTCCTTGGGTTTCGTACTCAACCTCGTATGACTCATATCTCATGATAAAAACATCCTCATAAGATGACTACCTTGTCTGTAAACCATGTATCATTCACTCCACAAGAGCATGTTATCCTCTCTGTCCGCATACCTCATAGTAACGTTCCAACTCACATCATCTTTTATCCTTGGTGTATGGCATGCATATTGTCCAATCTCTCACTCCCATAATAAGAGGAAATAAGCATTTGGCTGCAATTCAAATATAGAGTTCTTCCTATTCCAAGAGTAGAGATGGTACATCCCACCTTGCCCGTACACCTTTAAATCTTAGTTGAAACGTGCATCTTATGTCTCAACATCATTATCGATATCAAAGTTACTTCCATGGGAAAACTGGTCTTGAACCTACTTGCGTCCACACATATTCCTCAGTCATCTCCTCTAGGTCTATAGAGTGCTGACACTTTTGGGGTCATCCCTCTTCCCTCATGCATCTAGAGAGTGCCCTACTCATCTGCCCTTTGGGTCCTATGAGTTCATGAAGGTGATCGATCTCCTAACCCATGGCCCTCAGTCAATAATAGTTGTTACCTCCTGATCTTATGGTCATTTGCAACTAGGGAATTAGGCAACTCCTACTTCCATTGGTCTTATCCCTACCTGACCCTAGGATAGACTTAGGATTCTATTATAGTACATGTCCAGCTTAGAACCTTACCCAAGCATGCATCATCTCTCTCTCTACATTCATGGGCTGACTTTCATCCTTTCATAGGGGTCATGGCAACCTGCCTACCTTGGTCAGGCCCCATACCGGTTACCTCCATGGTAACACTACCACATGCACTTAGAGATGGTTATCTATGGGTCTTACAGGTTCATTCTCATACCATGTACTTTTCACTTAATTCCTTAAGATCCTATGAGACCTCTTTAGGTTTCCTTAAACCCATAAAACTGGTATATACCCTACCAAAGGGTCCCTCTCCCAGGATGGGAGGAAACTACACCTCTTGATAAAAAAGGTCACAAAACCCTTAGGGTTTATATTTACATGAGCATGCTTAACCCAGCAGCCACTAAGGCACAAATAGACCACCTACTAAACCATGCTAAGTCATACTTGTTCTCTTTCCTCAAGGCTGGATTAAGATCATACCTTCCCATGTCATCACTTAGCTGTGGGGGGGTTTCATCAAACATACCTTAAACTTAAGGGGTTTCCTTCTCCTCTAAACATGAGGAGTACCATGCTCGAAACCATAGAAACTCAAATCTCATCATGATCATCAGGTACACCACTTCCCCTCTTAGGCCTAGGAACCCTAGGTTCACTTCTTTGATGTCCACTGTCTGCTCAACCTCTTAACCACAATCCAAACATGTACAAGGTATGACATGCACTTCCCATAATCCTTCTGCTTGAACAACACTTTAGAATGGAGTCCTCCTCAAGGACAACCAACAAGGTATAAGGTCTCACAACCTGCTACTAAACCTCTTCATGGTTTAAGGAACTCTTCTTCTCATAGGTACAGAGGTACCAGCAACCTCATCCTCTCTTCAGGGTTTGGTTCCTCTAATGGCAACCAAGATATCATCAGCATGAGGCAACCACTATCATCCACTTAGGTCACATCATCCTCAACTCCCCACTTTTCCTCATATCTCGGAGTCTAGGCTTCCAACCTTCTTGCATGGATCCTGCTCTCTCTCTCTCTCTAGAGCTAACCCTTCAAATGACCTAACTACTATAGGTCCTTTCTACATGAAGGTGGGTCAAGATTATAGGCATACCTCTACATGGTGAAGCCTATGTTCAAACTTATGTTCGCTCATGATTATCTTTATGCTTATCTCATAAGCTATCCAACATACTCCCTTAGCCAGGGTTTCAACCTATTGCTCGCACTACTGACGTATTCTGGGTGCCTACTATGCCATGCACATATTAGCTCATGGGGTTTCCATAGGTTCTTCTCTAACATCATCAATGAAGGAGCTATCCTTCACTCTAACATGCACAACCCTTCCTTGGGTTGGGTCGCCGAAGGTACTCACTCATCCAACCTCTCATGGCTCATATGGCATCCAAGGCATGTCTATCCAAATGTCTGGTTTTACCATGACATCTAACTCATCATGTCATCTCTCTCTCTCTAACCTTCACTTAGGGTTAGGATTAACACCATCCTCAGAGGATGTGCCGGGTCTCTACTTGCAATGGAGATCTCTACCTCCAAGACTAACTCTCTTTACTTATCCTCCTGATAAGAAGGTCTAGCCTCATGTCTCTCTTGCGGCATGACAACTTATGTCATATGACCTAATCATGTATCTATTCTTTAGTTTACGCTTACACTATTAAGTTTATGTCCATGACATCTTATTTACATGCTTTTCATTAATTTGGTGGAGGACTCCTTAGACCTTATCAACCTTACCCATACCTCAAGAGGGTGAGGAAAAGAGAGAAAACCCTAATCCTTAAGGTCCTTAACAACATTTGAGTTGAGAAGGGATGAAAAAGATGAGAGAGTCCTAAAGATATCTTATTTTGAGTCAAATCTTGAGACATTGGCCATGCAGTCACACTAATCCGGGAGTCCTCGTATTCTGACTAGCGGTGTGAAGGAAAATATTGCCAGCCCCCAGACATGATCCTTTTCTAGACACCTTTGTCTTTCGGAAAATCCTCTAATAACTCCCTTGGGTTCTACGGAGTTTGTAAAATTTAATAATTATTAAAGATTAAATGAGGAACCTAGGCTCTGATACCAAATGTAACGACCCCACCTCCCAGTAACCCCCAATTAAGGGAGACCAAGAGGTCAGAGTCGTTATCCCAATTTCTGGATCAAAGGTTCAACAAATAATCTATAATAATTATCAAATTCTACTAAACTAAACTGAAAGGCTGTAATAAAAATTAACTTTTTTTTGCATACCTTTGAAAAGCTTGGATCTCTAAACTTCTATCCACATATGAATTCTACTCTAACTAATCCTCCTTGTATTTCAATTCACATATTTCACAATATGACAATTTACTGTTTGTCCTTTTGGCTTTGTACCTAAAATGCCGACAAACAAAACGTCACTCGGCATAAAGCTGGTATGTGGGGGAAACAATAATCATGCAATTATCCATAACAATGCATTACAGTCAATTACAGTTTAACAAGCAACTTTACGTTTTAAATATAACTGTGTGATCCTTGCGTACCTATCCTCTGTGATGTCCCTGTAGTGGACCTGGATTCTACCTTCCTTATGGTAGATCCCCATTAAACCCCTCATGATCCCACCTAATAGGTGAATCAGTTTCTAGGGTTGAGTCACATGGCACTACCCGTAGGTAGTCCACTCCTTAACTCATGGTATGCTAAGAGTCTCATGGCACTACACGTAGGTAGCCCAATTTCTAACTCATGATAGCCTAGACCTTGCTCTAGGTTACCCTTTTTAGCCTTTGCAAAGCCACAGAGGAGGACCCAGATCTAAGCCAGTTATATATGTATTTATAGTGATAATCATAGTCACTCTATAGTTGCATGTAATAAAAAGGCATCCAACAGTTGTTTTCAAGCAACTGATAAAAACGTTCGGAAATCACTGTGAATCTAAAGTGATTATTCATAAGCATAACCACATACCTGTCAGGCTGAATTGAGATAGAATAATACATGTAAGTAAGAAATCCAAGCAAGAACACATAACAAGATCCTGAAATAATCATGCAATTCCCTTTTATTACTCATGTCATCAAGATCTATTAAACTTAGCTCGCTTCCCAGGGTTTCTATCCCACCTTTAGGGTTTTCATTGCAATTAGGGTTTCTCTTCATTTATACTATTTTAAACCCTAATTATATACATTTATTCACAAACCCTAATTATCTCATCTATTCTTCACAAAAGATATTAAGGTTATCTTTAACAACATATAACCTTAATTTCAGAAAAAGCATAATGAAGTCCATTAAGCCTCTTTTACATTAAAGCTACCATTTTTATCCTTTTAATCCATGACAAGATCATTATGCCCATTTATCATCAATTCAAAGTTCATTATGGTCTAATTCACATATGAACTCGATTTGCCATAGATTCTATCTTTTATTCATTAGAAAACCCTAATTACTACATTAAGGGTATTTATCCATAATTAGGAACTTTTATACTCGAAATAGCTTAAAATCATCATATCTTATCTTTATTCACGATTTTGAATAATTAAAACCATTATGAGTCACATTTACTAATATTAGGGTTTCAAGGCCCATTAAAGCATATTTATGCACATGAAACTCTAAATTAAACCAATTACGTGCAAAGCTCATCCTTTTTGTTCCTAATGTTCCTTTTTATCATTAACAGGTTAATACCTACTTTAATCATCCATTAAACCCTACTAACCACATTAATCATCTCGAAATAGGGTTTCTTAATCATTAAATCATTAAAGTTGATAACTCACACTATATTTCGAATTGTAAATAGAAAAAGGCTTCAATTATATTTTTATTGCATTCCTTGTGTTCTGCTGAGCAAAATTCATATATTATTCGTATCCATCCAAGCTACAGTTAATGAGATATGAATTTTGCAAAATTACTTACTTTGGGCCAATCGAAAGCTGCCACGTTGCTTATTTCCATGCAACACGTTTGCTTGTTTAAAAACATAACGGAATGACCGATTTGCCCTTGTTAAGTTATTGGTTTCTTCATCCCACGGAGGGCAAAACCGTCCAACGTGCCCTTCTGGTCGTCTTCCTCCTGCTGTGACCTAGCTGCCGCCGCAACAAGGCTAAGGTGCGGCTCTGGTTCCTCTTCTCCGACCCCGACGACCTCCAGGGAGGTTCCCCTGCCTCCGTCGTGCCTCTGCGCACGTGAGGATGTTGCTGGTCATCGTCAAGCTAGCCACTCAAATGCGAGATCAGTTCTTGATTGCTGTTGCAATCACAACATTTTGTAGACATACGGTGGGAGGTGCGCGAAGACAACGGGGTTGGGTTGGTAGTCGATCGATCTGGGGTTGTCGTGGAAGCCTCCTGCCCCCAACGTGACGACTCCACAACCTCTTGCTTGTTGCAGGGTTTCCCTACCCTCTTGGTTAGGGATGAAAGAAGAAACAAAGGAGATGAGGGAGAAAGATACGTGGGGTTTCTCTTTAACTTGAGCCAGAGGCCCTACCCCTTATATATGGGAGGGTTTTCGCACCCCAAGATGTGCATCCACAAAGATGTAAGGTATTTTCCCAATAGGAATCCAATTCCTTCATTAGGAAGCAAGCTTTCTCTCTCCTTATTATCCCTTTGATATTTCTTATTTCTTGGATAATTAGGAATTCAAAATTGCTCTCACTTATTCTCTTTATTCTTGCTTTTTAATCCATTGATACGAATTTCCAATTTCTTTTAATAGCAATTACTTCCTTTTTAACAATACCCCAAACATATTCATTATGCATCATATTATCTTCTTATTTGACATTATTGGTATTTTTCTTTCCTCTTTCTTCATTGGGGCTCCTTGGACTCCAAGAAACTTTAAGATTTCAAAATTCCTTCATAAGGATACTTATTATCCTTCTAGATGCATCAATATCCACTATTTCACATTATATTGTTTATTTTTTTTATTAAAATATCTTTTTTTGAGGATTTGTCTTTTTCTTTCTTTTTATTTTACTCATTGGCATTCCTTTTAACCTTAGTAATCCTTTGGATATGAAAATCCACCAAGGATAATTCAATTATACCTCTTTTCACTTATTTTCCACATTTTATCATTGTTTTCAATTTCTTTCTTAATAAAGAAATACTTAATTGGTCTTTTCTTTTCTTGGTGTATTATCTTTACAACTTTGGACTCCTTGGCACCCAAGGAACCCAAGAGGCACGAAATCCACCTTTGGATTATATATTTCTTCCTTCTAGAGGTTTCTACATTTTTATTTTCTCCATTTCTTATTAATATTAGAGTTCCTTTTGTCTCTTCCTTGTTATTGGGCCCAATAGCCAATAAATCCCACAAAACAATCATCAAGGTTATTGTAAACGAAATCCATTTATTCAAAACAAATCATATCTTTATTTGTTCAAAAATCTTTAATATGAGAAATCACATTTCCCACCAAATGAACCCAAAACTGGGGTTGTAACAGATAGAGTCAAGTCATATTATTGGTATGAGGTTTGAGTCACATGAGAGGAAAATGGGATCCAACAAGGGGTCTCAAGGTGTCTGCATAGGAGTTTGGAATACAAGTTTGTTCTTTAGGTCTCAACACAACTTTTAGATGCCTTACACATGCTTATGTATTAGGGGAGAGTCAATAGTTGCTCATCCCTAGATCCTCAAATTATCAATAGTTTGGGTATTATTACTATACTTCATGATAATGGAGATACTAGGGTTTGTTGAGTTTGGTGTGATCTCCCAAAGACAATGGTAGTGTTAGATAGCGACGAAGAAGGTTAGAGGGAGAGAGAGGTTCAATTGTGGGGTTTGTGGACTCTCGTAGAAAAGGTGCAGAGGTCGGGTCAGGAAGATGGGCTCCATGACTATGAAAGTACTCAAATTCAAAGTCCAGAATCTAGATTTGACCTGAATCCCTCTATCAGAGGTTATACTTATTTCTTTATATTTTTTCAAGATGAAACAATGAAACATGAAGATAATTTCCTATGCCACGTAGGATCCCCAATTGACCTAATTTTTTTGATAATGTTGGTATTAGTATTATCTTTCATTGGCCAAAGGACAAATTCTTAACTCAACCATTATTTATCCAAAACTTGGTTTCTAAGCGTGAATAATTAATTATTTAATTAATAACCTAGGTCACAACCTAAATTATAATCTCCTAGAATATCTTCAATAATCCTACATTTTTATTATGCATCTATTGAAATTATCATGAGTATTTATCATGAGCACGAAATACTAATTTCCTAATTTTGTACTCCAAAGACCCATATGTAAACTCTAATTGATCCAATTGGGCTTGTATTGGGATCTAGGGCCCATGGCCCATAGCTTAGCCTTCCAAAGGGTCATAGGAATTATTATCTTCTTAATTATGAAATTAAGAATTTAAAATCATAATATCGTCATTCAATCCTCATATTAATATATCTACTTAACATCACTTTGTTTACTTAATTTGAAGACCTATCTAGGTCTAGGACTTACATTCATCAACCAAGGTCATCATAATCCCTTTATTATTCTATCTACTTATCCTTGAATTAAATATTAAATTTCCAAATTATAAGGTTGTTACAAAGATGAATGTTATGAGTGATGGATCTAGCCTCACCATTAATGATATTATATCAAGAAAAATGGCTCATGAAAACACCATGCACAATAAGTGCATGAATACAAAAAGACATGAAACTTTAGGAGAAAATAGAAAATTATATGTGAGTCTGGAACTAATAACAACGATAAAGTCCTTAGAATATGAAATGATTGCGTACTATGCAGTGATTCCATTCACAAGACTTATGTAGTCACTAATTACCTAGAGAGAAAAAGAAACAAACATGCATCACCTACTCAATATGTGATAATACCACCTTTACCAATGTAACTACGACATGAAAATTACTGCTAAAAATAGAAGAAGATGTCTAGGGGTGACAATGTTGTCTTTTCTCATAGCAGTGTTAAAGAAATAAAGTAAAAGACCCATGCATATGACTTCATTCATGGTCGATGTTGTTTCCATTGTCACGTAAAATGAGGGAGAGAAATAATGAAATATGAGGGAAAATAAGAAATGCATGGATGATGGTAATTCTATCACCCATGGATCTAGACAATCACCAAGGTAATAGAAAAATAATAACCTACAGATAACATGGAGAAAAAGCAACATGAGTCATCCCACTGGACTGTTCTAAGATATAGGCCCATAAAATAATAATTCATTTCTATCCAAAGCAAAAATATGTTAATACTGAAAAGAAGAAAAAAGGGAACACCTTCAAATTTATAGAAATAAACTATAGGTAATCTTATCCAATGAACATGTTGTTGTTGATCATATCAAGAACATATTCATGTCATGAATTTACTTATAATCTAGCGCACCCAATTTGAGCAGCACGAAACACATCGGTTTGTTTGTAATGAGGTTGAACTAAACCTGCTTCAATTACTTCAAATTAAGAGCACACACACACACACACACACACACACACACACACACACACACACACACACACACACACACACATATATATATATATATATATATATATATATATATATATATATATATATATATATATATATATTAGAAAATAGGTTTGATTGGGTTTAATTGGATGAAGCTAATGGAATGTGCAATCCCATTTTGATCTATTACAAGGGGATTGAAATGGGATATCAACACTAAAAATAAAAGTTTGGAGAGCAACACAGACAAAGAAGATGACCAACAAAAAAAAAGGAAAAGATTATTGAAAAATGCAAGAACATGAACTGGGAATGATAGATGACACATGACTTGAATTTACAGACCAAAGACTACCTAGTAATGAGACAAAGAGAATCTCACTAGAAAAGAATTTCTCAATGCTATAGTGAAACTTTGCAAACTTAGAACTCCTACATAGTGTCAGATAAATTATTGGATAATGTATAAATAAAGGCTTTGAAGTTGTTTGTAATGTGATAAAATATAATTGAATATCACGAAGAAGTTAGCATACATTTTATGAGTTCTTGAATTACAAAAACCACTTATGGGATCTTAGGAAATGAAATTACTTACTAAAAAAGAAGGTTGGGAAATGAGAATAAATCTAAAGAAACTTTACCATATGGTACTAATGCAACTCTACTAAGGTTATTCATACTTGTATGATGCCTTGAAGTGTAACACCCAATTACAACTTAATGATTTTTATGATTGAGTGCACCCTTTGTTTTCTAAGATTCTATTTTATAATAATTCTCCTCTCATAATTTGCCAATAAACTAAGGGGTCGTTTGGCTTTAAATTCCTAGATATAGATTATATTTTAATTTAGCATCGTAAGGGTGTAAGGGGAGTGTTTGAGATGTCAAGTTGGCTGTATAGTATGCACAAACAGCATGGCGGAAATGTACCACATGAATTCTCAATACTTGGAGGTGGCTTGTAAATTTCAAGTCTATTTAAATCAAAATATTAGACTAGAAACATCAATGCCATTGTAACATTATTAGAATTAAAAATGAACTATAAGCTTGCCTCCCTAATTAGCATCCGAAATCTACCAGATTTAGTATCGAGTATCGATCGGCTTACTCAAAAGCATTTCTTTTTCCTAAGATCGAGATCCAATGCAGAGCGGCGATGGACGGAAACGTGCAACAACTGCTGAACCGCGTCTCTCTCGTCAGCGCCATCGTTGCCACCCTCGCTGTTCTCTACCTCTTCTCTCACACATCCACCTCCTGCCGCAACATCTCCACCTCCCACGACCGGCATCACAGCCTAGACTCCTCCACCACCCTCTCCGGGACGCCCTTCCCCCTATCTTCCTGCGAATCAGCCGCCCGCCGCGTCATTCCCCCCGACGCCCGCTCCCGTAAGCTGCGCTCCACCCCGGCATACCACATCCGAACCGACGCCCTGTCGGCCTCCGTCTTCGTCCCACTCCGCAACGCCGGCCTCCTCAGCAACCATTCCCGCGTCCTCTGCGTCTCCGCCGGCACCGGCCACGAGGTCGACGCGTTGCTCGGCTCGGGCGTCCGGGACGTCACCGGTGTCGACGTCGTCGACTTCCCGCCACTGGTGCGCCGGGCTGACCCTCATAACCTGCCGTTCTTCGACGGGGTCTTTGATCTGGCGTTCAGCGCCGGTCTGGACTGGGCTTTGTTCCCCACCAGGTTTGCGGCAGAGATGGAGCGGACGGTGAGGAAGGGAGGCGCCTGCGCCGTCGCCATTGTGAGGCGCGAGTCCGGTGAGGAGGTGACTGCTGTGACGAGGCTGTTTAAAAAGTCCGGTCTTGTTGAGGTTAGGAATTTCAGCTTGGGTGGGGATGACATGACTCTTCTTACCATGAGAAACATTGGTGTTCCACCTTGAATTTTCACTCTTTGGCTGTGATACAAATTGTTACCAAGTGGTCTCGACTGCAACCTGGGAGCTTAATGTTATACAAACTCATTAAAATTATCGTAAGAAAATACATCCTTGTACATCTCTTCGGCTCCAAGGTTTCATAACGGTTTCTTTAAATTGTGTTCGGTCTTCATGTTTATAGAACTCTGCACTGCTCTAGGTTTCATTTTGCCGACATTGCTTTTGTTGTTACTGATCTTCATCATCATCATTATCTTAGCCTCAATCCCGACCATGCTTGGGTCGGCCTTATGTGATCGAATTTTACTGATCCTAATGTGAAATGATGAATCTTATATGACCACAGCAAATGGACCGCATTATCAGAAAAATCTTATCTCACTATGGCTTTAGTCTCACATGGCGTTTCCTTACATTCGAAGGACTATAACGAACTAATTAGTTTGCTTGCTCATTTAGAGTATACCACTTCTCCTTGATGCCTAATGCCTCTACCGATTTATATCCAGGCATTTGGCTACACTAGCCTTTAAAATCCTGATTGTAACAGGCTAACAGCATATATAGTGAATCCTTTTATGTTACATATGATTCTCTCCTCCTCAATAATTCCAGCTACAAAATAGAAAGAACTATTTCATGCTTCTGAAGTATTTTTGATACCTGAAGATTCGAGCCTAGAGGGGTATAGCACCGATGTGTAAAGCTTTGTCGCTTACCGGCTCCTCTAAACTAATTAACGTTGTTTTGCTGAATGATGCTTATTTGAAAACAAAAATTGATCCTACTCTATCAGTCTGTTGTATCAACTTAATTCGTTTGGTGCAGTCTAACTTGAAATCAGGGTGCTAAAATGAACTACATCTTTTGTTTGTTTTTCGCACAAAAAACTGAAAATCAACTGCACCCAATTTTGTGCAGTTCCTTTTCCTTGTTTCTAAAATGGTTTTCCTTCTAAATCTCACTTTAGGGTCATTTGGATCAGATGTTGTAATGACAATTGCTTTTTGATGTAGTGTTCTATCTAGTATGGTTATCAATCCCAATTTTTTCAATTATCTTGTTTGGATAACAAGGTATTGCAAATCTGCCGCGAGTAAAAATTCCATCGATTTAAATACATTGTTTCGATTACAAAGTATTTAAAAAATTTGTATATATTATTATCATACATCGATGTCTAACCCTGAATCACAATGTTTGCAATTATTTTTATTATAGCCTTTTGTCTATGATGCAAATATAATCATACATCTTGAAAAGGTACTGACAAGATTAAGCAACCATAAGCTAGGAAGCACACACATGTCCCTAGGGAAGATGTGACTGCCTTGGACATATTCACATATCCAGTTCGAGCACGGATTGAAACGCAAGCGACATGGCCTATACATGTCCGGGTGATAGAGTAGGAAGAGGTAGATCATAGATTGTAGAATGGAGAGGAGGAAGCTCAGCTGGAAAGAAACTGCCATTATTGATGCTCCTAGTTGTGGCAAAATGTCATGCCAGTGCAACTCTTAGACATTGTTCCATGCCTGGCTATTGGCCCTGCAACTGCTTTTAAATTGTGTGCCGATGATCGCTGGCCTTAAGCTGGGTCACACGATATTAGGAGGATGGGGAATATGAAAGCAATGTTCAGGTTATGATAGGATCGGGTGAAGACATCTGCTAGGTCGTAGGTCTTTACCAAAAGGGTATCATGGGCCTTTTAAATAAAATCAACATTCAACTTTAAAGACATACTTGTTAAGGCGGCAAGGCACCAACGCGACTAGGCGGCTTTAAGACAATAAAATTTCAGTACATTTATACATGTGTTATGATCCTAAAACATTTCCCCCTTCATATTTAAGTTAATTTTACCTATATGTATAAATGTGTTATGATTTTTTTAATATCCCTCTTTATATATCTATTACATTTCATATATATCTTTAGGTAATCCATAAAATTATGGTAATAACACTTATATACATATGTGTTAGGGTCATAGAACATAACCAATTTCTAATAATATTTATTAATATTGCAAAAACAAGAAGAGTAATACTAAACAATGTAAGAGATAGATAATTAATTAATAAATAGATATTTAACTATAGCGAGTATCGCGACTATATAGCCCCTAAATTATAAATTAAATTGAAGGTGGCAAGATGCAATAAATGAAAATTTAGCAGATGTAAATTAAATAAATGTATTTAAAAGACAATGATATTTAGCACATAACATCGACAACAATACATGTTCTGAACATTAGGACAAGAAAGTAGACAACTAAAGG
The DNA here is from genome assembly GCA_963693085.1 of Alisma plantago-aquatica. Classification (NCBI taxonomy): domain Eukaryota; kingdom Viridiplantae; phylum Streptophyta; class Magnoliopsida; order Alismatales; family Alismataceae; genus Alisma; species Alisma plantago-aquatica. The sequence goes on from OY856415.1 coordinate 515,087,346, forward strand.
CCATTAATATGCCTTAAGACCAACAAAAATAACATAAAGTGAAAAATTAGGCAAAGCGTGGGGCAAGGCACATCCTATAGGATGCTTTGTTACCTAGGTGCACGCCTTGTTAAGTATGATTATGATTTGTTTCAAAAATCCAACTGTCTGGATTGAAAGAGCATCGATGCCTTTACCTTCACACAAAAATATGAAATGTTCTGACATCATATACTTATCATTTGTCAATCTATACAACTTACATATATTACATCTAAAGGCCAACCCAAAACTCAATATGGAATATTCAAAAGTATTCCCTTGCTCCGGACGATCTATCTGACTGATGATTCAATATTAAACTTCCGATCTAGGAAGCACGGATACATATACATATCTGATACGGGTACGGGTACGGGTACGGGCACGGGGATACAACAATTTTCAAAAATATAGGATATGGGTACGTCATGGATACGACAATTGTTTTAATATTTATTTAATATTTTTAAAAATGACCAATATATTTATTTTAAAAATAGATGAAGATGATCAAATTTGATTCAAAGATCACAATATTTCTAAAGATAATGGAAACCAATACCATAGTATCAAACAATTATTTAAAATGGGGTCTTTCATTCATATTAATGTGAGACAGAAGTTACAAAAAGACATGATAATATCATATTCTAAACCTTTCACATTTCATGTATCATGTAATGTTGTGTTGTAAAGTGAGTTGTGTCATCTGTGATATCAAACTATCTTCTGTCATGTATGGCTAGCCACTATGAAGCACGGATATAGATATAGAAATGGATACGGGTACGGGACGGGGATACGGCAATCTTTGAAAATATAAGATACGGGTACGGGACGGGGATACGACAATTTTCGAAAATATAAGATACGGGTACAACATGGATACAACAATTTTTCTAATGTTTATTTTAAAATTTTAATAGAAAATACCAATTTCATTCTCAAATCGCAATGCAATAGGGGGAGTCTAGAGTTGGAAGTCACATGGTTTTGGGATTTTGAGAGATCACACGAGTGGGGTGCTCTCTTGGCTGCTAAATGGGTTGGTTGTATCCTTGCTGCATTGAGGTCATATCCTGCTAATAAAAAAAGGAATACGACTTCAGAAGTATTTGGTATGTATTAGAGAATATCTAGGGAGTATTAGTATCAGATATGCATTCAGTATTGGTAGGACACCTATTTTGGAGTATCGGTGCTTGGAAGTTCTTTAAAAAGTGAAATCCCAAAAAACAGAGGAGGTACAAACAATAAAGAGAAGAAGGAAGATTGGCATTTAGCAAGAGGAATGGTGACTAACCTTGAACTACTTCAAGGAAGCAACTGTGACAGCCTTGCTGCAAGCTACTACTTAGCAAAGAGGGTTGAGACATGAGCTGGTGTCAAATGCTAATCAAGCAATGTCATGCCCAAATTTTTTTCTAGTTTTTACCGACTAGATACGGCCTGGATACGGCATGGATATGGATTAGGAGTATCCGATACGTATCCAGGAGTATCCACGGAGTATTGGTATCCAATACGTGTCGAATACGGGTATGACATCTGTTGTGGAGTATCCGTGCTTCATAGCTTCCGATCCATACGGATGGATAATATAAAAAATCACGATAAAGACATTTTCAAATGGCTCTCACATTCTTACCATCATAGGGCTCTCATTGGATCATTTCACTATGTATAAATAAAATATATAATTTCTGTTTACTGTGTCGAACACCATGATTGTGTTTGATACTTTTGAAAATTGCATCCGTGCTTCTCACAAGTCAATGTAAACCTAAGAATGAATATTCATAAAATGAACCAATCTACATATATCATTTACATAACCAATCTTGTGTTGCACAATTCTTACATCTACATAAAACCACAGAAATATTCTGAAAATATGAGGCAGAAATACCATCTACTAACTCAAGTCACCGAAAAAGTGGAAGAATAGGCATCAACATGGAAACCAACATAGACTAAGTAAAATAACAGGCTGGATCCAGCCAGATTAATGCAAAACCAAACCCAAATATGATCCAGATTTTATCAAGGCCGTACCCAATTGAACTTGAGTACATGAACACCTAACAAGAAAATTGAAATATCTTAAAATATAATTAAATTGCCTCATTATTAGGCATGTAGGGAGTGCAACAATTTGAATTGTTTGAAATAATAACATGTTGCTTGAATTTACTACTTGAAGATTTATGCATGTAAACTTGAGAATCCAGGGCTTGGACTGTTCCTAATTAAAAATGGAGGGAAAAAAGAGATAAGTGCCAACAACAATGATCTTTCATCCTTTCGAAGTACATGGTCCATCTCAATATAACTGTATACACAGTGTAAGCACAAAAACAAAAGAATGCATCATGTTTTGACTCTTCATCAGCGGTTTTACTTCTTTCGGAATTCATAATAGTATAACATTAGCAAGCATGCATATAGATTTAATTTAATCTATAAGCTAGCCCGGTATATCAGAAGAAGCCACAGGGCTAGTTAGTCCAACTCTTAACTGCTTTAATGACATGTACTTCACGGACTATTCTCAGAAAATATTGACATCGTTGTTCAAAATCTCACTATTCTCAGTGTGGTTGTTATTGCCAGTGGTTCTTGAGCCAACACAATCATCCTCTAAAAAACTGGTAAGTGCTGCCTTGAAGTACAACACTTTCATTGAATTTTAGAAGTTAGAACTTCATTCTAAAAGTTGGCAGCGGTGGAAGGGAGATGATAATTCCCTGCAACCTGTCATCAAATGTTACATCTTAATCTCCATAGAAGTTAAATAGTTGGAGTGCTAAAAATGTCAATACAAAAAAACCAAGCTTATTACATGTAATATATACTGCAATTATGGTGGGGGGGGGGGGTGGTAGGGTGCAAGGTGGGAACTTCTCATTAAATTGGAAACAGTAGATTATCAGTATCTTATGAAGCAATGTGGAAACATGATATCATGAAAAACCCGAGCAGTAGCTATTGCATGTTTTACACACGGTAGGAGCTATTGCATGTTTTACACACGGTAGGAGATATTGCAACAACAGATATATCAGCACTTAAACAGTATTTAAAACATTTCAGACATTGCCACACAAGTATGAGCAACAATGGGGGCTGAGTATATCAGCAGAAGCTTCATGATTAGTTACTCCCAACTCTGAAATGCTTTAATGACAAGTATTTCATGAATAATTTTCAGACAATATTGAGGCATCGTTGTTCATTAATCTCACTATTCTCCATGTGGTTGTTCATTGTTATTGCCAGTGGTTCTTGAGCTAACACAATCTTCGTCTAAAGAACTAGTCGCTGCTGCCATGAAGTACAATACTTTCATTGAATTTTAGAGTTAGAACTTTCTTCTAAAAGTTGAGAGCAGTGAAAAGAAGACGACAATTCCCTGCAACCTGTTATCAAATATTAAAGCTTTATCTCGATGAAAGTTGATATTAGTTGGAATGCTGAAAATATTAATACATAATACCAGGCTTATAACATGTAGGGTGTGTGTGTTGGGGTGTAAGGGGGGGGGTGTCAGCAGGGTGCAAGGTGGGAACCTCTCATCAAATCGGAAATAGTAGATTATCAGTGTTTTATGCAGCAATGTGGAAACGTGATATCATGAAAATCTGGGCAGTAGATATTGCATGTTTCATACATGGCAGTAGATATTGCAACAGCAGATATATCTGCTCTTAAACAGTATTAAAAACATTTCAGACTTTGCCGCACAAGTACAAGCAACAATGGGGGCTGGGTATATCAGCAGAAGCCACAGGACTTGTTAGTCCAACTCTGAAATGCTTTAATGGCAAGTACCTCATTAATTATTGTCACACAATATTGGCATCATTGTTCATTATCTCTCTATTCTCAGTGTTTGGTTGTCATTGCCAGTAGTTTTTGAGCCATCACAATCTTGTTCTGTCACTGCTGCCTTGAAGTACAACACTTTCATTGCATTTTAGAAGTTAAAACTTCGTTGTAAAAGCTGAGAGCGGTAAACGAGAGACGACAATTCCCTGCAACCTGTCATTAAGTGTTATAGCTTAATCTCCATGAAAGTTAATATTAGTTGGAATGCTGAAAATATCAGTATATATGTTAGAAAGTATTATTAGCCTATTCAGTTAATAGGTTAATTAGTTAATAGGCTTAAATGTCTCGGTCCATATAGCCTTACTTGAGTCCCAAGTCTATAATGTTTTCCCCTTTCTTCTATGTATATGACAGGGGTGTGCCTATCTAATAACAACACAAGTCAGTTTCCCTCACACTTTTCACAATATAAATCCAATCTTATTAGCATATACTACAATTACGATGGGGGCGGGGATGAGGCTGGATGAGGGCAGGGGGCAAGGTCCAAGTTGGGAACCTTTCATTATATTGGAAAATGTAGATGATGAGTGTTTAATGCAGCAATGTGGCAGCATGGATCATGAAAAACCTGGGCAGTAGATATTGCATGTTTCATACATGACAGTCAATATTGAAACAACAGATGTATCAGTGCTTAAACAATATTAAAGACATATTAGACTTTGCCACACAAGTATGAGCAACAATGTGAGCTGGGGGTGCCCCTAATCCTGCCCCCAAATCACCAGAAACTCGGATTGAGTGGAAACTTTTGCCAATCGCGAGTGCATCCCTAATGTTTAGTAAATTTTTGAACAAATATTTGTAAGTATAGAGATTGGCTGAATGTTGTTCAAACTCTTCACAAATTTATATTAACCTCCCCACCCTTTCATGCTGAAACATCTAAAATTATACTTATGTAGGCAGGATTATTTCTGAAGATGAAAAAACTTTTTGGTATGCAATTATCTTATAAATGGTGCAAAGTGATGGAAATATGAACATGTAATAAAGAGTATTCTTTTGCAGATCAATAAACGGCTTGAAAGATAGGTCGTTGGTAATAGCTTTAAATGGTGTAAGGTGGGTTCTATTAAGGACGAGATAATACTTTATTTAAACTAAACATACTTCTTGCTAGGTTCCTTCGTGTGCTACCAAATGATAAAAAAGACACAAGCAACCAAATCATTTTAACTGTGCTACCAAGTCAGTATGCTACCAAATCATAAAGAAAAAACATTCTGTAGTATGTACACAAGCTGCGACGAAGGATTGAAACCATCCATTTTGTGAATACATGCAGTCCATTCAACCCTGTATGTAGTAATGTATAGATGGCGAAAAAGGCTATTCTTTGAAACATGTACATTAATAAGTTAAGTAGGAACAGAGGCTGTATCAAATGAAATCTGCATGGCTGTATACGTGAGAAGAAGAACAACCAGCCTAACATTAAAAGATGGTAGGCATCAATCCAAATAGAAAGATAAAAAGTGGATAATAGACATGTTCAATGAGGAATCTACGTGTATCTAGATTCCCGTATAATAATGATGTATAATCTTGTTTGTTCATGTAATCCAAAAAAGAAGCACTTGTCGAGGTTTATTCTTTTCATCGGAGAAGCAATTTAGGAAAAGGAATCAATCCGACCGGCTGTCATTTCCATCTTGTTAACGCTTAGTGTATTAAAGTCAAGCTAACAGAATATGTTCTTGATTTGGTAACGTCATTTGAGATTGTGATGGCAACACGTAATAGAAAACAACTATCTGATTCTGCATGCCAAAACCTATTTAACCAGCTAACTGGTATGTTCAGACAAATATGTCCATGGTGAAAACAAATGCTAGTAAGAAAATGCATCATCTCTGATTATTTAATTCCACACGAACAGTGGACTAGATAATTTATGTACCTTCCAACAGATGTTGAACCGAATCCTAATGCAGCCCCCTATTGGAAGTCAGTTCAACCTACAAATATGAATAATCTTATTGCTACTAGTGAGGAGTTGGGTAAGCCTTTCTAAGGCCTGAAGGTTTGGATCCTTTTTTTTATCTCAACTCTAAACGCTAGTAATTCGATAAGAGGAATATCTGCATTTGTGCAGCGAGTTCACCAGTAGCTTGATATTTTAGCTCCCCTCCATTAGGAGTTGAATTTTCTTAGTAGCTGTGTTCAAGTTCCCATTACACGGTATCTACGCCCCAATGTGCTTGTGCACGTATGGGATAACTGAAGTGGGTTATTCAAAAAATGTAGAATGAACTGTTAGTCCAAAATTCGTTTATAATCAATGAATGTAATACCTAAAAAGAGCATGAAGAATGCATATGTTTAAAGCAACGCCGAATAGAATAAAAGTGCCATGTAAATTAGTCGCTGTCTATTCAACACCCACACTGAACTGGAAAATGACGTATAAATAAGAATAGTTGAACACAGCATATAAATAAGCTATCACCGCATGCATGAAGTGCACTGAAGCTGACAGGAAGGTTCATTGAAACAAATAGTATCCCAAATGACGCAGGCAATTGAAGCGAGGCAACTTGTATTATATAAGAGAAAAAGTGACACCACAATTTTTTTTAATATAAGTTCTTATATATTAATATAGAGACTGATATCACAACCGTGAAACCAGTACCATACAGATAAGTCTAGAAACTGTGTAAATGAAGTACCAGAGGTATCAAGATGAAGAATACAAAGAGTTTAATGATAGAGGGGGAGGCACCCCATAAAAAGCCTAAGCCACTAAAAGAGAGATCCAACAGATAGAAAGTAGTGCCACTATTGATGGCGTCTTCATGATACCACAATTCAAATGACCTAAACCTCAATGAGATAATCCATGAAATGGAATTTTTCAACTGAATTGGTTTCTCTTTTTAAAGCATTGAAAATTGTGTATTTGTGTTGCAATTAAGTCCATAAAATGTAATTGTGCCAAATCAACACTTTGTGCCTTTATTTTATATCAATAATGGCTTAAGATGATTTCTTGTCAAATTCATAAAGCATAATTGAAACTCTAGAAGATTCCAAGTTAATTGATGACATGGATAATCAATTAAAAAATTACCCCTCTTGCCTTGAACCCCAAATTTTGACTATCAAATAAATCCTTTTAAGTTTGATTTTTGGTGCAAGAATGGATATTGGCTATAGAAGGACAACTCTAAAATTTGATGTGGTAATGTATTAATGTGTCTTGGAAAATTAGTTTAAGCAATTCACTTGAAAGGTAAAAAAGGGATAGTCATTGCTCTTAGTTTGGTCTTTGACTTTTTGCCTAAGTCGAGATAAGCCTAAAAAAGATAACCCTAAATTTTTGTAGCAGTTGGATGCTTAGAGACCTAGATGATTTTTAGAAGATGATGATGTAGTCAGAGTAAAGTGGACAAACCTGAGTGAAATCGGATTTGGATTCAAATGACCAAACCAAAGTCGATGGCTAGGCTTGGACTTTGGGGTGTGACGCGGGATGCAGTCACTAATCATAATTGTTGATTCAAGATCAAACAACTTGAGACTTGTCTTCAACATCGTGCTGGGAGTTCCGGCCTACACCAAAAACCCGACTTGATTCTCTCTCCAGGCTCAATAGTTTCCATCGAAACCGGTTCCGTTGTCTTCAGGAGATCAAGCCAGACTCAATAAGCACTGACATGACCATTATCTCCTTTTGTAGAGACAACGCCTAAATCTCAAAAACTCCAGGAATCTAAGGATACCCATTGACACCTCTTCTCACCACCCCATCCCTATATAAGGACTCTAGTAGATACCCCAAGACTCCCTCATCGCAAATCACTAATCACTTGCCTCCAAAAACACACCTGCGCACCCTAGGTGTGTTCCACCTTTGTCTCTAGAAACGACGACCTTGTCTTGTGACCCGCAACAACTTCACCTAATGAACTTGGCCTTGAGCACCACAAGGGGTCCTTAAGCTTCCCTGATAGCTAAGAAGGTCTGAGGAATACCAGGACTAGTCCCCGACTTCTGGCCTCCACTATTCAAAACTCCTCATTGGTAATTCACTTTTGTCCACCATACGACCCCACAACTATAAAAATCCATCGCCCAGACCCCAACAAGCTTTCTCAACTTCTAGTTTGCCCCAAATTTTGGTAGTTCTCCTCCTCACAATCTTGGTTTCCTCCTTACATCTCTGACCCATAGCTTGCTCACCAGACTACCTCGTGACCTACTGTGAATGTTGGCAACCTCGCCAACCTAACCTAGGGTTGGAGCTTCTGGGGCCTACGGGTGAGAGTCAACCTCAAAGTTGACCTTCGAGAATGTTGGCTCGCAAGCAGGATAAGGGGAAGAATCTCCACGAGGTAATTACTCCCTTGCCCCAATCTCTGTGCCCAAGTAAGGCCACTATGTAAGGATAGAGGGGTGATTACCCTCAGTTTAAAATTCAGCCAAGCCTCACCCTACTTGGGTGACATGGTGGCTATAACTAATGCATAAACAATTAATTTTGTATAAATTCTAATAAATCAACCATAAACCAAAAAATAGATTATATATATATATATATATATATATCAAATTGATCAATAAGATATGTAGAATATGAACATAAGGATCTTGAGACCCAGTTCAGTCTTGGATTCAAAGAGTACACTATGATGCATGCATGTATGATGACAATTGTATGCAAACTCTAATTTTGAAGAAATGATGTTATGAATCTTGTTCAATAAGTTTTCCATTGATTATAATCTAATATTGATTAATAATAATGAAATTAGATGACGAGTTAAAGATCAAGGTTCCTAATCTTACCTAATTAGGGTTTCCTTTACTATCAGACCCATAAGGTGAAAGATTTAGGGTTTATAAGTACAACCCTCACCCAACTCTCATTTGACCCTAAACCAGACAACTAAGACTATGGATAGACCTAATCCACATTATGTGAAACTATGGTGACACATTAGTGTTATGGAATAATATTATCAATTAATTGGTCTAATCTTGAGTGGATTGAACTTGCTTGCTTAGATTGATACCTCTCATAAAAAAGTATGTGGTGTACTTTTTTGAATAATCAGTTATATCAATTTCTGGTGATCTTTTATGGATTCTTGATTATTGTTCATATACCTTAAGTGTTGGATGTATATTTCAATCCTAGTTCTACTATATTTCCCTATGTGTATCACTTGTCTATATAAATTTTCTAAACCCACCATTTAATCTCTTAAGGATTGTTGTAGGAAGATTAACACTCTCAGGAACTAAGGGAAAGTCTTAAGTAAGTGACTGGAAATCCAATGGTGATATTATGACTAAGTCCAATGTTGGGTAATCACCATAAAATCCAGTAAAATAGAAACCCTAGAATCCATGGATGGAACAAGGGAGTTGGTACACCCTAAAAAATAGAACATACATGGATTAAAGAACTAAAAAAATGCAAAGGTTGACTATTGCTAATAATTGTTGATATTATATATTATATATATGTATGTATATATAGGTCAGGAAGTGTATAACAACCGATACATACAACTTATGTGTATCGACCATGAAAATGACATATGTGGAATACATCAATTTAATTCAACCATTTGGATTGAATCTAAATTCAATAGATTAGATGTGTTCAAGAATTTACAACCACACCCTCATTTATATCATGAGATATAATAATATTCCATTAAATGGTTTATGCAATTTCCACGCCTTATTGTTGATCAAAATATAAGCATTTTCTTTCATTCAATGATCTAGGAATGTCAAATTCAAGTAATTTTTGATACAACTTTAATCTAAAGGGTATGCATCACATCCATAAGGTTGGACTACTTTTAATACTTTTTTAATCATCACAAATGAAGATGGGTACATGTAGGCTATATATACTCATGTACACAATTCTTTTTGCCATATATATTTATATATGTGTGTGTACATATATATGTATACATATATGTCTATATATACATATGTATATATACAAATACACACACACACACACACACACACACACACACACACACACACACACAAAGGGAGCCTATCCCTAAGGGATATGGAATTTCCTATACTTGTTCCTTATTTGGCATGTTTCCCAAGACTTTTTGCATGATCCAACTGTATGGATTTAAAGTATACCATGTAGATGAGTTGTGTATCAAAATTCATTCAAAGATGATCTGTGTAGCACCTTCATCTTAAAGTTTTGCACTCAGCTAAATGAGTGGTAATTTTGAAAACCAGTTGAAACCAACAACTACCACTCAAATGTCTTCATTTATATCTCCTAAAATATAAACAAGATCATCCTAAAATTTTAATAGTATCTAATTCAAACTATATATTTTGCAACCATACAATTGGATTAGATTAATTACCACTTTAACCATGCTAAATAGACACAAGTATAGGGAGTTTCCTATACTTGTCAGTATAGGCTCCCTATCCTCATATATATATATATATATATATATATATATATATATATATAGAGAGAGAGAGAGAGAGAGAGAGAGTCAGGCTAGAATACACTCAGAGTGTACGGATCGCACGGATACACTCAAGTGTGTTTGCATACCAAGACTAGTTTTTGTAAAATATAAACTGTTGATCTTCACCGTCATACTATAACTAGGCTACATACAAATTTTGAACCCATTTGGATGAGTGTAACTCACTCATCCAAGGGCAACAAAATCAACGCGCGAAACTAATTTGAAATGCATAATTTTTGCGGTCTTCATAACATGAGCTATACATATCCAAATGTGCTCAAATTTTGCGTATGGGTTGTTCACGAGTTGTTTAAGAAGATCAAAGGATTAGATTTTCAAAAAAATATTGCATCATGGAAAACTACTTGAGTGTATTCCGCTCCGGATACACTCGAGTGTATTCTAGTCTGACTCTCTCTCTCGCTCTCTCTCTCTCTCTCTCTCTCTCTCTCTCTCTCTATATATATATATATATATATATATATATATATATATATATGGGTATATCTTCACTACCCATGCGGGTAACTAAGATTCGCTATCCGTGCATCAATTTTGTAATAGGAAGGCATGCATTTATAATAGACAGACTCATTTAGTAATAGACGAACTCATTTTGTAAATACAGCTTGATATTTGTATTCTCCGTCTGGAAACAGTAAAATATATATTTATGACTGTAACAACGCTGTAATACAAAACGAGTCTTTGTATTACAATTTTGGTCGTCTCATTACAAATTTGGACCGTCTCATTACAAATGCATGTCTTCCTATTACAAAATTGATGCACGGGTAGCGAATCTTAGTTACCCGCACGTGTAGTGAAGATATTATATATATATATATATATATATATATATATATAGGTGAAAAGCTATTCATCCTCCTCAACTGTTGCAAGAAAAGTAGAAAATAAGTTTATATATGCTTAGAGTAAATAATTCAGAGAACTAGAACATTCTTAAAATTATAAAGTAAGAGTTGAGGTGGAGATTTTGATTTGGATAAGGAATCAATAAGGGCATTTAGTTCCCTTGGGACGTGTTTGATAAAGAGAATGTTAAACAATGATTTGACATCATGGATATGCTTGTGCATTGGACGAAGAGGCATGGGTGCATTTATGGCACTATTTTCTATCTTGAGTGTTGTTTGACAGTCTAGAAACAATGAAGCTTGGGTGAATCCTTTGGCATGTGCACATTTCAATCCTCTCCAGGTTGCATGGAGTTTAGATTGAAACTATTTTTGGTTACAAGACAAACATTAGATCCATGAATCCATTCACAAGTTTTGTTTGAAGATGATGTATCTTGTTGATTGAAGTGAATTTTCCTTTCTTTGGGATGCATCCACATGAATTTTAATGCCATTATGGATTCTTTATAGATGTGGGATGGTCATGGTTTTAAGTAGACTTGGTTCGTTTGTAAAGGCATTTAGGCATGCCTTTATACTTGAATATGTATAGTTGTTTGAGGAGGTGTAAGTCTTGCACTGAAGATTTGGTCATTTCTCATTATCTAGATCTTTTAGTTGTGATGGCGGAAGTGGTGGACCTGTCGATATGTTTGGAGAATAAGTTATATTGGAGCCATGTCTGAGGTTTTTTTGTTTGACACAATTTAGGAATTGTTGTGGTGGGTATCAAATTCTAGACTGCACAGGCGTGTGGGCAATCACAGAGAGCATGTAGGGAGCTTTTAGCATCGTTATGACAACATATGTGTGTGTCTAACGGTGTTAGGTTACATATGTGACATAGTGAGTTGGTGTAGAGTCTATCATGGTCTAGGAGCCAAAGGAAGAGCTTGATCTTGCTAGGCAGTTCTAATATCCAAATTTGTTTCCATATCCCCTTTGTGATTGTGTAGGAGTTCTTTACTAAATGTTTGTACCTGATGTGATTATGAGAATTCCACTTTTTTTGTGGAGCCATTGCTAAGAATCTTGTCATGTGTATGGTAATGTGGGAACAGTTTCATGATGCATTGAATTTAAGATGGTTTTAGCCAATGTATCAGGAAGCCAATACCCAATTATCAGTTGTCAAGGATTGTGCTTCTAATGTGAAGGTCTTCAGTGTTTTGAGGTGGTAATAGTCCTTCTTTACATTTGACTTTTTGATTTCTTACCCAGTTGTCTTTCTAGAAATTGGCAGGGGAGCCATCAAGAATAAGTGGTGCCGTGTCAGATTGGATATTTGGGGAAAGTACATGTATTGCTAGTCATAGTGGTGATTTTGTGCCTCTTCAGACCATTAGGTTGTCTCCATATTTTCCATGGAGCACACTGAACCATGGCACATATTCGTGTATTAGGAAATTCCAACAAGATTTAAGTAAAAGTACATCAATCATTTCATGAGAAATCTTGATTCCTATCCCTCCTTGATATGTTGGAGTGATACTTTTAGACCATTTTATCATGTTTAAAGACTTGGTGCAGATGTTTCACTCCAAGCGAAAGTGTAGAAAAGTTATTGATTGTGTTACAAGTAGTTGCAGGGAGGCATGTTGATTGCATGGTATATGTGGGTTGTGCAATGAGAACTGATTTTCCAAAGTCACACGACCATATCTTGTGAGATATTTCCCATACCATGTGTTTAATCTATGTTTAATTCTTATAGTGATGTCTAAGTAGATTGAGTTGTGTTACTCTCTTGTGAATGAGGGGAACTCTAAGATGTTTACCTAGGTTTGTTGAGAGGCGGATCCCATCTTGTCTACTCAACATTCTTTTTATGTTGTTGGGGGTATTCTTTGAAAGGAAGAGTAGAGATTTGTCATTTGAAAGTTGTCTGCCCGATGCTTTGTTATATTGTTTCGAGCATCTGATGATTGTGTTGATTTGCACCCTTGTATGTAGCCTCTCCAGAAAGAACATTGTCATATATGAAATAGATGTGAGAGGTTCTCGGACCATGTCTTGAGAAATGAATTGCTTTCCACTTGCTCTAAGAAACATCACCTTCAATCATCAGACTTAGTTGTTATATGCAAAGAACAAATATGTAAGGGGAGAGTGGGTCACCTTTCTTAATCGCTCTTCTGGCTTAAAAGTGCTCTAGAAGCAAACTATTCCATGCTATTTTAATGCTTCCAGAGCTGATAATCATCATAATTGTGTCGATTAGAGTGTGGGATACCAATTTTGAATATTGTATGTCAGATGAACATCAAATTGCATCTTGTCAAAATCTTTAGAAAGGCCTAGTTTTAGGAGAAGGTGTTTGCAAAATGTTTTTATTCACATAGTATATACAAGCTCCTACATAAGGCGAATATTGTCTAAATACGTCCATCTAGGACAAAGTTGCTCTAAGCTAAAGAGATTCATTGTGGGAACCACAATTTAAGCCTTTTTTACTATGATTTTGAAGGGTAGTTTGGAACAAGGGTTGTTCAGATCAATAGGGTGAAACACATTACAATTTTGAGGTTGTTGAACTTTAAGGATGAGTACAAAGGTAGAATCCATAATGCCTTGAGGAGGTTTTTCACCATTAAAGATAACATGCATATATTTTATGATGGAAGTGTTTATAAAGTTCCACTTGTATTATAGGAAGTGAGCGTCAATGCCATCTGGACTAGGAGTTTTAAAAGGTGGCATTTTTCATAGAGTTGATATATAATTCTATTCAAGTGGGTGGTATCATCTTTTTGGTAGCTTCTCTAGGCTTGGTTGGAGAAATTTACATGCAAAGAAGTTGTTGTATCTTCTTCTCAAATTTGAGTTAGTTTTAGTGCAGATGTGTAGGAAATCTGACATGACCAAGGATTTAAGTGAGTCTTTATCTTCAATCCAAGTTCCTTGTTCATCTTGTAGTCTTATAATCATGCTTCTTATTCTTTTTGATTTGGTATAAGAGTAAAATTTGGTATTAGCATCCCCAAGTTTCATCCAGTCGTAGTGAGAACATTGACACACTTCCTTTTCTTCTTCTATTGAGATGATGTTGAGTTGTGATTGTAGGACGAAAATAGGGTTATCTAACTATTTGTCATGGTGAGTTGAGGGAAATCTATTTCCAAAGAATGTTGATTTCAAGTTTTGCTTTCTTCTTGTGAGTTTGATGTCTCTAGTCCATGTCCGATTGATTGTATTTCTTCACTGATTTAGTTGTTTCTTAGTGAAAGGTTCTCAAGTGTCCCAAGTTGTCTTCATTAAATCATGTAAGGATGGTTCAGAATGCCAACATGTGCTTGTGCAGAAGAGCCTTTTTGTTGTTTTTATGTTATTGTGAGTTCTGATGAGTAGAGGAAGATAATATGAGTTCATTCGACTCAATACATCATTTTAGTAATGAAGAAAAGTTTCACCCCAGAGGTTGTTTATTGCCACTCTACCTAAAGGAGCTAGTAAGATGCCTCTTTTGAAAGGACATTTTGGTCTTGATGCCCCCTCAAATATTCCAAACTTGCCACATCAAGACATTCAATAGAATCTTGAGTGCTTCTAGTGTCAATGTAGTTAGTGCCTTTTGTTAGGGTAAAGAATGGCGTTGAAGTCTCATACTATTGCCCACAGTAGGTTAATATTGTTTGAGAGGTCGTTCATATGCTCTCATAGGTGATGACGGATGTGAGGCTTCATGCTTTCATATAAAAATTTGAATAGAAGGGAGTTTACATGTGTCAGTGAATAAATTGCTTGTGTCTAACAATCATTTACACAGAGAAATCTTATGCATTCCATAATAACATGATTCAACCCAAGATCCACTTACTTCTACTCCATGTGAGTATGAGTAATAAAGTTTTTTGATGATATGTATAGTTGTGTCTCCACTTGTACACAGTTCACAGATTGCAGTGATGAGAGATTTATGTTTCTGTATCAGATATTTTAGGGTGATTTGTGTTTGGTCACCACAAACCCCCTATACATTTTGTATTAAAATAACATAACAAATTAGGAGGAAAAGATTTTAGGACTTGGAACCTAGAGGCTCTTGGCCCGTGTCTGTATACATTCCCATTGTGGGAACATAACATGACTATTATATGAGAACTTCTGATTTCCATGGAAATAAGAAGTTCTTCAAGAGAGTTATCCTTGACCTTCAAGTGTGGTATGCTTCCCTTTTTGAGGATTTCCATGTCGATCTTATTATAGCTAGCTGCAAGGCTTTCAAGTGGCACTTGGTTGATTGAGGGAGCTTCTTTCTCTTTGTTAAATGCATCTCTATAGGAAATGTATCTAGTGGATCTAGGGTTTGTTCCTATATCATTGCTGGAAGTCTACGGTAAATTTTGCATCCTAGAGTTGTTAGCTTCCATGGTGCTATTGCCACTGCTTTTGTGTATCATGACATGTTATGTTTTTCTTTATCTTCGCATGAAGTATAATGGATATGCATACCAAATGGGGTGAGATGATTTTGCGTTGAAGGCGATATTGGTTGTGAAGGGATGGGTGGATCACCACCCGTCAGCACATTGCTAGTAATGAATGGTGGCAGATACATACGCTTGCGAGCAAAACCATAGCAGACAAAAAGCCAAGAATTAAAAATATCAGTGATATGCCTAATATATTGTTATCAATAGATGAACATTTTTTTGTATGCATCGATGTACTTAATGTTGAAATATGATGACCATGTTTTCTTTGTCGGTATTTTTAGGATAGAAACATTATTTAAAGTTTGAAGAAATGGGCATCCAGAAGATGGCATCCAAATATCACAAGTCTAGAGATGTCTAGAGGATTAGTTAGGTGGTATTATTTATTTCCATATAGTAATTTCCCTTTAACACATTATATAGAGCCTTCAAGGAGTATTATTTTTCATCCAGTTATCAACATAGTTTATTAATGAAATTATTGAATATTATTGGTAACTTGTTTAATCTGGATCTTAGAAAATTGGGTAATGATCCTTTCATTCTCGATCCACCTCCAATGGGGATAATAGGTGGAGGAGGTCATTAAAGTGTCGACCCTCTTTAGCACTAGTAGTGCTACCAACACCACCTTCCACTAGGACTCAAAAGGAGTATGCATGGTCCACACTCTACTATAAGTACATGTACACATTTATGTCATTCTCCTGCTAGTAGTAGTCGGTGAGGTTAGACTACCAATACATATAGTTACAAGCATTACACATCTTGTACTAGGATATGTCCTCCATCCTTAGTTGAATGGATGCATGGTGTCTGGACCGTCATTTGATTAGCATAAATGGCACCCATTAGAGAGAAAATCTAAAAATAAACCCATAATAAGAAACAAAACACCATATTCTCATTATATACGATAATCATAGTACACATTTTTTTTCTTTTCCTTTTTCATTAAGCCTCGTAAACTAATGTCACATTATCACAAATCTTATTCAACTCCACTAAAATCAGAACCAAATCTTATTTCTCATGTGCGATTCAATTTACATCAAATTCATGCACATGAAAGAACAAATTTCAGTATACTACCCATCACGGAAAAGAAAGAGTATAAGGTCACTCTAATCTAGATGAATCTATTTACATCTTCTTTGTCACAACCTCTTCGCTGGAAGACTTCATACCTAAAACATTTGAAATAACCTAATGAGACTCATGCAGAGCCCCAATTAGTGGATACCTTCCACTCAAGCTAGGTACATGCATTAGCATCATATTAAGTTTATCGAAATGATAAGAAATTGCATATGTGACTAAGTCTAATAGATAATAATAGAATTTAGCACTTCCATTTTATGACAATAATTTAATCAATCAGATAAGGTATTCACTTTGGCTAATTCCAACTTTAAGACATCTTTAAGAGCATGTCTATGGACAAATCAATAGATAATAATTAGTACAAAATGGCAAGCTGATTGTAATAGTAACAATAAAGGTCTAAACAGTTAGAATCAATACATAACAATAACATCGTCTTTATGACACCCCACCATATGGACCATGAACACACCTTGTAGTTCTGAAGCTGAAGTACACATATGACATGTCTAATAGACAAGACTATTCAAATGAATACTAAATACAAATCATATTCAGAGTAGATATTAAATCCTACCATCAACCATTTTTCAACATTTTAGATCAAATTCTGACCCAGACAAACAAGAATATGGAAGCATATTATCTTTATATAAGAATGATTCATTTCCACAATACAAAATATAATATCAAGTCTACTATCTATAAAAGGCATGGAGCAAACATTCAACACATATTCTATATGACTTTTCGACTTTTTTATTTATTTTCCACAAAACTACTTGGATTGTACCTCACCAAATAGAAGTCACAATGCCTGATTCTCATGCCAAAGACTAATTGTATTTATCTTATGGTTTATCCACCTACCCTAAGATATCAACAACATACCATGGTCTACTACAAGGTCGCTTAAAAAGATTCACATCCTCATCTCATTTACACAAGATAGGAACAAACATAACAAAGTATCACATATAATCATATTTCTCGTGTTTTATATTTTTTCATTTCATTAGAGTATTTCCTTGTAGACATAGACTTTCACGATAGGGGATTTAGGGTCAGAATCACACCATATGAGTCACTCCTAAATCTTGGTGGTCTAACCTGTAAGGTCTTGATCCCTACTCTAGAAATACTTTTCATAATTCTGTGACTACTACAAGGAGATCTGTTTCATTTCCCCAGTATGAACTTTGGGGGAAACTCACGGTGTTCAGGGCACTTAACTAGATGTATAAAGTATTACACTTGTTAGTTAATCATCTTACACATCTTAAAAATAATTTAGAAATAATCTATCAAGTGTGCATATTCTCAAGCAATTAGAATGACATGTAACCAATTAGTCTTAATAAGAAATACAATGATTAAAATAAGAAGAGCAACAATATGTAATTTGCAATACACATGTTTCTTTCAACTTCCACATCATTCATAGAAGTCATCATCGTTGGACAATCATCTTTAGACATAATCTCATTATCTAGCATTTAACCTAAATAAGGTTTTCTCAGATATAATCAATGCATGTCTATTCAACCCCAACATATTTCTTATCAGCTCATTCATATCACATTTAAATCAAATATTCACAAAGACATTACAACTAGTAATAATATAAGCATATAGACATCTTATGTCATTCATCATGCTCAGAACATGTTTATCATACAACATATACTTTTTTCATCCAAACTCTATAGACATGAATTAATCTCAAATCATAAATGTGTGTAACACACTTAATACTCCTCTTTTACTAATTATCAATCTTTGATTAGCGTTGACACCCCATTTTTGCCCACTCAATAGAAAATCATGCTTAAATGTTAGTTCTCTAGATAATTACCGAGTCATCTCATTTTCCACATTTTATCACATTTCCACTTATTTAATCTGCCCATTTTCATTCACTTTTAACCCAATTCAGGGCCTTATGTAAAGAAACCTTCTTTTAGAATGAAGGTGTAATTTTTCCTTCAGTTCTACCTTAAATATGTTATTTTTTTTACAAATTTCCCAGTTGAATTGTCTAGAATTAAATATTCCCTTTTCAACTGTCTTTTCTTGAAAAATTCAAGAGATGCCTCTGACTTATCATTCTTGTGCACAATTGTCCTTCAATTATGCCTAAAATAGGCTATTCTTCATAAATTTTCCAATTGAATTGGATGGAATTAAATATTCCCTCTCCAACTGCCTTTTCTAAGAAAATTTGAGAGATGACTCTGACTTATAATTATGTGCAAGTATTCCTCAATTTTTCTCAGAACAATCTTTCAAAATGGTCTTTTCCACCCGGGGAGACCAAGTGGATCCAGCGATCTGCCACGTGACATGTGGCGGACTATATCGATCCGCACACCCTTCCGCGAGGTGTATCATGGTGATCCGTCACCTCTTGCAAAAGATTCTACACAAAATCTTGAACCCTAAAATCCAACTATAAATAGACCCCCATATCCAACATATTCTAGGCCCCTCTCATCTCTCTTGAAGCTAGAGAAATGACTACCTCTCCCATTTATTTTCTACTTGTGATTAAAGGATCCTTCCTCTAGCACCAACTACTCTTCTAATGTCGGTAGGATACACAACAATAATTACAACTCTCTCTGTTCTATCCATATTAATAAATATTTTGTTCATAAGTGTTCATATCTGCATGCTCGTTCTCAAAGAACTGATCTTGCTCTACTGAATATATGTCTCTTTCCCCTCTCTCTTCCTATGCATAGGTCGTAACTGCCAATGATCAATCTCTTCCGTGGGAGGTCCTAAGGCAATTGGGAACACAACACAACTAAATAATAGGACCTTTAGGGCTATGATGGGAAAGCCACGTCCGTCT
This sequence comes from Alisma plantago-aquatica, assembly GCA_963693085.1. NCBI lineage: Eukaryota > Viridiplantae > Streptophyta > Magnoliopsida > Alismatales > Alismataceae > Alisma > Alisma plantago-aquatica. Next base: position 515,107,063 of record OY856415.1, read on the forward strand.
CCAGCCCCAGAGGTTGTCAATAATAAAAATCACCTTTTTATCATTTTTACCGCCATTTTCTTTAACAACAACCTCGATCACCGCTATTTTTATATGATATGACTAAAGAGATTGCAATACCGTTATCGGGGGAGATGAGGGTGGTAATCCTTTCCCACTCATAACAAGATCGTCAGGTCTGATCTCTCAATTAATGCATACCTTTCTTATTCACCCTTGGGTGGAGTCAAAATTGGGTTTTTATGTGTTTTCTCATTGATTTAAGTTCTCATCTCTATTTTTTCCTTATTTTACATATGAAACCGGGTGGATACTCCAAACTTTATGGATTTACCATTTTATCCTTGTTTTTCTATTATTTCCATGACCTAGATCTATTTGATTTTTTAGGCCAGATACAATAGATTGGCGACTCTGCTGGGGAGTTGTTAGATGAGTCAAGTTACATTTTCTTTTTTCTCCATCTCATGTTTTACGATTGATTGAGGTTTCAACATTTTCTGTTCATTTTTATTTTATTACTTTTGTTTTGTTCAAAATCTATAACTCTTCAACAACAAAAAAATGATTGCGAGTCAGAGCAATTCACTGAAAAAAAAACTCAATTTTTTTTAAAATTATTTCTTTTACCTTACAAAAAAGTGGCAGAACACTTTATTCTGCCAGCAAAAAAGGTTTTTTGTCTCCGCCTTTTATTTTTCTAGATCTTAACAAAGCCGCCAAAATCATATGTTTTGCCCAGAAAAGAAATCTCTTCGGTTTTGGATTGCTTCAATTTTTGGTAGTACAACACCTATCATGTTTTACATCAATCACCCTTTTATGGTTAGCCTCTGCTTCCCTTTTGGGTTGTCCTTCGCTTCCCTTTAGGGTTGGCCTTTGCTTCCCTTTAGGGTTGGCCTTCACTTCCCTCCTTTTTCCCTTTTCTTTTCTATTTCCTTTTTACTTACTTTTTAAAATTTAGAATAAGGAAAAAGAGAAAAGGATGAGATAAGTATTTATGATGAGCAAGATCTTCTCTTTCTCAATGATTGCTTGATGTTTGTTTCCTTTTGTGCTTATGATTCATCTTTCATACTTTTTTATTGTGGGATTACTTCAGAAGATGATAAAATCTTGCACTTGTGCAATAGACACCTACTAATCCATGCATCATGGAATGGGTGCCAACACTCATGTTGGATCCCTAAAAGTGGCATGGAGGTGCCAATAAACGTACTAGTACAACATAAAGCTAGACATCCTAAGACCTTGAAAACACCCCTCTCCTAGCACTCACGAGCGACTACAACCGTCATAGTCATGACGTGTATTAGGAGCAGTACTCATATCTATTGAACCCAGATTATCCTCACAATGAGCGTCATCATGCCATATAGAAGATAAGGGCCATCCCCTCCTACATAGATCATTCTTAAGTGAGGACATAATATCACATCTGAACTCATGGGACAAAATTTGAGGCTTTATTTTCTACATATGCATCTTGTGGTTTCTTGTTATACAACTTTTAAGATTGTTGCATGCTTTGCTAATTCTAAGATAGTTGAAAGATTTATTCTTTAAGACTGTTATCATCATGCTTTGATTGTTTGTCACATTTTCAATCCTCACATTAAAATAATCTTATCAAAACAACAATCTCAAATCAAAAATCTTATCAAAACAACAATCTCCAATGATTTTCAAGTGATCTCAACCATAAAAAATCTTTGATCCAAGATCTTTCCAAACTTGAAATTTTTCAATGATCTCCAACAATATCAAATGACCTCTCTCATCTAACAATCTTCATTGAATAATCTGTCCAAAAGAAAAAACCTTTTTCCTTCCAAAGAAAAGAATAACTTTCCAAATAAATCAACAATCTTTCCAAAAAAATCCACATTATTTCTAAAACAAAAAAACTCTTGTCAAAAAGACATTCTTTTCAAAAGAAATGCATTTTCAAAAACAAAAGGGAAACTCTTTAAAAAAGGAACAATTTCTTTTAAACAAAAAATAGAAAACTCTTTTCAAAAAATGACAAAAATCTCTCCAAAAGAAAATCTTTTCAAAAACAAAGAGAAGAATCTTTTTGAAATAGAAAAGAAAATTCTTTTACAAAAGAGAACAAATTTTATAAAAAAGAAAAATATTTTAAAAAAAGAAAAAGCCTTTTCCAAAAAGAATAATCTTTTTGTTAAAAAAAGATCACATCTTTTCTAAAAAGAACATTCTTTTCAAAAAAGAACAATGTATTTTTTTAAAAAGAGAAAACTTATTTATTTTCAAATAAAATCAAAAAAAGTTGAACCATCTTTCAAAACCTCAAGAAAAGTGTAAAAAAGAAAAATACTTTCATAATTCAACAAACACTACTACAGAGTAGGCCTTTGGCGTCGGTTGTTTATGCCCTTTTAGTGACGGTTCTAAAGCGACGCCTATATGGGCGCCGCTAAAGGTCGAACTCACGCCATCGAAAACGTGCCAGTAGGGCACCGATAGGCGTCAATTATTTATAGTAAGCCGACGCCAAAAGGCTTTGCGCCAAAAAAAGGTGCCATCTAGGACACTATCTGTGTCGGTTTGCAACTAAAAAACTGATGCCATATTCCCATACGCCATGATCGTGATTCCTTGCACGACCGTGTTTAGTACTATAGGCGTCAGTTTTATACTAATAATCGACACTTTAGCGCCATGGCCGTGCTTTCCTGCACGGTCGGGTTGTTTGTCACGTTAGGCGGCGATTTTTATCCAATAACCGACGCTGTAAGCCTTTCATGATAGTTTTCTATAAATAACCGACACCTATGTTTTAATTTTTTTTTCTTATCAGTTTGCAGGCCTGCTGTGGCTGGTCAGTAGGATGAGAACCTACACTTCAGTTTTGAACTGTAGGTTTACGACATCCATTGATATCAGCCAACAAACATGCCACAAACATGCAAAATCAAGAAATATACTTTTCACACAAGTAGATACATTCAAACATCAATTCAATTCTCACATTAACACATGTAGAAACATTTAAATACATGTAGAAACATTCAGACATGTATAAACATTCAGAAATATTCATTTACAAAATATCATTCAACATCGCTATCAACATCCCAATTATATTTTACAGTCCCCACTGTTTGTATGCCTCTTGCCCATTCTTCTCTTACTTCATTTAATACTTCCATCATATATGGAGCATGTACATCTTTTAAGTATTTACCTATAGTGTGGTCAGTTTTAAACACCTGCAAAGAGAATGATGTATATATAAGTAATAATATAAAAATAAGATTGATATATTTCATACTAACTAATGAGACTATATATAATACCTCATGTATGGTATCGATGTCCAATGCGGCATATTGGATAATCATCTGCATAAATCACATCACATAGTATGTGCATGCCCAGCCGTTGTCTTGTGTAGCGCACTATAAATTGAAACATACAAAATATTAAAAAATACAACTAAGCACAATGCACATAAATAATATATACATTGGATTTGGGAACTTACTTTCACGTTCTCCCAAATTATTGGCTGGTTCTTTTTCCTGGGGACCTTTCCTCCAACCTTTTTGAATGCATCTAAACCCCTACATGTTAATGTAACACAGTAAATTGCATAATTAAATAGCAATGTAATAACAGATGTTAACGGAAAATGAAATATTTCTTACCAGAATAATGACATTCTCATTACGTGTCCAATTTTAGTATTCAATGTACTCCCCACAAGATCTAGATAATAAATAGTGAACATCCCGGGGAGAATAACTAGTAACTCCCAATGCCTACCTCTAGAGGTAAAAAAGTTAAAAATTAATAACTCAAAATCCACAATAAAAATGTAATTTTCTAAGTCCAAATTATAAGTAAAGTAAACTTACTTGACATTGAATGGAGCTATTATTATCGTCTTCTTTTGCTGGCTAAAAATTGTAAAAGCATCTATACAATATTGTTGAACACTATCAGGGTCTTTAGCTACTATACTAATCAATGATGGAATCAAAAATCCCACATGGTCAAATGCAAATTGTTTACATTGATTTTCGACTAAGTAGCTGCAAAACATGTATTACGTATGCATTAATATATAAGAAACCAGATCACCGGATCTTACACAAGGTATATGGATGTATAAATAAGATCTCACCTTATCCATGTATCTATCATTGATGTATTCAGCCAATCATATATAAACAGCTCAATAATATCTTGTATAAATAAAGAGCTTTCGTATGATTGACCTGCATAATTCGCTTCTAAAGAAACAATTATAGGGTAATGTACATTATGTGCCTGTAGCCAACATGCCATTCCCCTACAAGCAGAACCTAACGAGTATTTTAGGTCAGTTGGAACCCAACTTGGTAATGCAGGAAGTGGAGGTGGAGGCCTAGATGCTCCGGGTGTCTTCTTTTTAACCTATATATATAATTTCAGATCAATTGACCTCATATATACACATTAACAATCTAAAGTAATGTAAATTTATCTTATAATTTCAGTAGTGTAGACGACATCTGCTTTGGGCCACAATATCACCCCGCCTTCTGCCTCAACAAGTGTATCAATATCTGGGTGGGCATATGGCAATGTAGCTTCCCTCCAATCGTGGAATACACGTATCAGGCTCACACGAATGTAGCCCTATGGCATTGGAGTCCCGTGAAACGTTGCCCCAGGAAGGGATGGGTAAGTCTACGCCTCTGCAACAACATAGTCTTGCATTCTTAAGCGGAATGGCTTCAACTCCTACACATTTATGTAAAGAATGTTATACACATATATATATCATCTTGAAAATATATCATCTTGAAAAGACTAGCTACAATGTCATAAACAATACTTACAACATATGTGTTAGGCGGTGGGTCTATAGGATTACTCTCAGTCTGTGCATCAGGAGAAGAGTGGGTTGCCATAGACTGATTGGAAGCCTGAGATGCCTGCCACCGCAACAATTCTTCCTTGACCTTCTTAGCAACTATATCCTCGACTCTTTTATCCTCCTATACATGGATAAAAGAAACATTAGCTTCTTATTATTAAATTCCCTTTTATAGTAACATTCTAAAAAAAAATAGGTTACCTCTTCTTGTGAAAGTCCCACTCTGGGTTTGCGCTGGGATGGCCCAAAGAATGCTTTGATGCCCACACCAGCGCATGCACCCCTAACACGTCCAGGATGCTCTGGGTTACCTAGAGCAACTGTCAATTCATCCCTTGTGCCCTGAGGGATGAACGTGCCTTGTTTCCTCTACTCGTGCAGCTCCCGCTAATCACCATCAATAGAAATTGGTAAGTTAACACCACAAATAATCAATATTCAAACGATTGCTCTAAGAGTTGTATTTTACCATTTTCGCAGCCGCCTCAACAATTACAAGCTTCTTTATTTCACCCTTCTTGTTTTGTCTCCCAGCTATCCAGACATCATGGCGAGGCATGGGTGTGGCACATGTAGTAGAGGACTCCTGAGTAGCAGTAGACTCCGGCTGTAGTCTTTGGCGAACACTTGCATAGCCCTTTGGACCCATAGTGTGGTCTTGCACATTCAGTACACGCCTTGCTTTTTGTGCCTCACTTAATACCTTGAATTCTTCATATTTTCTTGAAGCAACAAACGTGTCCCAATCTTCTTTGTCCAAGAAGTTCCACTATTCAAGGGCTGACTTCTTCTTCTTATCACCATCTTTTATGTATTCTTTGTTGAGATTTGTCCTATAGTTCCTTAGCATCTTTCCAGCGCATTGCATCACGCTTTAATGATGCAACTTCTCATCCAATGCAAACAGATTCTGTAAAATAGAATTGCTATTAACTAGTATCCAAAAATAGAATTAAAATAATAGAATTTGTAATCTACAAAATAGAATTGCAAATAATAATAACTCACACATAAATCCTTCCATATCATGTCTTTCTTCGCCTGAGGAACTTTATGCCAATTATCATACTTAACACCACAATGTCTTCGAGTGACAACCCCAAGATAGTTTACAAAATTATTGCGGTTCACTCCAATTGCATTTCCTCCATTATCAAACTCCACATCCAATCAGGATCCACTGCCACTTAGCGCTATTAATTTCTTCAACAGAGTGATTCCCCTTTTTCTGTTAAGTGTTTGGTGATGCACATCAAGTTCCTCCAGTGCTTCAGTGGGTACATGTGCATCATCAACCTAAAATTTGACAAAAATAAACACACTGAATTAGCCCAATATAGAAATATAGGATTTTTGACATAACTAGAAGATAATGAATTTTATACAAATACATGATATGTTTTTAGAACTTACATTGGTATCCTCACCATGCTCATCATGGACAGCATGCTCATCATGGACTTCATGCTCATCATGGACATCATGCTCATCATGGTCAGCCATTTGAAAATGTCATTAAAAAGGAAAACATTTAGCATTTGTATTAACTAGAAGATAATGAAACATCAAATCTGAAAATGATATTGATATTAAAAAAGAAAACATTTAGCTTCAATAAAAAATATAAACATGCATGCCTCTAAAATTGTGATCTTTTATCAATTAACAATCCTTCATTGTGATCTCCGCACACATATAAGTCATGATTAGCTTCAATATTTTGTAGAGTTGGCAACCCAACTGAGAATGGACTGGAGTCATCATACTTATCATAGTACTCTTCTTCATCTATAGGATCTTCAATGAACTGTCTTTTACCATGAAGAACAATCGACCATTTATCATTTGCAAGATCATCGATATAGAATACTTATTTCGCCTGTGATGCCAATATGAATGGTTCACCCTTCTCACCAATCTTTTCAAAGTTCACTAAAGTGAAACCCAATTCATCCACTATAACTCCTTTGGTGTTATCAACCCAATTACATTTAAAGAGCGGAATTATGAAATCTATGTAGTCAAACTCCCATATGTCTTCAATGACACCGTAATATGACATTTTAGCTTCACGTGGACTCTTATCCTTTGCACTTGCAAAATACATAGTCGATGCTTGAAGAGTGATCCCACTGTTTTGGACGACACTCTTATCATTTTGGCGCTTTGTGTAATATGTGAACCCATTAATGTCAAACCCTTCATAAGACATAACATTCAGTTTTGGTTTAAAGGCGAGGCATTTGATAGTTTATGTAATATCATTTGGTGTTTGAGATAGTTGATGTAAGACTTTATCTTCAAACCACTTAGTAAAAGTCTTGTTATGCTCTCTAGCAAGCCACATTGAACTTGCTCGAGGATATTGTCTCTTGATGAAATTGGTATGTTTCTCGATATAAACACTCACTTCATCCATGTTGTGTAAAATATACAAGTGACCTTGTTCCAACTGCTCATGGCTGATTACTTTCACCCGTGATCCCAAAATTCCTTTGCCCTCCTCAATATTCTTGTCATTAACATGAGTGTTATTACCACTCAGAAAGTCATTGCAAAAATCCATAACCTCTCTCGCCACATAACCTTCAATAATACTCCCTTCAGGCAGATAACGGTTTCGAACATGACCTTTAAAAATGCTCATGTATCGTTCAAAGGAATACATCCAATGCAAGAAAACTGGTCCCAATATTTTCACTTCCCTAGTCAAGTAGACAACAAGATGTACCATGATATCAAAGAACGAAGGAGGGAAATACATCTCAAGATGACATAGGGAACAACCACTTCTCTTTGCAAATTATCGAGAGTATCAGGGTCAATAACTTTGCTGCATAGACTGTTGAAAAATAAACAAAGTCTGGTGATTGCAAACCTTACATGCTTCAGCAATATAGATCGAATTGCCACGGAAAATATTTGTTGCATTAGAGTGTGACAATCATAAGATTTAATACCTATCAACTTCAGATGTTTCATTGATACCAATGTACGAATGTTGGATGAGTAACCCTGTGGCACCTTAACATTTACCAAGCATTCACAAAAAGCTTTCTTCTCCTTTCTAGACAACGTGTAACAAGCGGGAGGTAAGTATGTTCTTTTATTACCCATTTCACATAATTCTGTTAATTATGACCTTATTCCCATTTCACGTTGATCCAGTCTGGATTTTATCCCATCTTTAGTCTTACCTGGTATATTTAACAGAGTACCAATGACGCTATCACATACATTTTTCTCAACGTGCATTACATCGATACAATGCCTGACTGTCAAAGAACTCCAATAAGGAAGATCCCAAAATGTTGACTTCTTCTTGAATGAAGAATTGTCACTCCATGTGGCAATACTACATTGTGATTTCTTACCAAATTCATTGACAATGTCTTTTACTCTTCATAAACAACATCCCATGGTATAGGTTTAGGTGCACTCCGTTCATCATTCCATCCATTGAATGCTTTGCGCTTCCTACGATACTGATGGAATTTTGAAAGAAACCTTCAATGACCAAGATATACAGTCTTGCCGCCAGGTTTTAGTCTTATTGAATCAGTGTTTTCTTCACATATAGGAAACACTTTAGCTCCTTTGACACTATCTCCAGACAAATTCTCGTATGCTGGAAAGTCATTAATAGTGCAAAACAACATAGCATGCAAACAAAATGTCTCTCTTCCTAAAGCATCATAGGTCATCACACCTTCATCCCAAAGTTTCTTTAAGTCATCAATCAGAGGTTCAAGATAAACATCGATATCATTTTCGGGTTGTTTAGGACCCGATATCAACAACAACAACATAACGTACTTATTTTTCATACAAAACCAGGAAGGAAGATTGTATATAACAATAATGACTGGCCAAGTGCTATGTTGGCTGCTCAATGTCCCGTACAGATTCATCCCATTTATACAAAGCCCAAGTCTTAGATTCCTATCTTCTTCACCAAATTTGGGGTACAATAGATCAATCTTCTTCCACTGTGGGAATCAGACGCATGTCGTATGATCCCATCATTATTTTTCTTAACATCAGCATGCCACCTCAAATTCTTCACATCTTTCGGATTTGCAAACAAGCATTGAAACCGTGATATTATAGGTAGATACCACATCACCTTGGCAGGAGAACCAGTTTTGGACTCCCCCGAAGTCGTCAATTTATGTCGTGATGCACCACATTTTGGACAATCTTTGAAATCCACATAGTCCTTTTGAAATAATACACAATCATTCGGGCATGCGTGTATCTTCTTGGCCTCCATTCCCATTGGGCACAACAATTTCTTTACCCGGTATGTTGAGATTGGCAACTTGTTTCCTTCAGGAAGCATTTTTTTCAACAAAGTCAACAATGAAGTGAAGCTTTTGTCGCTCCATCTATTGTTAGCTTTCAACTTATACAATCTCAACACAGTGCTAAGCTTCATAAACTTAGCACAACCTGTGTATAACTTTATCTCAACATCATGCAAAATGTTTCTAAAGATAGGATGTGGATCGGTGTGCTCTACCCTACAACTATCCAGCATCACATCCATGATGTCTACTGGAACTGGTTCGTTCACATCTACATCATCGGAGGCAATTTCTTCTTCCACCCAAGCACTGCTATCGACATCCACTGGTTTTGAGTTTGAAATCTCTCAATGCCAGTGCCATTCTATATAGCCTTGTACAATCCCGTTGCACATGACATGACTTTTGATTTCGTCACCAGTGCTGACTTTCAAGTTGTTACCGCAATGCCTACATGGATAGTATAACCTATCTCCAGGTTCTTTCCTATGTTCCTCGGCAAATATAATAAACTGATCAAGACCAGATATAAACTCTGGGGTGCAGCGATTGCGAATGGACATCCGTGATCTATCCATTCTATGATCAAAGAGAAAATAAGTATATATTAGGACAAGATTAGGGTCTACAGTTGACAAATACATGTGATGTCATTCTTATAGATAATAAATGTGTACCACCTATCCCATCCTTGAACACCTAATCTCACTAGTAAGTGTATAATGTGTATTGGGTTTTCAAGAAAATTTTGGCAGAATTTCCCCATTGTTCTCTAAGTACATATGTACTTAGAGAACAAACGGGGAAATGCTACCGAAATTTTCTCGAAAACCCAATAAACATTATACACTTACATCCTAAGTGAGATTAGGTGTTCAAGAATAGTCCCAAACTGGGAACTATCCAAGATTTACTCCTAATGAGTAAATCTTGGACGGGTTTCTAGGCCAACAAACACAATAATAGATATGTACATGTTAGGGTTTCATCACAATTGATGTTAGGGTTTCATCACAATTGATGTTAGGGTTTCATCAATGTTAGGGTTTAATCAAATCAAATTAGGATGCTAGAATGGACAAGTTTAAATCTTATTTCAACATGCATCAAAATTTACTGAATTAGGTCAAGCATTAGGATTAGAAGCACAAATATATGCAAGCAAAATATTTGTTCGTATCCTAGGATTTACATAAAGCATTACATAAAGATTTGTTCATATCCTTACCAACAGCAAACACGGCCGTGCTGGGAAGCATAGCTGTGGTAGGCCAACACAGCCACAGTTGTGCTTTCTGTTGGTAAGGAGCTAGGGAGAAGGAAGAAAAGAGGCTAGGGCTACCTAGAGCTAGCGTGGAGAAGAGCGGCGGCGGCGGTGTGAGAGCAACGAGCAGAGAAGGAGGCGGCAAGTGGCGAGCAGAATGGCACCAGGGCGAGCGGTGAGCAGAACGACACCAGGAGAAGAGCAGAGCAGAGCGGCGAGCAGTAGTGGTGGCGAGTGGCAGAAGCAGGAGAAAGAGGACGCGGCGGCAGCGGCGAGCAGAGGCGCACCAGCAGCAGTGGTGGCGAGCAGTAGTGGGGGTCGTCAGGCAATTTTAGGCGAGCGACGAGCATCAGAGAAAATTATCGCGATGAAACAGAAGAAAGGGGAAGACTCGGGTGATACGGGTCTATTTTTTTTTGTAAATGACGTCGGTTATCTACAAAACCGACACCTTTTCCTCTTAAGCGTCAGTTGATAGTAAAAAACTGACGTCCAATTAGACAATCTTTGCCCTAAATTATTTGGCGGGAACCATTATCAGTGTCGGTTATCAAAGGATAACTGACACAAAAATTGGAACTTTTTGCGCAAATTTTCATCTTATATATGTGTCAGTTAGCAGTTAAAAAACCGACGCTGTATGTGACACGTTGGGGCCAATTTTTTTTCGCTTGAAAATTGGATTTTGCGGGCGATTTTAGGCGTCAGTTTTGTTTTACCCAACTGATGCTGAATACAAAGCAATACTCGTGTCTGGCTGGTCTTCGAATATAGACGTCGGGTTTCCTAAATAACTGACATTGAATGCTATAGGCGTCGGGTTTCCTAAATAACCGACACCCAGAAAAGCGACATTGAATGATGTTTCTGTAGTAGTGAAAGTTGAAAAATGTTCTCTAAACAAAAGAAAGGAAAATCTTTACCAGCTTGGACAACCTTTCCAAAATATTTAGACTGAATCTATTGCAAAGGGTTTCCCAATTGTGCTCTCTTCTCATGAGCCACCACTCATGCTTGAAACCTTTTACTAAACTTGGATATAACTTCTAAATCTTGATTAAACTATCTACTCAAGCCCCGAGAATACCAACTCCATTTGATCCAATGGACTTTCCAACTTGATAGAGATGTCAACTAGTAGCACGTGGTCTTCCCATCTTTGCCAACCCAAACCATGGTCCCAAACCAAGACCTTAAACTAGACCATCCACTTGCTTCCACACTCACAACTATTGGTCTTGGACCATGACATAAAATTGGACCATTAGTGCACCTTCACTTTCACATTTATATGGTCCCATACTATAACCTAAAACTAGACCATAACCCTAGCTTTCACGCTCATGTCAATATGGTCCTAAACCACGACCTTAAATTGGGACGTCAGTACATGTGCACCTTCATATCTTTTGATATTCTTGGACCATGAACCAAATCTGGACCAACATACCCCTTTTCTTTGTGAGTATTTCTCTCAAAGATCTTCCCTGAGGAGAGAGAAATCTCACACACCTATATTTCAACCAAATTCTCTGGCCCAAAAAGGGTCACCTTGTCCATGGATAGCCCTTTTCCTTGTGAGCATTTCTCTCATAAAATCACCTCTGAGGAGAGAGAAGCCTCACACATCTATCCCCAACCACAACCTCTAGCCCCAAGAGGGTCACCTTGTCTCTGGGTACCATCCTAACTTAACCTCATCAACCAACAACCATGATCTACATGCTTTATGACAGTGCTACTAGACATACCTCATGCCAAGATTGGAAATATCCTTTTATATCACTCAATCTAGGGGCTTGCTCACCTCCTCATACCATTGGATCTAACAATCTACGTTCATAGATGAAAAATTCCTTCCACACAAAGGGTGAACTTCCATATTTTTTGGCATGATCTTTGTCCCCTTCTCCATGCAAGGGATAGGTTAACGTTTATCTATTGCGATTTTTGGAACCCTCTTCCTTGCAAGGATCATTTTATGTTTATTCCTATCGGGAATGTTGGTAATATAAAAACATGAATGCCATACATTGAATCCTCTTGCTTAACACAAGGGACAATTTCTTTATGACCATGTTTATTCCCTTTTCAAGTCCTTGCTACACAAGGGGTGGATTCCCAATTGGTCTGCTGAGAGCAACAACCAATCATTCTACCTTCAATACATAGGAGTATATCACAAAAATCTCAAGCAATAAACACTGAGATTCTTGAGATGAAAAGCACCAACGAACAATCCAACGTTGGTGAGGCGATGAAGACACTAGTTGAAGACTCTCATGGTGAACTAAAGACTCAGGTTGACACAAGGTTCATCTAGAGGTAATGATGGGTTGATGAACAACAGGATACAGAGACACTTGAGTTTGGTAGCAAGCAGAAAGAAAAGCTAACATGGGTCAACAAAAATCAAATAAATAGGTGTTCTCCTTTGTAGGTCATGCACAACCATCGTCACCACACAATTTATAGGATGAACAAGTACACCATCCTGTACAACTCCCAACAAGTGTATACCAGCACAAGAATGTGACATCTGAAAATCAATAGTAGGATACATCTATGACACACATAGTCACTCCACACAACAACCAAGCAGATGATCAGACAAAAGAATTCAGTGACCAATAAAAAATCATTATTTATCAAAGTAGAAAGCTAAAAGCTACAAAGTGTCAATAGTCTATAATTTCGGCTTAGAAGAAGAGGTCTTATGCAGTCAATCACACAATATACCCTCCATTGCCACCTTGGAACTATCCTCTAGTTTCAAGACCTTAGGGGTACTCACCTCATCCAAGTTTGATTGGACCATTGACATCCACAGTCCACTCAGAGATATGACACGCTATTGGTCACAATGTGACATTTTTCATGTAGAAATTGTGAGATCTAGTGGTCAACATAGAAGATATTGACACCTTCAGAGGTCATCACCAAAAGATCATAAATCTTCAATACCATATCATGACAAAGGGAGATATAGTGTCCGAATGACTATTTCCCCCACTAGTGTCAATGAACAGGTGTCGATATAAAAATCAAAGAGAAGGTTCACACACTTAGGGGTCTCTCTCAGTAAGGCTTTCCCATTAGTCAAGCATCTTGTGAACTTTCTAGCCATAAAGGAGCCTCGTAATTCTTTGCCAAAGTGCTACAATCCCAATGTTCAATGTGACTATCATCGCATCCTAGGGCACAAAACACACTCGTGTATAGCCCTTAAGCATAACATTTAAGACCTAATTGATGCTGGTTTGGTCTAAGTTGATTCCCTAGTAGGTGCAGTCACTCCGGTGCATGTTGCCAAGATCCATATGCAACCACAAAATTGATTGAAACCCTGATCAATCTAGAGCATAGCAGGAAAAAGCCAACCTATGCAGTTACAAAGTTGATTGAGCATCCATTTGAGCCAGAGCTCTTCCAAAAAGCACTGAGACACACAATGGGGATCGTGAAGGATCTATCTAACCATTTTTTCTATAGAAAATCATTAAAAAAATCATCAAAAGGTTTCAAAACAACAATAAAAAAAGTTTCAAAATGGGAAAACTCATATTTTCAAAATGAAAACAAAATAAAAAAATTCAAATTGAAAAAACTCATAAAAATAATCAAAATCAAAATAAAAAATCCACTTCATCTACTTCAGTGTCTGAATACCTCCCCCAGTGCACCCTGGAGTGGAAGTGTCAAAGTAGAACCCTAGGCCCGAGAAGGAGCATGACCGTTATCTCGAGGCCCCATTAGTTTGCAAGCCTAACCCCTCCCATAAAATCACTCAATCGAGTAAATCATCTAAAGCTACAATTGTAGGATGACTCCACACCTCAACATCAAAAAAATGTCATCTTCTAGATCTTCTTAAGCTGAGCACCCTAGAGGTGAGTTGGAAAAGACCAACCAACCAAGTCTGGACATCCTAAAAACAAATTTAGGGGACATTCCCTACACAAACTCTTATGTTTAAATATAACAACAACCTTGTTTACAATTCGACAAAGACATGTGGATTGGATGATAAGGGGATTTGAAACCCTTGTGACATTGTCCATGTCTCACCATTTTCCATGATTATCTATCCTAAGGACCACAAATGGGGATCCTTCGCTAGGAAACTCCCATTAATCTGCAATTCAATTTCCCATCCTAAGGCTCTGAGCATCAATGTCCACAATGAATAAAAATTAACCAAACATACATCAATTGTGAATCCAAAAGGTCACCAAAACATGGACATATGCTTGTGGTGAATTTCTTATTAAGCATGACATTTAGGACCAGTGGATTTTAAAACTCCCATCTTAAGGTTCTAAGCATCAATGCCCATGTACATAAATGCAAAATGATCAAATGCAAAAAATCCAAGTCCAAAGGACATCCGACAATGTGGATAGATGCTTGTGAAATAGTGCATACAACAAGAAGTGTCAAAAATAGAGCCTATATGGGTGTCTCTGACATCTGTCACCTTAACCCAACTGGGTAGGGAATTTTTGCTCGAATGCTCAACATGGCACAACTTGAGTTGTACAAGCATGAAATCAAGAGCCAGTGGAGAATCAAATCCACCCTAAACAAACCTTCTCCTAATGGCACATCTATTGATGATTATCATGAGGGAGGAACCAACGAATTCATAGAAGACTTTGGGCAAGTTTATACATGCTTGGGGTCTGAAATCACCTTAAATTCCAGTACTAAAAGTGGAAAGTAGGGTGAGAAACAAATAAGATAAAATGATTACATTACCACCCCTTACATCTCATAAAAGGCATTCTCCTAATAGGGTTTACCACCAACTCATCAAAGGGGTCTCAATCCAGAAAGCCTAAATATTGGTCAACGGCCTAAGCCTAAAAGAAAGAAACAAACAAACATCAAAAACCCTCCAAGGGTAAACTCCTAACATCTTCCATGGTAAATAGCTACACAATAATCCATAAACCATGGTATGTTAAATTAAATTTTGAATTGAAAATCAACCTAAAAACAACTTCTTTCTGGCTAACATGATCACATTAATGTCAACAGAAGAATTCAAGACTATTGAAACAAAACAATGGGGAAAAATTCTACCCACCACAATTCAAATGATGATCCCTTAACTTGATAAAGACTGAATAAGAAAGGAAATATCATATGATAGTGGCTCACTTTGCATCACCATTACAAATCACTCCAACATCAAGAAGATCTCCTCCAACAATCATGGCATATCCCAACCAACAGAGACCATCAGGGAACCATTGGTAGAAGATTGTAGATAGCAAAGGCAAGATGAACTATTTAGTATAAAGATAGAGTCCAACTAAAATCTAGCTCCAACAGTGCTTGTATACATCTTTAGAGAAAGAGTCAGATATGATACATCATATCCTGAGATACTTAAGCCTTACCCACTCTCCAAGATAGACCTACAACCCAAGAATGAGGGTTAACTCTTACGAGTTAGCATGACCTCACATGGCAAGCTTTCTGTACAATAGCTACCGAATCAACAAAGGACATCTGGTCCAAAGAACTTGTAGAAGAACATCCCAACTACAATGAGCTCCTTGTGAGACCCCTGACCTAGCTTAGTATTTGGTTGTGTTTGCTTTGCTTAAATGAGATGCTTTAACCTTAATTTAATCTCTTAAGATGCCTTCATAACATGTGACATGCTTATGCTTTCAGTTTGGTCCTGTTTGGTTGATGTTTGAGCTAGTTATGCTTGTTTTGGACCAAGTTGCAATTTAGACATGTTGAGGGTTTATATTGCAATTTGTGACATGTGGGTTGTGCCTTTTGTGCATTGGTATCATGAGAGAGAGGATGATGTTGTGGTGTGCCTTGGTTGGGCCTTGGTTAATGAGGTGGCATCTTGAGGTGATATTAGGGTTTGCTTGGCTATGTATGAGTTACATGGTTGGTGGTGTCGACCATGTGTGTTTCTTGAGTGTTGTGACCAATGTAGCGACCTTGATGTTATGAATTGAGAGTGTTTTGATCAACACACTTTGTTTTAGATGGTTTTCTTAGACCTTGAAGCCTTGTTCCTTGTTTGGTCATTGGGGTTTGCCTTTGGTGATGTGTTGCACTCGTAATAGTCTTGTTTGTCTTTTATTGCGGTCAATACAAGAGTTTTGGATTGTGTTGCAACCGCTACATGTGTGTGCTTCAACTATGTTGAGTTTTAGGATCAAGTAGTCGCTACACCACCTTGGTTGTAATGATTCTTTTGCTTGTGTACATGCTTGGCCGATCCTTTATGGAACATGTGTCCTTTTGGTACCCTCATGTCTTGACATCCCATCTCTTCTACTTCCCTCCTACCCATGTGTATATAAGATCTCTTTTATACAAGCAAGAAATCCTTTTATCTCTTTTTTCTTCCTCTCTCTTGCTTGTGTTGACCTTGGAGCTCGGTGGAACTAGGGAAGGTGCTGATCTTGGTGCTTTGGTGACCGATCACCTTTGCATGTGGTGATCATGAGATTGATCATCTTCTTTGTGGTGACTCTTGGTGATATTCCTTCTTGGTAAGTGGTTCTTGAACCTTAACCTTGTTTTTCCTTTGGAACCTACCTTCATTTTCCCTCTTGTCCATGAGACTATGGTGCAACCATGGTGGCTTCTTGAGGATCTTCTCTTCACAAAGGTCAGAGAGTATGGTGTTACCATGTTGGTACCTAGTGAGATAAAGTTTACTTTTCTTCTCTCTTGTTCAACCTAGGGTTTGAGTTTCCTATTTCTTGAGCTATCCTTTGACCTTGGTGCTTTCTTCTCTTCTTGAGGTTACCTTCTGGCTGTGGAGTTGATCCAAGTTGGAGTTCCTCTTCTCTCTTGGAGCTTGTGGATTTGGAGCTCAATTCTTATTCGTAAGGTGAGTTATATAACTTTCCCCTCTTCTATTATTGCACCATATTCTTGCTTGCATATTACTATTATAAACTATAAAATGTGATATTAAGATGCTAGATGATGTTATCATGATCTAGGGTTTATGATTGTGTAGTATTCTTATATGGATTACTCTTTCTCCTAAAACCTAATTTCATGCACCCGATTTGTAAGTGATGGGGGGAGTGGTTGATTATTACATGCAATATGATCTTTGGTCTTATCATCATGTTATAAGATGTTGGGAGTTTTAATCCTTGGTTGCATGAGTTGAACACATGGTTTTTCGACTCAAATCATGGTTTTTCACAGTATCTTGTGATGTGGTTTTAGGGTTTTGGTGTCTATCTTTGCATGGAGTTTTCCTCTTGATGTTGCCTAGTTTGTGATGTTCATCATCTGTTATGGATCGTGTTTTAGCTCTATTTTGGGGATGGTTATGTGTTGTTTGTTATAGATTGACCTTGAGGTCTCTACAATTGCTTTGGTTCTATGTTTTTGAGTTGGTTGCTACATGTTTATGGGTTGTTGTAGGCACAACAAACCCTACCCTGGTGGATGGGTTGGTTTGATCATTTTACATTAAGATCTATTTGGGTCTCTACCATGTTGGTCTTGGTTGCAGTTGAAGAACCTTGGTTTGAGTTGGTTAATGAGTGCTAAGTAAGGTTTTACGGGCGCTACATGTCTAACCCCAATCACCTTTGGACGCTACTCTTTATGTTTGTTTGGTTGCAACATGTGATTTTATGTGACATGTCACTATACATGCTTTGCTTTTATTTGGTGATCTCTTGCGGTCGAAACACTTGGATTGGGTGATGGGTCACTACACATGTGTCATGTTGGACACAATGCATGATTTGCTTTGATTGGTCACTACCCCTTGTGTTTGTTTCAATCGCAACATATATCCTAGATGGATGGTCTCTACATGTACCTAGTTTGTTCACAACAGAGTTACCCTAGAGGGTCACTACACCATGTTTGATGATGTGTTTTGGTCACACCAAGTGCTAACCTAGTGGGGTCTCTACAAGGTGTTACCCTTGGTGGTTGATACATATGCATGGGCATTGAATGTTACATCAAATTACCTTAGTGATTGATACATGTTTTTTGTTACATGATGATGTTTACATGTTATTGATAATAACGCTAAACCCTAATGAGCTCCAAGAAAGTGGGAGATAGTGTATCTAGTGTTAATTATAATTATTGAATTGGAAATCCTAATTCTCTATATGAGAAACCCTAACCCTAATTTGGGAATGAGATGTTATTTCTCATATTGCTTAAAATGAGTAGCATGTAATGATGTTTTCTCTCTCCTTTTGTGTAACCCCAACTTTGCAGGTGAAATGAGTGACATAGCTAGTGAATGCTATGGTGTGTTGATGTGACACAGAGTAATATTATGTGCCTTCTGAGACATGATGAGACAATGTCGATGTACAAGAACTATGTGATTCGTCTTATGACCTGGAAGAGGCTCAATGCCTAGTGTGAGGTGATATCCTCCAGTCATGTGATGAGGGATTGTCATTCCCTAGTAATGTGATGATGATGCTGGCCATGTATGGAACTGATAACACGTAGTGATGATGCTGACCTTGTATGGCAGAAATAACATGTGAAGATGTTGATGGCCTTGATTAAGGCAGTGAGATAGTGATGTCATGAGAAGATGTGACAAGTTTATATCTTTTACGTTTTATATCTTCTGGAGTTGTAACACACCCTTATTTATTGTAGAGTTTGTTTAGGTCTATATGTTGTAACTTGATTGATGCTAAAAGATACTCAATTGGCTTAACTAATTAGGTTAATCCCTAATCACATAGTTGCCCTGTGCCATAGATCCATCTTCAATGTTAGTATTTGCTTGATGGTGAAACATGTTCTCCCTTAGTGGAAGTTTGGAGTTGTATATTGTTGAGTACATGCATTTCACAAGATTGGATGTGGTCATACCTTGGTCAGAGAACGATCGAGGCCGTATCTCAGTGATGTGATTTAGTATACATATATGATATAATTTGAGGATAGCTGCGGTCATACCTCGGTAGGAGTGTGACTACGGTTGTAACCCAGTTTCACTAGTGTTGTGCCTTTATACCATGGCAGACTAGCCAATTTTGTAGTTGGACTTTATGTCACTGTAGTAGACTCAAATTGACCGAGGGTGTGGGATATCATAGGAGTCCAACTCCTCCTAGATCTTGTATGACACTGATTTCAACTTAGTAGAGCTCAGTTGGAGTATGAGTTGTATACCTCATCTCCTCAGGGCATAATAAAAGACATAATACAGTTGTGTAGTATAATTGCTTAAGATTAAACACTACTCACATTAGATGACCCTTTGCCTTATCTTTTGTGTTGATTAATAGAATTATGATGCGGTAAGAGAAATCGATTTTTATACATGTTCTTATTCTTAACGTATAAAATGTTCCATAGTTCATTTGTAGATGCCTAAAACTTCTTAATCAATGCTATCTGCTTTGCTCATATCATTTAGCTCATCTCGATAATAATGCTATCTTCCTGCTTTAGTTTATATGTGATTATAATAGATGTTCATGGAGATTTTTATCTCTCACCGGGATATTTGGTCTCACCTCGTGGGTTTGCACATCTTTTAGGTGGTCCTGCGCAATAAGGTAAAGATCGTGTGGTTGAGACTGGACAACAAGAGGAGTTCTAGTTGTTGGATTTGGGATATGCAACTAGTGTCTAGTAGTAGAGTCCTATATGTTGTCCCTGTACTCTCAGGTCCTTGGGGGTGTTTTATAGACGTTGTACATCGATACGAGTTTTTGGATGTATGCCTTGGTCATATAGATATGACTTGTATATGTGAACAGGTTATCATATGTAACAAGTTGTGGCTAATTAGGTAATGAATAATGATATGTAATATCTCTTTAGCATATATCAGATATAGGTGGCACAAGTTTGTGTCCTTGTATATTATATGTTTCATCTTGAGATGTTGTGTTTTGATCGATTTTAATCTACCTTATTTTGTGGTAATGTGTTATTTGTGATAATTTCATGTTTTTTTTGAGTAATCTTACTTTGTGCGGCGATGGGTGTCACAATTGGTAGTACCAGAGCTATAGGTTCATTGAGTCTATAGGGACACTAGGATTAGGGACTAGGATGATGTCTAAGCTAAGAACATGACATGAAAACATGGTGCATACTGCCTAACCTTAGTACTTGGATGCCCTGGCCAGGTATTCAATTATTGAAGAGAAGGTAAGTATGGAACTCTTAGATTGTTATATTTTTGATTAATCTAATTAAGTAGTCATTTTGAAATAATCTAAAGAGCATAAAAAATTAGGAATCATGGTGCTAATACCTTCATCTTACCCTAAAGAAGATGAGGACTACATCGTAACCTATCACAGCTTGAACGTTTGGTAACTATAAGGGAAAGATATGACACCATGAAATGTAAACCCAAATACAAATAAACTAATGAGGAGTCCTTGAAGTTGTCATTTAAGAAGATTATAAAGCAAAAGATAGATAAATATGTGTTAATGAAGTGCGTCAAGGTATAAAATACACATAAGATGGAGAGAACTCCCGAGATAAGTATGACATGACAAGATGAATAAGATCAAGGATAGATGAATAAACTAGAACCCGAATTAATCTCAGACCAACGTATGTGTGTAATAAAGAGTTAAAAGTAAAATCTTCATGACAGTGTAAGAAATAAAAGGGAAATGATCCCTGTTTAATGAAGAAAATGTGAAATATGATGATCTACCTCTTTATGAGGAGTTGAAAAACATGATAACATAAGAGGACATATATGAGGGTGATGAACAACTAATAAGGAAGGAGTAATAAGATACCTGAATCTTGATAATTCTTATGCTGATGGAAAGAAACCTAAGATGAAAAAGAATGACACATGATAATCTATAAATCTATATAATAAAGCAAAGAGTTGGTAATGTCTGGACAATGTTGCCGTGTCACGGGAAGTGTGTTCCCTTTGTGTTCTTTCTTTCTTAGGATGCATCATTAAAGTGAGTCTTATACCATTTGATATGCATGGTTTCAATGTAATCCTTGGGATGGATACTTTAGAGAAGTATCGTGTGGTCTTGGACTGTAATTCCATGGTGGCTACATTTGTAGATGGTGATGTTTCGTGAATCTTCCAAGGTGATAGGTTGATTCTTTTGACATGTCTTGTGTCAGAGATGATAGTAGAGAGGCTGATGAGGCAAGGTTGTGATGTGTTCTTGGCACATGTGATAGATACCAAGGTGAGGAGTCCTAGTATCCAGGAAGTGCCAGTTGTATGTGAGTTCGATGATGTATTTCCCGACGAGTTTCCAGGTGTACCCCCCTCATCGAGAGGTTGACTTTGAGATCAATCTGGTTTCTAGTACCCAACCAATCGCACAAACACCGAACATGATGGTTCCAGTTGAGATGCAAGAGCTGAAGAAGTAGTTGTGGAGTTACTTGAGAAGCATTTTATCAGATCAAGCACATCTCCTTGGGGTGCTCCCATTTTGTTTGTAAAGAAGAAAGATGGATCGATGAGGTTGTGCATTGATTACTGATAGTTGAACAAGGTGATGATTAAGAACAAGTATTCTTTACCATGGATAGACAATCTATTTGATCAATTGAGGGGTGCTACAGTCTTCTCCATGATAGAATTGAGGTCAAGATATTATCATTTGTGTATTAAGACAGATGGCATATCAAAGTCAGCCTTTAGGACTCGGTATGGTCACTATGAGTTTGTGGTTATGCTGTTTGGGCTAACCAACACACCAACAACATTCATGTACCTAATAAATAGGTGTTCAGACCTTATCTTGACCAGTTTGTAGTTGTGTTCATTGACGACATCTTGATATACTCCAAAGATAGTCATAGCATGAGCAAAACCTGCATCAGACATTGACCTTGTTGAGACAACATCAGTTGTATGCTAAGTTTATCAAGTGTGAGTTTTGGATGAAGAAGGTGGCTTTCCTAGAGCATGTGATATCCACTAGAGGAGCCTGTGTAAGGCCGAAGAAAGTAGAGTCAATTCTAGAGTGGGAGGATCCTAAGACACCTATGGAGGTTCACAATTTCCTTAGGTTGGCAAGCTATTATAGAAGGTCCAATAAGAACTTCAACGTAGTGGTGTTACTCCTAAGGAAGCTGATGAGGAAAGATGTACCATTTGTATGGGATGCTAGGTGTCAACATTATTTCTAGCTTTTGAAATAGAAGTTGACTAGTGCACCAATGTTAGTATTGCTCAAGCAGGAAAAGGCTATATCATCTTATGTAATGCATATAAGAATGGTTTGGGTTGGGTGTTGAGGCAAGATAAGAATGTGATTTTTTTTCTTCTTTGCGAAATCTTAAGAAATATGAGGAGAACTACCCAACACTTGATCTAGAGCTTGCAGCAGTGGTCCATGCCTTGAAGATATGGAGACACTACCTTTATGTTAAGAAGTATCAAAGTTTCACCGACCATAAAGATCTGCAGTAGATCTTCTCGAAGCAGGAGTTGAACATATGAAAACAACTCTAGATGGAGTTAATCAAGGACTATTATTGCACCATATATTACCATCGAGGGAAGGTGAATGTGATAGCAGAGGATTTGATTAGGAAATCTTCTTTATCATATGTAGTGAAACCACAATTGAGTTCCTTAGGGTGTCATAAGAGAGGCATGTTGATCTCCTTGTATTAGATGAATATATAGTTGGAGGTGCCCTTGTTAGTAGGATTGTGGCATAGTTACAAGTAAAGATGAAGTTGAGTCAGCAGATCAGAGATCCTCATTGGAATGATGCAATGATACAGTAGATCTGAGAAGAGTTTGGCAGTGAGAAGCATGATGGATTCTATGAGTCAGAGAATGGCACAATATGTTACCATGGAAGGGCAGTTGTGCCAGATGTTGATAACCTAAGGATATTAGCTTTAGAAGAGACTCACTCTTGTATGTTATGAAAGATTCATATTGGTGGCTCGGTATGAAAAGAGACATAGCTAAGCTTGTACAATAGACTACAAGGAAAATCAATGTGATTCTACAGTAGTTGAAGGCAACACAAGATAGACGAATGTCTTATGTTAATAACCATCATAGACCCTTGGAGTTCCAAGTGGGAGATGAGGTGTATCTTGAAGTCTCTCCTGGGTAAGGGTGTTTTGAGGTTTGAGGAGAAGGATAAGTTAGCCCCAAGTAAATGGGACCTTGTCCTATGATGGCATGTGTTGGGAAGGCGGCTTATAGGTTGGAGTTGCCACCTGAGTTGAATGGGTTGCATCTAATGTCTCATGTTTCTATGTTGATGAAGTGTCACCCTAACACTAATATGGTTTTGCAGTCGGTGGAGGTTGAGCTGGATGAAGACATGTTTTATGTGGAGGATCAAGAAGTTGAAGAAGGATATCATTTTGGTTAAGTTCGTGGCATCATCATTGTGTTGAGGAAGCCACGTGGGAGCTGGAGGACGAGATGCATAGGAAGTATTTATCTCTTTTACATATGATTTTGGTAGTGAAATCCTTGTTAGGGGTTTATGCTTATGAGACCCCTGACCAAGATTAGTTATTAGTTGTGTTTTCTTTGCTTATATGATATGCTTTAACCTTAATCTAATCTTGTAAGATACCTTAATGACATGTGGCATGCTTATGTTTTTAGTTTGGTCCTGTTTGGTTGATGTTTGAGCTAGTTATGCTTGTTTTGGACCAAGTTGCTATTTACCCATGTCGAGGGTTTATATTGTAATTTTTCATATGTGGGTTGTTCTATTAGTGCCTTGGTATCATGAGAGATAGGATGATGTTACGGGGCACCTTTTTTGGTCCTTGGTTGATGAGGTGGCATCTTAAGGTGATATTGGGGTTTGCTTCGCTATGTATGAGTTGCATGGATGGTGGTATCGACCATGTGTGTTTCTTGAGTGTTGTGACCGGTGTAGTGACCTTGATGTTGTGACTTGATAGTGTTTTGACCGACACACCTTGTTTTGTATGGTTTGCTTCGACCTTGAAGCCTTGTTCCTTATTTGCTCACTGGGGTTTGCCTTTGGTGATGTGTTGCGACTGCAACACTCCTGTTTAACTTTTGTTGCAGTCGATACAAGAGTTTTGAGTTGTTTTCCGACCTCTACATGTGTGTTCTTCAACTATGTTGAGCTTGAGGACCAAGTGGTCACTACACCACCTTGGTTGTAATTATTCTTTTTCATGTGTGCATGCATGGCCGATCCTTTGTGGGACATTTCCTTTTGGTGCCCTCATGTCTTGACACCTCATATCTTGTACTTCCCTTCTACCCTTGTGTATATTAACTTTATTTTATATAAGAAAGCAATCCTTTTAGCTCTCTCTTCTTCCTCTATTTTTCTTGCATTGACCTTGGAGCTTGGTGGAACTAGGGAAGGTGCTGACTTTGGTGCTTTGGTGGTCGATCACCTTTACATGTGCTGATCATGAGCTTGATCATCTTCTTTGTGGTGACTCTTGGTGATCTTCCTTCTAGGTAAGTGGTTCTTGCACCTTAACCTAATTTTCCCCTTGGAACCTACCTTCCTTTTCCCTCTTGTCCGTGAGACTATGGTGCAACCATGGTGGCTTCTTGAGGATCTTCTCTTCACAAAGTTAGAAGACTATGGTGTAACCATGGTGATACCTAGTGAGATGAAGTTTCCTTTTCTTCTCTCTTATTCGGCCTAGGGTTTGAGTTTCCTCTTTCTTGAGCTATCATTTGACCTTGGTGATTTCATCTCTTCTTGAGGTGACCTTGTGGCCATGGAGTTGATCCAAGTTGGAGTTCCCCTTCTCTCTTGGGGTTTGTGGCTTTGGAGCTTGATTCTTCTTCATAAGACATGTTATATAACTTTGCCCTCTTCTATTATTGCACCATATTCTTGCTTGCATGTTACTGTTATAATATCTAAAATGTGACATTAAGATTCTAGATGATGTTATAATGATCTAGGGTTTATGATTTTGTAGTATTCTTATATGGACTACTCTTTCTCCTAAACCCTAATTTCATGCAATCGATTTGTAAGTGATGGAGGAGTGATTAATTTTTACATGCAATTTGATCTTTGTTCTTATTATCATGTTATAAGATGTTGAGAGTTTTAATCCTTGCATGAGTTGAACAAATGATTTTCTAGCTCAAGTCATGGTTTTTCATGGCGTCTTGTGACATTGGTTTTAGGGTTTTGGTTCCTATCTTTGCATAGAGTTTTCCTCTTGATGATGCTTAGTTTTCTTAATGTTCATCATCTATTTTGGTTTGTGGTTTAGCTATGTTTTGAGGTAGGTTATGTGTTGTTTGTTGTAGCTTGACCTTGAGGTCACTACACTTGCTTTGCTGCTATGTTTTTGAGTTGGTCGCTACATGTTTATGGGTTGTTGCGGGTGAAACAAACCCTAGCCATAGTGGATGGGTTGTTTTGATGGATTTACATGAAGATCTATTTTGGGTCGCTACCCTATTGGTCTTGGTTGCGGTTGAAGCACCTTGGATTTAGTTTGTTAATGAGTGCTAAATGAGGTGTTTCAGGAACTACATGGCTAACCCTAATCACCTTTGGATGCTACTTTTTGTTTTCATTTGCTCACAACATGTGATTTTGTGTGATGGGTCACTACACATTCTTTACTTGGTCCCAACAAGTAATTTGGTGATCTCTTGTAGTAGAAACACTTGGTTTGGGTGATGGGTTGCTACACA
The DNA here is from genome assembly GCA_963693085.1 of Alisma plantago-aquatica. NCBI lineage: Eukaryota > Viridiplantae > Streptophyta > Magnoliopsida > Alismatales > Alismataceae > Alisma > Alisma plantago-aquatica. Next base: position 515,133,171 of record OY856415.1, read on the forward strand.
TGTGTCATGTTGATCGCAATGCATGATTTTCTTTGATTGGTCTCTACCCCTTGTGTTTGTTTCGGTCTGAACATATATCCTAGATGGGTGTTCGCTACATATACCTAGTTTGGTTGCAACAAAGTTACCCTATCGGGTCACCACAACATGTTTGATGATGTGTTAGTGGGGTCGCTACAAGGTGTTACCCATGGTGGTCACTACATATGCATGTGTGTTGAATGTTACATGTAATTACCTTAGTGGTTGATACATGTTATTGGTTACATGATGATGTTTACATGTTATTGATAATAACGCTAAACCCTAATGTGCTCCAAGAAAGTGGGAGATAGTGTATCTAGGGTTACTGATGATTATTGAATCGGAAATCCTAATTGTCTATATGATAAAACCTAACCCTAATTTGGGAGTTAGATATTATTTCTCATCTTCTTAATGTGATTAGCATGTAATGATGTTTTCTCTCTCCTATTTGTGTAACCCAAATTTGCAAGTGAAATCAATGACATAGCTAGTGAATTCTATCGTGCATTGATGTGACACAGAGTAATAATTATGTGCCTTGTGAGGCATGATGAGATAATGTCTATGTACAAGAACTATGTGATTCAACTTATGAATTGGAAGAGGCTCAATGACTAGTGTGAGGTGATATCCTCTAGTGATGTGATGAGGCATTGTCGTTCCCTAGTAGTGTGATGATGATGCTGGCCTTGTATGGCAGTGATAACACGTGATAATGATGTTGGCCTTGTATGGAAGATATAACATGTGAAGATGTTGATGGCCTTGATTAAGGAAGTGAGACAATGATGTCATGAGATGATGTGACAAGTTTATATCTTTTATGTTTTATATCTTCTAGAGTTTTAACACACCCTTATTTATTGTAGAGTTTGTTTAGGGTTTGTACGTTGTAACTTGGTTGATGCTAGAAGATACTCAATTGGCTTAACTAATCAAGTGAAACCCTAATCATGTAGTTTCCCTGTACCATATATCCATCGTCAACATTAGTACTTGCTGGATGGTGAAATGGGTTCTCCCTTAGTGGAAGCTCAAAGTCGTATACTGTTGAGTATATGCATTTCATAGGATTGGCTGTGGTCATACCCTTGCTGGAGAATAGTCAAGGTCGTATCTCAGTGATGTGATTCAATATACATATATGATAAAATGGATGTGGTCATACCTCGACAGGAGTGCGGATGCGGTCGTAACTCAGTTTCACTAGTGTTGTGCCTTTATACCATGGCAGACTAGGCTGTTTTGCAGTTAAACTTTATATGTGACTGCGGTGGACTTGGACTGACCGAGGGTGTGGAAGATCATAGGAGTCTGGATCCTCCTCATAGATCTTGTATGGCATTGATTTCAAATTAGTAGTGGTCAATTGGAGTATGAGTGGTATACCTCATCTCCTCAGGGCATGATAAAAGATGTAATACAACTGTGTAGTATAATTGCTCAAGGTTAAACATGACTCACATTAGATGACCCTTTGCCTTATCTTTTGTGCTGATTAGTTGAATTATAATGTGGTAAGAGAAATAAATTGTATACATGTTATTCATATTCCTTCTTAAAGTATGAAATGTTCTACTGATTAGTTGTAGATGCCTAAAACTACTTAATCAGTGCTAACTACTTTACTCATATCATTTAGCTAAATATGTTCATCTTGATAATAATGTTATCTTCTTGCTTTAGTTTATTTGTACTTAAAATAGATGTTGGCCGAGAGTTATATCTCTCGCTGGGACACTTGGTCTCACCCTGTGGGTTTCCACATCTTTTAGGTGGTCATGCGCAACAAGGTAAAGATCGTTCCATTGAGACTAGATGACATGAGGAGTTGTAGTTGTTGGATATGGAATATGCAGCTAGTGTCTAATAGTAGTGTCCTATGTGTCATCCATGTACTCTTAGGTCCTTGGGAGTGTTTTATAGACATTGTACATCAATATGAGTTTTTGGATGTATGCCTTGGTCATACAGATATGACTTGTATATGTGAACAAGCTATCATATGTAATAGGTTGTGGCTAGTTAGCTAGTGAACAATGATACATAATATCTCTTTGGCATATATGCGATATAGGTGGCACAAGTTTGTGGACTTATATATTATATGTTTAAGCTCGAGATGATGTGATGTGATTGGTTTTAATTTACCCTATTTTGTGATAATGTGGTTATCACTAATAATTCCACACTTTGTTTTGAGTGATCTCACTTTGTGTGGCGATGGGTGTCACAGTCCTGTTTCCTCAGAACACTTTTCTTACAATAGATCCAACATGACACCACATCTATTAATGAAAACCATAGAGTATCTTCAAGCCTCTGTCTTCTAATAAGGATGCATTGATTAGTTTACACAGACCCACTAGAGACCAATAAAAAACACATCATCAAGGCCACATCACCAAAGAAGACTAAATTAATATGTTGGGCCTTGATTCCAGACCATTAGCATCGTCAAATATTTTGCAATGAGATTACTTCCCTTCAAGATAGTTGAAATTGAGGGCTAACAACCTACATCAAACTTCACATATAAAGCATGACCTATAGTCATTAACCATGTGATTAGTGGAAGCGCACCTGCTTGAGCTTTTGCCTCGATTTGAAAGTCCTACACACTTCTAGGTATGCTCAATCATGATCACTTATATAGATGGTCTCTTTCAATATCTTTTGGGTCCTGGACCATGGCCTAAAACTAGACCAATCACATAAGTGGAAATAGGACCTTACCTCACTCAAGATTGAACTTTGGGGTGTCAAACAAATTCCCATTTAGGGTGACCTTTATGGCTAGTGATTGTGTTGATTAATTGTATACTCCCTAGATCATGTGTGATCTTGTAAGATTAAGTTCATAGGAAGAGTGGTAGAAAAGTTGATATAGGGTTCCAAGTGATCCTCCAATATTAAGGTATCCTCCATGGTGTATTCCTCCACTGGTCCATCATATGTTCCCCTAGATTGTTGAGAAATGATTATCCTTGACTTTCTAGTTCTTAGTTGGTTTGATTCACCTTCTTTTGAACTTCATCACTACCGAGAAAGCATGGCAATGGTAGCATATTTGATCATCTATAAGATCCTACCAAATGTAGAGATTGGAAATCTTGATATATGTTCAGGACATGATTGTTGTAGTTTAAGTCATGATCTTGGATCTTGAATGATTTGGAAATATAGTGTAGGATTGTTCAATTTTACGTCATGATACATGACCATGGATTGATTTGGATATGAAGGCACGCTTACTTAAGTTTTAGGTCACGATCTAGGACCATAAATTGGGTATCAAAAAAATATCCAGATCTAGAGCATTTCCAATTTTTTCAGAAGAGCTTAAGATAAGAAAAGTCAGTCATTAGATAAATTTCTAGATATAAGATGTCATTTACAACTAGTGATTGTATTTGCTAGTTTCCTAATGCTTAGAGCATCTTCTAGACATTCGAAGAGTTCTAGGTTGCTTGTTAGGATCTTCAGAAGCATTGCCTCAACTCCTCTAGGGGATAACATAAGATGGATAGGTTGGGTATCAAACAAGTTTCCAAATTTAAGGAGACCTTCACGGTCAATGATTGTATTGTTCATTTGTCTAATCGTTAGATCATCTTTGTGTATCAGTAAGATTGATAGATTGAAATGATTAAGATTGATACGACTGACCATATTGATATGATTGATAAGATTTATAAAATTGATCATATTCATATGATTGATAAGATTGATATGATTGTTCAAATGGGGATCTAGACAAATTTCTTGATTTAAGGTGGTTTTCATGACTAGTGAATGTATCAATTAATTGTTTGTCCCCTGCACCTTTTTTTTTTCAAGAAGTACTCAAGATTGATACGGTTGGGTACCAGACAAGTTTCCAAATTTAAGGTCTAATTTATGACTAGTGATTGTATCTGAGAATTGTCTACTCCTTAGATCATATTTTGAATGCAAGACGGTTTAGCGTGAAAAGAGAGAGAGATTGTTCTACTGTATATAGGGCTTTCATCGAGGTGTCTATCTATTGATAGGGATTTTGCAAGGAGTGACCGCTCGAATGTAAGGTTCTTTTAGGTGTTCTTACCTAAATGTAGGGTTGCAGGACCTGCCTACTTGCATGTAGGGCTTGAGTTCCTGGGACACCTATTTAGGATAGGGATTAAATGTGGATGCCTAATTAGGATGGGACTTGGTTCCTGAAGCATGCCTATTTGAGATAGGTCACGTCAAATTTTGTAGAGTTTGTCAATGTGTGCCTATTCAAAATAGGGCTTTAGCATAGATGCCTATATGAGTATAGGGATTGGTCAAAGGGGCCTACTAGATGTAGGGCCTACACTGGAGGAAAATGTGTATCCTAGATAGGGCTTGGATAAAGGTGCCTACTGGATGTAGGGTTTAGACTAAAGGAAATGCCTATTCTAGATAGGTATTAGACAAAGGTGCCTATTGGATGCAGAGCTTAGATCGGATGAAAGGCATATTCCCGATAGGGTTGGGAGATGCCTACCTGAATGTAGGGCTTAAAGGGAGGTAATGCTTATTCCGCATAGGAATTTAGCAAAGGTGCCTACTAGATGTAGGGCCTAAACTAGAGGGAATGTCTATTCAGGATAGGACTTGGGAGATGTATTCCTGAATGTAGGTCTTAAAGGGATGCCTAACATGTTATAGGGCCTTGTTGGGAGTTGTTATATAGAATAGGACTTAAGGTGATGCCTACCTAAATATTGGTCTTTAACAAAGGGAGTTACCTAATCAAGATAGGTCTTTCAGAGGATGAGATGTCTATTCATGATAGGGCTTGAAAGCATGGATGTATCAAGGTGAAATCAAATCATGAGGTTTTGGATTTGAGTATCATGGACCACAATCCAAGATCTAATATCTAAATGATAATGAGGCCCTAGGGGTAATCAAGATATTAATTTGGGAGTGCCTACCTGGTGTAATGATTAGATTGTGTAGAGGCCTACCTGAACATAGGTCTTTGAGAAATGAAATGCCTATTTTGGATAGGCCTTCAGAGCAGCAATGCCTACTGATAATAGGGCTTAAATGTAGGTGCCTACCTAACCGTAGGGATTTTTGGTTTGAAAAGGATGTGCCTATTCAGGGGAGGGATTTACAGTAAGAAGTGCCTATCTAGATACAACTTTGAAATTGGAAAGATCCTACTCCTTGTGGGTCTCTTAAAAGTGTAAAGTGCCTATTCATGATAGGGCTTGTAAAATCAAGGTGTCTACTCAGGGTAGGGATTTTAAAATAGCCTATACATGATAGGGATTTTGAAATAAAGGTGCCTACTTAGAGTAAGGCTTTTTAAGGAAAGGTGCTACTATATGTAGGGCTTTTGAAAGCTTAAAGTGCCTATTCATGATAGGGCTTGTGAAAGCAAGGTGCCTACTCATGGTAAGGCTTTTGAAAATTCCTATTGAGTATAGGGCTTTTGAAAGCAAGGTGCCTACTCAGGGTAGGGATTGTGGTCCAGTTTAAAGTCTTAGTACAAGACCCAAAAGATATTTGGAAGTTAAGTTTATGATTGGTCCAGTTTTAGGTCATGGCACATGACCCAAAAAAGGTTTGGAAATTGATTGCGGGTTTGGTTCAGTTTTAGATCATGATCTAGGACCATAAAAGGATTTTGAAATGTAAATCACATGGTTGGTCTAGTTTTAGTTCATAGTCCAGGACCCAAAAATATTTTCAAAGTTAAGCTTGTGATTGGTCTAGTTTTAGGTCATGATCTAGCACCTAAAAGATTGAAAAATACATAATAGGTCCAGTTTTAGGTCATGGTGCAGGACTAAAAGGATATTGGAAGTTATGTTCATGATTGGTTCACTTTTAGGTCATAGTCCAAGACCCAAAAGAGATTTGAAGTTGTGTTTGTGATTGGTCCAATTTTAGATTATGGTTCAGGACCCAAAAGATTGAAAGATATGATCTAGGACCATACAAGGATTTTGAAATGTAAATCACATGGTTGGTCTAGTTTTAGGTCATAGTCCAGGACCCAAAAATATTTTCAAAGTTAATCTTGTGATTGGTCTAGTTTTAGGTCATGATCTAGCACCCAAAAGATTGAAAGATATGTAATAGGTCCAGTTTTAGGTCATGGTGCAGGACCGAAAGGATATTGGAAGTTATGTTCATGATTGGTTCACTTTTAGGTCATAGTCCAAGACCCAAAAGAGATTTGAAGTTGTGTTTGTAATTGGTCCAATTTTAGATTATGGTCTCGGACCCAAAAGATTGAAAGATATGTGATCGGTGTAGGGTTGCAATCACTACAAAGGGTCGCGACTGTGATAGTGGTCTCGACCGTGACATCATATCGACTGTTACATTCATCTCGATCGTGACGACCTCTTGACCGCTACATTCATCTCAACCATGATGATATCTCAAACACTATGACCGTTGCAACTATGACAAAGTCTTGACAGATACGACCACAAATCCTATAAATACCCTCCCTGATACCGGAAGGGGGGTTTCAAAGTTCCAATCTGGGTTCTGCCACTTAGCCTTTTTGGGTTCCCTCCAGTGAGCAACAATTCCCATAGCTCTGTGGGAGTGCTCCAAGGTTTGAGAGGACCAAAGAACACACCCTACGTCCATTCCTACAACCTACCTCCATCCACCTTCATTTTCCACCATCTTCCATCCATTTCTAGCCATTTCCAACCACCTTTCACCACCATACATCTACGAAGCCTGCTGCTTGGGATGGAATCAAGGAGAAAGGAGACCAAGGAGTCTACCTAATCCAGGACGACGACCCAAAGATGAGATCCAGCCCATACGAAGGCTAAGAGGGAGATCCACCTCTCCTCTACAGTCTAAATCTCTTCTTCTTTTCCCTTCTTCTACTGCTCTCCTTTGTTTTTGTGAAACTGATGTTCTTCCATCTTTGTTCGGTGCTAACTATGCTTGTTCCTGGCTAGTTGAGCTCCTTCTTGGATATGTAGCCTGTTTTGGGAATGTTTATGTACTTTTACCTTAAGCACATAGTTTTATTTCAGATCTAGTACATTTTCTGTTCTATCTTCTCTTTTTGGTTATGATTGCTGGTTTGGTTGATCTCTTTCTTGCTTAAACTTTCATTTCTGCATAGATCGAGAGATTATTTGTAGGAATGGATAAGAGAAGGTAGTTTGGATAGAATCTGAAAAAGGAATTCCAAGGGTGAGGTTCCTAACACCTCTTAATGTTCCGAACCTGAGAAGGTATCTAGGATATTTGAGGGTGTTGATCTGTTGTCCTTGAGAGAGGTTCTAGATTTCTAATGGGGTTTTAGTCATGTTGTGTGAGAGCAAGTGGGATGAACCCCACATGAACATCTACTATGATACATGCTATGTCTGGAGGTTAGATTCTTGCTAGGGTGTTTGAATGTTTTCTATACCTGAGAACGGGTGAATAGACTGCCCAACTTGTGCTTACATAACTAGGAACTCCTTCTCTTTGATCAGTAGAATCCGATAGACTTTGTTTTATTTTATTTTGTGACATTTTTCTAGACTCGTTCTAGTTCCGTACATTTGTCAACTATCAAATTGGATTAACTGACTTAAGAGAGAGATCTTAAGTGTCCTAAACATACCCATGTCCCTATATTCGACCTCACATATCTACTTCGACCCTATAATATAGTTACATGGGTCCTTAAAGGTTTCAAAACATAAATTTAAACTCTGATCCTCCTTTGGGACCGTGCCTGTACTTTTCATATGCGTGCCCAGGGACGATCAAATTTTGTCACCGTTGTCGGGGACGTGGTTTTCCACATTTACACTCCCAAATATTTTGTTCTTTCGTCCATAAGCCAATATATATACATAGTTTTTTTTTGCACACACATGATCATATATACTGAATAGTTTCCCTTTTCCTTATACTTTTCATCCATGGACCTTGCATCAGCAAGGTAGGTTACCTTGTTCACTATCCTCCCAAATTTTTCTGTAGATCTGACTACTGGAAAATAATTGGAAGTCGTGCAATCCAACTCATCAAGCTATATTCACCCCCACCATCATCATATGTAGATGCTCTAAAAATGGAGATTGTTGATCATCCCTCAACCCCCATTTCACCGTGGGATCAAGAACTGATCAAAGTAGTGGCACTAGATGGAGAAAGTGTTGAATAACTCACCTCCACTTAGCTCCTCATCTCTAAGAATAAGTCAATCCACTTCAACAACTAGTAGAAAAGTAGGATCATCAACTCCAAGTAGCCACTGAGATCGCAGATTGTAGTAAAAATATACTTCAAACTGCTGAGCAAGAGTTCACCCAAAAGCATCAATTTGATACAATGGATCCCCAAAAGATGTGCATGGTGGAATTGATAGATCTTGAAAACATTTCTGATTAAGTCCAACAACTTCATGACAAGGATGTTGAACATGGAAGGAGACTTCAAGAGCTCATTGATTTAGCTACCACATGATTACAAGTGCCAGATCACAATAATGTATACATCAGTCATCAATACCATCCCATTGGGCCTGAAGTGAAGTAAGCCTTGCCGTCTTATTCATACCATCAACTCGATTCACCATAATTTTTTTATGAAGACCAAACCATATGGGAAAGACCTTCATTTTATCCAGATGATTCAACTGATCAACTGATGAAAGATACAAGCCATACGCATGAATGGTTATATGATGATGACCTCATCAGGGCAGTCAAACAACCTCACAATAGGGAGGTCAGATTGAGGAACCTGAATCAGACATTGATCCAGATCAGGGTGATATCTCTTGTATTGAGACATGACACTTCACTTTGAGAAGTACATCGATCATGGTTTGGAAAAATTTATTAGATGAGGATGATGACGACAGCTGCTCAAATTGGAGAGAGAATATGTCTAATATATTCCTTATTATTAGATAACTTGCATGGGAAGAAAATACCTCTTTCCTTTTGAATTTAAGGCTCAAAATAGGAATAAAGGTAAAAAATACAAATCTATAGATTTCCCTAAAATTTGGTTGGAAAAAGGCAAACAAGGGGAGAGATATGATTTTTAAAAACTTTCTTAAAGTGAGTGGATAATCAAGAATATCATATTAAATGTCACAATTCCTTTTCCTATTATGTTTTTGGTGCGTGCATTCAGGGTCATCAGATCTAGGATCCGACGGTGACGAACCCATCTTCTAGATCACGTCTAGCTGGGAAAGTAAGGACATGACTCATACTTTCCTTGGTCTATTTTCTTGCCGATCAATGCGCGAGCAAACTTGGAAACATGCTAGATGGACTCGTGAGATTCTTGCGGCCATATCTATCCTAGGTTTTGCCTATCTTGGGGGTCTCTAGAAGAATCCCCTAAAACCTAAGGACCCCGTCGGCTGTGCGCCATAGCCACATGCTATATAAGGGGGTGTATCCCCTCTGTGAGACTATGCACATCTCCGCGAGATGCTATAGGACCTTCAGGCCCAGTATCAGCTACCAATTTCCCCTCTCGAACCCCTCTTGCACCTCGGACCTCCCTGGCTTGCCTCCGGAGACCCCTCGTGTTGTCTCAGGAACTTTGGCCATGGCTAGAGAAATTAACACCACCAATGAGTTCGGTTGGGATGGGCGGAGGTGGAGGATCGGCTTGGAGCAAGGAAGGAGGCCTTCCGATGGAAGTCAACACCTGAGTTGACCTTCCATGGCTCTGCGTCGAGAAATAGAGGAGGAAGACAAGCAAGGGATAAAAGACTCCCCTACCCCCGAAAACCATGAGAAGGGATCAAGGGTAGAAAAGTAATCAACCAATATGCACGGATAAATAAAGTAAGTCTCAATTGGTCGATGTGTCACTTTCTTATTGGCTTAAAAGTAATTAACTTGCAAAAATCGTAGGAAAAGATTGGTAACTCGTATATCAAAGTGTTATATATGAAAATTGATCCTCAGAACGAGAGGAACACAAAGAAATTATATTTGAAGACTAATTTTGCATGAAATTCAAAAAGTATGCAAAGATGCTATCTTTAATGGTTTAATTAATGAAAAAACCTAATATTTGATGATTAATGAAATGGGGAGGGCTATATGAATGCTTAAAGTTGATATTAACTTGTTGTTAATAAAAAGAACAAATTAGTTCCAAAAGGATGATCTTTATGCATAGTTTGATTAATTTAGGGTTCCATGTACATGAATATGCTTTAATGGGCCTTGAAACCCTAACTTTGGTGATTATGACTCTTAATGGCTTTAATTGTTCAAATTTTTGGAATAAAGCTGAGATATGATGATTCTAAGATATTTTGAGTATAAAAGTTTCTAATTGTGGATAAATACCCTTAATTTGGTAATTAGGGTTTTCTAGAGGATAAATATGGAATTAGTGATAAATAGAGTTCTTATGTGAATTAGACCATAATGAAAAAGAAACTGAAGATGATAATTGGGCCTAATGATCTTGATATGACTTAAAAGGATAAAGATGGTAGTTTTAGTGTGAAAGAGACATATTAGATTTAATTGACATTCAACTATGCTTATGATGTTGAAATTAGGGTTTGTGAACTAAAAGGGTATTAAAAGTGATAAAAGCTTTATGGAGGATAAAACCCTAAAGTTGGCCTAGAAATCCTAAGGTGGAATCCAAGTCAATCTTGAGAATATTTTGGATAAAATAATGACACTTGGATGTTATGCATTAATTTCAAGATATTGTGTATTGCTTGTTTGATTGTCTTGAATATTAATGCTTGGACATCAAGTTACTCTGGATCAGGTATGTGGTTACGCTTATGGTTAGATCACTTTAGTTTCACGACAATTCCCGAAGTTTTGTCGGCTGCTTGGAAATAACTGCTTGGATGGCTTTTATTTCATGCAGATATAAAGTGACTATGACTATCACCATAATTATGTGTACATGACTAGCTCAGATCCTGGTCCTCCTCTATGGCTTTGCTAATGATGAAAAGGGTGACCTAGTACATGGTCTGCCTTAGGTAGGACCATCAGGTTATCATGAGTCAGTGATTGAGCTACCTATGGGTAGTGCCATGCGACTCTTCAAATGAGTTAGTGATTGGGCTACCTATGGGTAGTGCCATGCGACTCTTCAACCCTAGATATTGATCTACCTGTTAGGTAGGATCATGCAGGGTTAATTGGGATCTACCATATGAAAGGTAGTATCCAGGTCCACTGTAGGGATAGCGCAGAGGTTAGGGTATGTATGGATTGAGTAGTTATGTTTAAGATGTAAAGTTTTCTTGATAAACCATAATTTCTTGCAATATGTTGTTACAGATAATTTCCTGATTATTGTTTCCCCCACATACTGGCATATTCATTTATGCTGACTGACGTTTTGTTTGTCGGCGTTTTAGGTACAAATTAAAAAGGACAAACAATAAAGTGGCATATTGTGAAATTAAGAAATAAAGTGCAAGGAGGATTAGTTAGAATAGAGTCCAGAGGTGGATAGAAGTTAGATATCCAAGATTTTGAAAAAAAAGGTATTCAAAGTTTGATTTTTACTCCAGCTTTCAGTATATTCATGGTAGAATTTAATAATTATTACTGATTATTTGTTGAACCTTTGATATGAGAAATTGGGATAATGACTCTGACCTCTTGGTCTCCCTTAATTGGGGGTTACCGGGAGGCAGGGTCGTTACATCGACAGAGCCATGAAGGACAATCTACTACAACATGGCTGCTGAGCATGAAGATACCCAGACCCCATAAAATGTGACAAGCTTGGGGTTCTAGAACCATAAACATATTCACCTAGGGGTACTTCTTGTTCAGAAGATGATTGGATGACCCAGACAATACATGAAAATTTATCCAAGCATCCAACCTCAAGTTTATAGGTGGAGAGAGAAGATATGAGTCCTCTAGAAAACTTTCAATCTCTCTCCGCCATCTCATCCTGTGTCGACATACTAGGGCCTTCCTATTTAGATTCATACATTTATGGGTACCTTGAGGATTCTCTACTGAAGAATTCATTTTAGTGCAACTCAAATCAATTCTAGCACAAAGATGACTTCTCGGAGTCACCAATTTCTATTACTCTACTTCAGACTCAGAAGGGCTCACATCTCCACCTATTCTACTCCTACATGGTGGACCCAATTGGTAAGAAACATGTGACACTAGTCCCAAAACTTAGGATTTGGAATCCCTGTGTCGGTATCGTGGGGCAACCACCCCCTTTCTCAAACTCCTTTTTTTTTTCTCTTTTTGTTAAAATAATTTTTGTTTTTCATGTTCTTGCTTAGATAGTTTCTTCTCTAACTTCTTTTACTTATCCTTGCATACATGCATCATACTAGGACTTTTATAAATTTCTTTCTTGTGCATCCATGCATTCCTTCCCTACTATCTCAAGTTCAAGGCTTGCTCGAGGATGAGATAAATTTTAAGCTTGGGGTGGTAGGATATTTGCCCTTCTATATCTTCATTCCTCATGCAACATGTTTACTTCTTGCATTTAGGCATACATTTTAAAAATTTTCAACAATTTAGATTAACTTTACTATTTGTTAGGACTTTGTTTTATAATTTGTAGCTTTGTAATTAAGCCTATGTGATGTGAATCTTATAGTTAAATGCTTGTCCTTGTTCCTACATGCCCAATTTTCATCTTAAACTACTTAATCTTTTTCTTGAATAGCTCTTTGACTCTTTCCTTAAGTTTGGAAATCTATCTAAGGCTATGCACATTTTCATAGCTTAAAACATTATTCCCTTGATCTATGTTGTGAATCACAAACCTAGGATTTGGAACAGTTGGAAAGATCTAGAGTTTGATCAAAACTCCAATCCATGTTATATACGAACTTGCCTCTACTCTAAGGATCCTTGAATCATAATAATTACTCTTCACACATGTATTACGCGCATAATGATGAGTTTTGAGCTATAATCAAGTTGAAGTGTTTTTCCTTAATGGTCTGCATACCCTCTCACCTTAGATTGAGTCAAAAAAATGAAAAATTAAAAGTGTGCAAAAGAGGATTGGCCGCCAAAATATCAAAATATACCCATGCCTATGAATCAGAATGTAGAGAATAGAAGCTTGGAGTGTGAATAAATGAGTGTTGTTTTCTCTTTCAGGAGAGTTAAGGATGGTGCCCGTTCTGTGTATGATTGTGCTAATGAATGCGGGTATGTTGTGTCTAGTAGTACCACCTAGAAATCTCATTAGAGAGTCCTTAGGAACCCCTAGGAGAGCTATGAAATAATCCCAATAGTAGGGTTGGTTGGAGCGTAGTACGAGGAGTTTGTCTCACTGCTTTGGGCCAACTAGCTCAGAATGCAGGGACTGTTACTCGTTACATGGACCAACCTGATGTAGATCGAGATCTTCAAAAGTCATTAGAGTCTTTTTGCTTTGTTTACTCCTTAGGACTTGAATAAGTGGGAGGTGCGTTGTTCCCGATTGACCTATATTAATACATGATAATAGCTCATTACTCATCACCCGTAGGATCACCTATGTAACAATGCTCTAATGTTGTATAATTATGATTCAAACCCTCACGAGTACTGATAGGTTGCAATGAATACTTAATCTTACTGGGATGCTCTTAGATCATATTTTAGTAGGATTACGCTTGATTGGTGGGGTTTTTTCTGAAATAAAATGGGTCAGGAGAATTGGTATTTTAAACTATTTTTATTAACCTTAACATTTATTGCCAAGCTTAATTTGGATGTTATCTTTTTATTGTTTGAGCACAGTTTTGATTAAGGACAAGCAAGGGTTTAAGCTTGGGGTGGTAGATAACACCCAAATTTAGGCATGCATGCTAGGTATTTATTTATGGTTTTGTGTCATTATAGCCTTAATATGCCCAAAATAACCCTAGACTCTTATCTTTTAGTAATTTATATGATTTTAAAGATAGAGTTGCTCAACTAGCCAATTTTGGGACTTGTAGGAACCTAACTCAAGAAGACATCAATTATCTAGATTTTCATCCCATCAAGCATCATGTTATGTACACTAGCTTAGGAGATGGTGGTCCCGCTAACTGACTATTTTCAATGGATAGTCCTTTCTCAGAAAGCATCCTCGTCAATTAGAAGGTTCACCGAAGCTACCCATCAACCACCAGTAACATCCCCCCTGGGGTGGGTTTGTCTATAAGGGTCATGACTGCGATAGTGGTCTTGACCGTGACGACGTCTCAATAGCTACATCCATCTTGACCATGATGACGTCTTGACCACTACATTCATCTTGACCATGACAACGTATCAACCTCTATGACCATCATAACCATGGCGGCATCTCAACCATGACGATGTCTCGAATGCTATGACCACAACTCCTATAAATACCCTCCCCTACTACCTGAAGGGGGGTTCCACGGTTCCAATATGTGTTCTGCCACTCAACCTTTTTAGGTTCCCTCCAATGACCAAAAGTTCCCAAAGCTCTGTGGGAGTGCTCTAAGGTTCGATAGGACCACATAACACACCCTACATCCATCCCTATCTCCTTCCACCATCCATCTTCATCTTCCACCATCTTCCATCCATTTCCAGCCATTTCCAGCTACTTTCCACCACCATACATCTACGAAGGCTGCTGCTTGGGACTGAATCAAGGATAAAGGAGGTCAAGGAGTCCAGGAGATCAAGGAGGATGACCCAAAGACAAGATCCATACCATATGGAGGCTATTTAAAAAGAGCCACCTCTCCTCTACGGGCTAAATCTCTTCTTCTTCCTCCTTCTTCTACTATTCTCCTTTGTTTTTGTACAAATGATGTTCTTCCATCTTTGTTAGGTGCCAACTATGCTTGTCCATGGCTAGTTGAGCTCCTTCTTGGATATGTAGCCCATTTGTGGAATGATTATGTACTTTTTCCTTGAGCAAGTAGTTTTATTCCAGATCTAGTATGTTTTCTATTCTATCTTCTCTTTTTAGTTATGATTGCTGGTTTGGTTGATCTCTTTCTTGCTTGAACTTTCATTTCTACATAGATCGAGAGATTAGTTGTAGGAATGGATAAGAGAAGGTAGTTTGGATAGAATTTGAAAGGAGGAAGTCCAAGGGAGAGGTTCCTAACATCTCTGAATGTTCCAAACCTAAGAGGGTATCTGGGATATTTGAGGGTGTTGATATGTTGTTGTTGAGAGAGGTTCTGGATCTCTGATGGGGTTTAGTCACGTTGTGTGAGAGCAAGAGGGAAGACCCCCACATGAACATCTACTATGATACGTGCTATGTCTGGAGGTTAGATTCTTTCTAGGGCATTCAAAGGTTGTCTATGCCTAAGAACGGGTGCATAGACTTCCCAACTTGTGCTAACATAGCCAAGAACTCCTTCTCTTTGATTAGTAGAATCTGACAAAATCTATTTTGTTTATTTACTTTGTTTTGTTATATTTTGTGACATTTTTCTTCACTAGTTCTAGTTTTGTACATTTATCAACTACTGGATTGGCTTAACAAACTTAAGAGAAATATCTTAATCATCCTAAACTTACACATCCCTATGTTCGACCCCGTATATCTACTTTGACCTCATAATAAAGTTGTAGGGTCATTGAAGGTTTTGGGTTATAAATTTAAAGTCAGATCCTCCTTTGGGATCACGTCTGTACTTTTTAGACGTGTGCCCTAGACCGATCAATTATGAGAGCTATGAGGGTGTTAGGTTGATGATATATATCAATATAGGTGCTTGATCATTTACAAACAAGTTCAAAATCTATTTTTAGTCCTTTTTTATCTATTCAAAATAATTGGCCATCCATATTGATAAGAAACTCAGCTGACACTACACTATGTAGTCACTCAAATATCATCCAAAATTTGTGCAAAATTTATAAGATGTACAATTGAGTTTCCAAGCTTTAGTTACTTTTTTTGCTCATGATGTATAAATAAATAGATAAAAATCAAATCCTAAACTGTTATATTTCAGCCTAGATGCACGGTCAACTCATTTTGTCTCAGGGAAACTCTACCGACCAACATGTTAGGAAACATTCAAATTTGTTGACAATTTGTAAGAAAACTTATGTTTGAGTTATCCAAATTTAAAATAAATTCAAGTTATTTGTAAAATACCAAAATTAATTTATTACACCATTATATTTATCAAATTTTGTATACATGAACTATCAAAATCCAAATTTTCATATGACTAGATTTCTCACTTGCAAACCTTAATTATTCAAATCAAAGAATGTTTTAATGTGTATCATGAAGTTCAAAATATCATAACAGACTATTATCATAGGACAACTTAACCATCGACCAATCTAGTAAAGAGTGCAATCATTCAAGTAAATCCTAGTTAGCTACTTATGTTGAAACCAGGTCAATACAAATTCTGCCCTCCATTTTGGATTTCATCCCAAAAAAAGCATGGAAAATTTTTAGGCTAGGCATCCCTTTAAGACCTACATTCAGGTAGGCATCTAAGCATGATTTCCAAGTTAATATTCTTCCCTACTACATCATTTGCTTTCTTCTTAGACCCGTCACATTAGAATTCTAAATTTTTACTGATATGAGATGCATATGCTATCTCATTTCATTGTCATATACTTGTTTCTGTATTGTAGATACTTGTTTAACAAATCTTGTTAATACATCACTGTGAAGAGATGATTCAGGACAACTTTCATATTCTTTTCAAATTTGATTATGCATGTCACATATCTTGATTATAATTTATTATGTACTATTATCCATGTTAATCAATTCTCTTCATAAAGATGATTATTTTTGTTGGCATGATTTTAAATTTTCACTTTTTTTTACTATTTTAGATTCAGTCATATTCAAATTCATTAGGGGTGATATTCATAATCTATTATATTGTTCATCTTTCTTATATTAAAATTCAATCTTATCTTATATTCAAAATTTAATTATGTAATCCATTCTATTTCTCCATTTTATCATTTTTATCACCATCATGCATCTTGTTATACTCCCAAATTGTCTTCATTCGGATGCTTGGTCAAGGTAGCTTGAAAAAGTACAGTTGGCAGTTCAATACTAATATATCCTAACATTTGAACACATAACCAGAGTAGATGAATACTGCATTCAGTTAGTATGCATATCTTTTTGGTTATGTCCAACATCCATATTATCATTTAGTTTTGGATCCTATTGTCCCTACATACTCATCTAACTTAAGCTCTGATGCCACATTTTCATGACCTCTCTTTTGATCAACATAAATGTCAACCATTAGAGAGAAATCCTATACATAAACCCAAATTTAGAAACAAAACACCAAATTCTTATCAAACACGATATATATAGTATACGAAGAACACAAATACAATTTTCCATTTTCTTTCTCATTAAACCTCATAAACCAATGTCAAATCATCACAGATCTTATTCAACTCTATTAAAATCAAAATCAAATCTTATTTCTCATAAAAAGTTCAATTTACATTAGATACATGTACATGAAAGAACAAACTTGGTATACTTCCCATCATTAGAAAGAAAATGCACAAGGGAATTCTAATTTAGATTATTTTATTTACATCTTCTTTGTCGCACCCTCTCTGCCGGATGACTTTATTGCTAAATATATTTGATACAACCTAATGAAACTCATATAGAGCCCCAATGAGTGTATACATCCTACTCAAGCTAGGTATGTGTATCTACATTAGATTAAGTATATTGAACTTACAAGAAAATTTGTAAATTTTGCTAAGTCCAATATATGATTTTAGCTTTTAGCACATCCATTTAATGACAATAATCTAATCAATCACATAAGGTATTCACTTAGGATAAACCCAACTTCAAAACATATTTAAGTGAATGTCTATGAACATGTTAGTAGATGTTAGTTAACTTAGAATGACAATCTGTTTGTAGGAGTAACAAGAAAAGATCTAAGCAATTAGAATCATGACATAACAATAACATCATCTTTATGACACCCCACAAGCTAGACCATGATCACATCCTGCAATCCTTAAGTAGAAGTACACACATGAGATGTCTATCAAACAAGACTATTCAAATGACAAGTAAATCCAAATCATATTCTGAGAAGATATTAAAATCCAACATCAACCACTTGTCAACATTTAAGAGAAGATTCCAAATCACAAAAATAAGAATATGGAAGAAGATTATCTTTATTAAAGAATTATTAATTTCTACAACAAGAAATGTAGCAACAGGTCTACCAGCTAGCATGTAAAAGGCATGTAACAAACATTCAACTCATATTCTACGTTGCTGGTCATCTTTTATTCATTTTCACTGAAACTACTTGGCTTATACCTCACCAAGTAGAAGTCACCACACCTAATTCTTGTTTCAAGAACTCACCATCATTATCTTAGGGTTTATCCAGTGTAACATCCTAGAATTTGAGCCCCCATATTAAATTATCTTATAAGGAATGCCAAGAGTACCCATATCACCAAGGTGCACCTCCTTTTCAGGGATCACATCACTAACAACTCCACAAGTTAAGCATGTTTAGCTTTGAGTAGTACTAGGATGGGTAACCAGTCTAAAAGTTGATCTTGACTAGTGCGTGAGTGAGAACTAAAGTGTGCATTTAAGGTCAATGGTGGTCTGTGGGCCAATCGTCATTCCTAAAACTCTACTAGGGCCTTGGGTAGTAGGCCCAGACATTACGAATTCTGCTAGAGCCAAAACCCCTCTAGTAGGTGGGGTCCACATGGACATGTAGCATGCTGATCTTGAATCGTGTGGTACAAGAATTTTGGAAAGGGATTGCCATGGTGATATAACCACCCTTGTGCTGGTAGTCATGATCAGGAGTTGGGTTTCGTGGGCCATTATGGTTTTGTGCTAAAATTGGGAATTATTACGATATCATACACTTGAGCTTTGATGAGGACGTCAAGAACCTAAGTTGGGGAGATTTCAACGTTCTAGGATTTGAGGCCTCAGATAAAATGATCTTATAAGGAATGATTGGACTACCCATATCACCAAG
Organism: Alisma plantago-aquatica; assembly: GCA_963693085.1. NCBI lineage: Eukaryota > Viridiplantae > Streptophyta > Magnoliopsida > Alismatales > Alismataceae > Alisma > Alisma plantago-aquatica. Next base: position 515,152,165 of record OY856415.1, read on the forward strand.
GTGCAACTCCTTTTCTGTGAGCCCATCACTAAGAACTCCAAAGTTAAGTGTGTGAACTTAGAGTAGTACTACGATGGGTGACCATTTGAGAAGTTGATCCCGACTTGTTCGTGAGTAGGACAAAAGCACGTAGTTAAGGCCAATGGTTGTCTGTGGGGCCAATCGTCATTCCTGAAAGTATACTAGAGCCTTGGGAAGTGGAACTGTATAGCCGGCCACCCTAAGATATCAACAACATAATCTAGTTCACCACATTGTTACATAAATAAGTTCACATCCTCATTACGAGTATATGAGCTAAGAACAAACATAACAAAATATCACATCTAATCATTTTTATCATGTTTTATAGTTTTCATTTCATCAGAGCCTATTCCTCATGGACATAGACTATCACAACGGAGGATTTAGGGCTAGAATCACAGAAGATGACTAACTCATAATTGTTGGTGGTCTAACCTTTAATGTCTTGATCCACACTCAAAAAATCCTTCTCATAATTATCTGATTACTAAAAGAATATCTATTTCATTTCCCTAATATGGACCTCAAGAGAAATTCATGGCGTTCAAGGCATCTAATTAAATGTATGCACTATTTCACTTGTTACTTAATCATCTTACACAAAAGAATTCAAAACATAATTTATCAAATGTGTGTATTCTTATGCAACTAGAGCACCATGAATTAGGGTTACTAAGAAAGACAATGATTAAGAAGCACACCAATATGTAATTTGCAATATGTATGCTTCTTTCCATATTCACATCATCCATATCAGTCATTATCATTGGGCTATCAATTTGAGACATAATTGCATTATCTAGCATTTACCCTAAATAGGATTTTCCCAAATATAATCAACGCATGTATGTTCATCCCAACATATTTCTTATCACTTCATCCATATCACAATTACATCACATATTCACAGAAAAATTACAACTAGTAAGAAAATAAGCATATAGATATCTTTTGTTATTCATCATGCTGAGAACATGTTTATATTATTCCATCTGATTTCCATAGATGTGAATAAATCTCTAATCATAAACATTCATAACACACTTAAGAATCCGTTTTTACTAATTGCCATTCTTTAGTTAGGGTTACTATTCAACACATATGCGATCTCATCTGAAATCCATAAAATTAGACCATTCTCAAAATACATGTATTCTAGAGACAATTGCAATCTAAGAAACACATTTTTATGAATCAATTCACATCCTTGAACTTCGTCTTGTAATTGAATTGAAGTGTACTTATGTACATTTCTTAATCCCTTATTTGAGAGTAATGTTCATATTATCACACAACTCGCCATATTAGGATTACAGTTAGGTTCTCAGATCCAACTATCAATTTAATTTATTTTCCTTCATTTCAAAATAATTAGTCATAACTGTTAGGAATCGTGGAGGAAATAAAAAGGTTGAAAAAAACAAAAAAAATCTTCAAGTATCCTACAAGCATATCTCATCGACAACAATGCATTCGAAAACAGGGTGCACATGGTATACCTTGTCGTGGAAAAGTCCACCGACAACTCCCTCGTGTTGAGGTGTGTCACTCCTCACATGCATGGACAGTCCTCGTCAATGTCCTTTGAACGCAACCACATAATGCATGTGTCTCTACATAGTCCACATAGATGGAATACAACTCCTCGTCATGCTGTCTGAGCCGGTGGGAAGAAGAAGCCTCTCACTTGGTGATGTACTAGCATAACAGTCACTCTCCTTCTCTCTTAGAGACTATGACAGCTAGGGTTCTCATACAAGAGCATCTCTATGTGACATGTCTATCATGCCCCTTTAAGTAAGAGAGGAAAGGAAGCATGGTTTCCAAAAACCCTAGAAAACAAAAGGTTGCGGCTGCGTTTTAAGCGGACCGCTCATGAACAACCAAATAAGTAATTAGAATATTCTAGCATCATGTCATTAATTAATTAATCAATTAACAACTTTAATGGATTAACCAATTTTTGATCACCCAAATGTAAGTTCTAACCGATTGCTTTGGGTTTTGTGGTCGACTTATCATATAAGTCAATTATTTTTATCCAATAAACTGGCTTAAATCTCTTAACCAATTATCTTGGATTATATTCCAAATTTATCCTAGTTGATTATGTAAACTTTTAGTAATCAATTTGACTTAGAAAATTTCCAACTATGTCCATAATTATGCTATTATTAAATGTGTGACCCTATAGGCTCCACATTACATTGATAGTGATGTACATAATCAAACTATAACCTCACAAGAAATAATTGGTATCTACCAAGACTTCATTGCCACCCAAGTAATTGGAGAAGTTGGAGAACAACTTGAATCTAGTATTGTGACTAGTGTTATAGTGATTGTATGATCCCTTTATCTTTGATGTCAATATTGAATCTAAGGCATGGAAACATCATCCTCTTGATGTTCAATCTTTGTTTCTTGATCTATAGTAGACTTCTTGAGATACACATAAGCTCAATATCATATATTAACTCACATAGCATGGCCATGCATTTCATTGTCTCACTCATCAAGTGGTGAGGATATCACTCCAATAGGATGGGAATTCCATCTACTTCACTCACAATAATCCACATGGGTCATAATGCACCTAAGCACTACTTGCATAGAAACCCTCATTTAAGGCCACATTGAGTAGTGTTAAAGCACACCTAGTGACATCTGATCACTATAGTGACTTCAGGTCTAAGGACCACAATCACTATTGTCACAATGAGATGTGATTTTGACTGTCATTATTGGCTTCTATGTATCAAAGCCAGTGGGTCTGTCTAATACACTTGTTCATGACAAGTACCTATGTGTTTGATTTGATATCCAATATCATGACTAATAAGACGTAGTCATAAATTAAAAATCACATACTAGTATTGATGTATTATTATTGTCCTGATATCCATAATAATATCCTACTAGGGACTAAGATGAGCATGAACACTCTTAACATACACATGATCTCATTTTCAAGTCCTCGGCATGAATTCACATGTTATTGAATCATACATTCTTAGGAAATTATTATATTTATTCACTAACTCATATTGACACAAACATAATAATTAGAATTTCCTTTACTACTTATCAAATCAATTACAAGATGTACCATTACAATCATCATATGATTGGCTCCTAGAGCATATCACCAATAATAATTTCTTTCATACCATCTTCACTACTATTCTTGGAATCAATCATTCTAAATTCACTTAATGCATGTAGTTTCTCTCTCATTTAAATCCTACATATTCTGATTTTAGTGTATTTCATTCAATTTAGGTCAACCCAAATATATTTAAAGTAAATAGATGAATGACTTCCTCATACTTATTTTTTAAACTTTTCATTCATTATTTGTCAACATAATTTCCTTCATTCTATCTATTTCTTTTATTACATTTAGCTAAATGTATCGTGCCATTTGACTTCTAATCACATTTTGGTAATTAAAAGAAATCCTTGTATACCTTATAAAATTTTCAATTTAAAAAGTACCAAATATTAGGGTTACTTCTTCTTACTCCTAAATCTCTACTCATCTTCTCAATATATACTTATGTGACTTATATAAAAGAATTGCATTCATGTGGGGTTTACTCATTTTTTCATAATTTATACTGGATTTACTCATTTTTCCATAATTTATACTGGATTAGATGCATTAATCCTAGATAATCTTAATAAGACATATCACCTTCAATTGAAGTAATAATACCTACAATTGATAATGCCATCACATTTACAAAGTTATATACCAATTTGAGCTTTATCCCTCATGTTCATCTTAATGTTGTACTTCTAGGTATTCAAGAGGTCAGCTTAGTTCAATACATCATAAGAACCTTACTATTCACTAATTTAATGAGGGAGTTCATGGTCTCATTAGACTGTTCACACATATGAAAACCTTAGTTTCAATTAAAAATAATTCATCCATAAATTGTAAGTATTCCTCAACTCATTGTCTCATATGAGTCAATCCCTCAAAACTAACCCAAATAGGGAATATCCACATTTTAAACCCCCATACTGATCATCATGTACACACCATATGTAATTCTAAAACAAATTCAAGAATACAATTGAGAACTCATTATTATTATGTTCAAACATGATTCTATATAAGTCAAATCAATTTCCAAGCATAACATTGATTAGGCCGATTGTCAACAATATGTATATAAGAAAATAGTTCTCTATCCATAGGCTTTGTCATATATCTTGAACCAATAGATCAGGAACTATACAAATCTATGTGAAAGAATATAAGTTATTAGAAATTATTTTCCCAAAATCTTACCAAATAGTTACCCAATCGCATACAAGTACAAACAAGGATGTTGTCTATTTTAGTTGAATGGAATCAGGCTTTAAACATGATTACAAAGCTTAAATGGGGTATCACCACACACCTTAGGTTGCAAAAACCATACATATAATCTGAGTTTCTAGAAATCCAACCAACTTGTGGGGATTGAATCCATCTCTTTCTCTTTTCAACTCAAAAGCCCTAGAAAATAGAATAGGAGAGAAAGAAACAGAACATAGGTTATCTGATAGCCTTTTTTGATTCAAATCAAATGAGGAACGAATTTCAGACATAAGAGGGAACATTCACCATGCAAATCTATCTAGGGTTAATGAACTTACATGAAATCCCAAGATTTAGGAAGTTGAAACCATAAATCAACATGTCCAACAATTTCTCCTTCAAAATATTGATTCTCCCTCTCTCAAGAATTTTGTACGTTGAATAGGAATTGTGACAACCCACCATGCTAAATGAGATCACCCAAAGCCAAAACATGGTCGACCACTTATTAATCACACCACTATAAAGGTGCATAAGTAAAACCAAATCAAACTTTACTAAACATGTTTGAGAACATTTACATAGAAGCCCAACATCTCACATACATATGCAACCATATCAGGAATCTTTACAACTATACCGTGGTTTCATCCGCAACATGTATAGAAAAGATATTATCCACATATTTACAACATGCACACTACCAAAAACTCAAATCAATGTATATCATCTATAAAACTTTTGGGCCCAGACTTGTGAGCACAGGGACGACTCTAGGACACACTAAATAACCAACCAACCTTCTTCCTCTATAGATCTCCAAACTGCTCCTCCTCGCTACCACAAATATGACAACACTGTTTATGGTCACCTAAGAAGATGTGGTGACCCACGAGGTGAGACCCATGTCCCAATGAGAGATATAATTCCCAACAACGTCTATTGTTTGTGACAAATTATAGAATTAAATAGATAAAGCAAATAATATCACAAAGATGAAATATAATATAATTGACAAAGGATCAGAGCTAAAGACATAAGTGTATTTAATTTCTATTAGCACATTATATGACATCTACATATAGAAAAGAGATAAAGCAAGGGTTATCAACCAATGTGAGTCACCAAGTAATCCTAACAGATTTGCTACACGACTGGATTACATATTTTATTAAGCCCTAGAGACTTTGAGGTGTACCACTCAAAGTACTAGCTAACCACTATGAAGTTGCAATCAGCCCCGTACAAGATCTAGGATGACCAAAATCATAAGATCCCTTCCCCTCACTCAATACGAGTCCACCGTAGTGACATACTAGTCTAACTACAAAACAACATAGTCTGCCCTGGGTACATAGGCCATGATACTAGAAACTAGGGTATTGAACCCTAAAATCTGAGTTACAACCACAACTATACTCAATTATATATGTATACATTTGAGACACGAACTCGACGACTCTCCAAAACCTTGGGATCAAGATGAAAAGGATATACCCTCCTTGCACTCTCATATACTCAACAATATACAACTCTAAGTTCCCCTTCTGGAATACTCATTTTACTATTTAGCAAGTCCCGACACTGGAATAGTTCTATAGCTTAGGGTACTACATGATTAGGGTTTCACTTGACTAATTAAGCCAGTTGACTATTTTCATACTGCATCAACCAAGTTACATACATACCATAATATTGTTTTTATAATAAAATTGGGGTACATAACAACTCTAGAAGATATAAAATGTATGAAACATATTCCTTATCACAACATCATAGTATATTATTCCATTGTCATCCATGATGAGGGATAAACTTCCACTAGGGTTCAAAACAACCCACAAATCCATTTAGGCCCAAATAGAATACTTCTTGTAAGAACATCATTTTCACCCAATACTTTGTAGAAGGTTCAACATATCTCAAAAGAACTTGTTACTTATAGACTTAATGTAAACATTCATCAATCATAGGAGTTGTGACATTTTCAAGAGTAACATAACAGAGTTACCTTTAGTATTATCAATGTGTCCATTCATCATCAAAATATCAAAAGAAAATAGAAGAAACCTTCATTAGTAAATGTTCAAAGGTGCGGATTGGATTTGTATCACCCAAAATAGTACACATAGGTAAACCATCGGTCCATTCAACATATAGCCAAAACCATCAATTTATTCATGGACTTAGAAAAAACCATCGGTTCATGGACAGAATAACCATCAGTTCATTCACTAATTAAAATCACATTTTCTACACTAAGTGAATCCATCAGTTCAGACACCAACTTTAGCCATCAGTTTATATATTATGTAAAACCATTATTTCTTAGATTTAGAGGAATCATCAGTTCATAGAATAATCAGTTCTTAGACTAAGTACAACCATTAAATCTTACACTAAGTGATTCCATTGATTCTTATACTACCTAAAACCATAAGTTCCTACACTTGGTGAAACCAACTTTTTACACCAAGTAAAAACCATCATTTCATACCTTCAAAACCAAGGTAGTCCATATCCATTATAGAATAAGGAATGTTCATATGATATAAGGATAGTTTAAAAACACATAACCATCACACACACACACACAGATATATATATATATATATATATGAAAAATAGTGAACAAAATATCATCTTTCTTCATAATATCAAGTTTCTAGAGTAAGATCTGTTGGTATGTATGCCCTAAGAGCCAATCATGGGATGATTGGTGGGATACATTAAGATTGATTTGATAAACATCAAAGGCAAGCTTCCAATTCTTTCTGGTTTAGTCATATGAGATAATGATAGAACAGATTGAATGTCTAGAGAATGACAGTACTCAATGATGTATGCTTTCAGATTGAGGAACTGAACGATGAGATCATACAGATGCTAAGAGTTTGTACATTCTTATTATGTCCCTAGTCAAATGTCATTGTGGAAGGTAGAAAGACAACAATGACACACAAGACTAGATTGTGGTGTTGGTTGATGATAGAATCTCGTTAGTCATGATATGGAGATATCAAACCAAACACATAGGTACTTGTTAGAGAACAAGTGTACCAGACAGACCCACCGTGAGTTTGACACATGGAACCATGACATGGTAGTCACTATCAGTTCTCACAGTGATGGTGGTGAGTGTGATTCTTTGACCTAAAATCACTACACTCAACAACATGTCGTTGGGTACACTTTGACATCATCAAACACATTCCTGAAACATGGGTTGTTATAAAGGTGATGATTGGGTGGCTTTGACACATGGGGCTTTTGAGGGGTGAGTGATAGATATGGGATTTGTCCCTCCTGAGGGAGTTTAATATCCATGGCCACTTGATGAGTAGGATTGATATAGGCATGCACACGCATGTATGAATCAGTATGTGATATTGATGTCATACATATCTCCTCCAATCGACTCTGAGATCAAGAAATTTAATGAATGTTGAAAGGATGACTGTTCTATGCCTTGAGTTCATTCAGGATATTAGTGACAAAGGAATTATACATTCGTTGTACACCATTCACGGATTGTAGGATTAAAAGTTGTTCTCCAACTTTCCTTTTCACTTGGGTAGCACTGATGTGCGACTAGGCACCACTTTTTGCTTGTGAAGTCATAAGTGTTATGGACTTTCACTGCCAACGTGAAATGGGCATGCAGGGTCACACACATAGGATTTAACCTGGAAGAGGAGTTTATCCACAAATCATGTTTAGATTGATTACTAAAGGAGTGTAGTAGTTCAATTAAACACTCAATAAATTAATAGCTCAGTATCATAGTGTTCAAAGTGTTGGACCGATTGATTAGAGTATCAGATTGATTGAAACTGCAATTGACTAATTTTGCGCAGTTTGCACTCTCAACCGATTAGCTCATATGATGAACCGATCGACTCAGCTTGGTGAACCGATCGACTTAGGTTGGTGAGTCGATCAACTCAGGACAGACTGAACCGAATGGTTCAAGGGTTGAACCGATCAGCTCAACTGGTCCAACCGAGCATGTTGGGAAAGTCTGGTTGGCAAGAAATTTCTCTTTGTTTCACTTTTCCAATTTGATTGGAACAAGGATTGGTATTTGGATCAATTCAAAACAAAAGCGGAAAATTCAATCGAGAACTGACCAGGACAGTGAACCAACCGGTTCAAAAGTGAACCAATTGGTTCAGGTTTGAACTGATTGGCTCATGTCCCCATTTGATCGGTTCATGCTTGAAATGATAGGATCAGCTGGAGCACTTGGTTATTTTGTGGAAATTCTAGACCCTTCTACTCCTGCTTTAGTCCCGCATTACCTGAGGTAGAAAACCCTGTCCCATGACCCTCCTATATATAGGGGTATTGGGGGCTTCTCAAGTACAACTCAGAACACCAGTTGCTCTGTAAAGTTGTCGTTCTCTCTGGTTGTGGTAACCAAGAGAGCCTGAGCAAGTGCTACCTGATAAGGGAGGCACAACAAGGGAAAGACAACTGCAAAAAGGTGACTTGTGGTAGGAGAGTGTGTCAGTGACTAGTGCGCCGACAGGAGGGTACGACTCCTTCTGGTGCCTTGTGTGACAAGGCGATCAGAGTTCCAGGTGGTCTGTGTGGACTACTACAAAGGTGGGAGATTTCTGCCACTCAGAGGACATCTGTCGATCCGTCAGTCCAGGTGCGACTGGGAGCTGTTAGTCTAGGTGCGACCAGGAGCTGCACAGACACCGTCCAAGACTGAAGGTGAAGACCACACTAGCTGTGAGGTAATGTCACCGAGCAAGCCTCGGGACAAGGTACGCCTCTACAAACCATCCTTCCTACTATATAGATGTTGACGTGATTCCTTCGTTCTGAGTTTGGGGAGAATTTTTTTTTGTTTCCGCTGCCTTCTCCGCCTCCCCTAAAACCCAACAGTGGTATCAGAGCCACGTCAACTACTCTATACTTTAGGATTATCGATGTGATCGATTTTGGTTTGTCTCCATTATTTATTGCATACGATATGAATAAAATTGGCTTTATACATGTCCAATCCGAAATTCACAAATCCCAATATACATATATGATATGTAATATGAATGCACTCGATATGCGTCACCCTTAAATGAGTTTTTTGGTGTATGTATAGTATGGTTATGGCCAATAAATGCTATGTCTATGTATGGTTGAATGTGGTTGCTTGCATCTCGGTCTACACACCGATTCTCTATCTCTTATTCCTGATGTAGCTCAAGATAACTCGAGATTTCTTTCCTACCTTTGTTCCCCCCGAATGTAACTCGAGGTTTCTCAAATAAAGTGTAAATAGGATATAACTTTTATTTCCTATTATGTCAAAGAATGGCAGACAACCTGACGACAACTGAGACGATTAGTTCAAGGTGTGAACCGATCGGTTGGCATTCTTGATGACCGGTTCACGGAGCGAGATGAGCGGGTGGTGGCCATGAGGAGATGCACGATGACCAGACAAACCGATCGGTTGGAGGAGCCAATCGATCAGCTGGTGGCACCCAACTGATCGACCTGATGGTGAGCCGATCAATCATGGAGATGAGTTAATCAAACCCAGTAAAGGCAAATCACATAGTTCATCTTGTACAAGTTTCATGTGATGTAGACCTAGATGATCGTGATTCCTCTTGGCTCGAGGAATCACATTAGGATGGCCATAATCATTGCTTTTATCATTTCACATGTTTTCTGTGGGATATAGCATGTATATGATACATACTATATATTGTGGTGATTGGATATGTATATGTACCTATAAAAACCAAATCCCTCATTAAATATTAAAGTTTTCGATGCCTTCCAAATGCGACACACGTGAAAAGCTTGATCGGCCAAGTGTGGGCACGCCCTAGTGTGGTGCACCGTCTATCTCATGGAAGCGTGAAGGATGAATATGTGGGTCTACCCTAGCATGGTGCATATTCATCGTGTTGGCTTTGGTTCGGTCTTAACAAGGTGACCTAGATAGGATATATCACCTTGAGGCATGGAGGTGATCATGGCAAGGAGTTGCATATGACATCTTTCAAGAGTTGCATATGATGCAATTGGCAAGAGTTGCCTACCTGGAAGATCTAAGTTGTGAGTGACAACCCTAGCTGGTCCACGACTCATAGGATTTTATGATCTTGCCCACTAGAAGATTGTACACTGCAATCTTCTGAATTGATGTTGAGGGCTATCAATTTGAACAAAAATAGTGGGAGTAATAATTAATTAAAGTCCTATTTATATCGTAAAACCTTTTCAAATCAATCAAGTCAAAAAGGAGTTTTTGGACTAAATTGCATATATTTCTTTTTATACAATAAATGGTAAATCAACAATAATCGCTTTAGTTGTGATCGGTCCTTAAGATGGAAAAATTAAATGGGAATAATTCCACGACTCGTTAGGACGTTGAGAAGTGTTCTCAATCGAAGAGAGAAAGCTCTAAGTCCTAGTTATACCAGAACCAGATGAACTCGATCCCACCACACCAATGGCTTAAAGGATGCTTTTGGAAGCATACCGAAGATGCCATTGATGTGGAGTGCTTAATGTTGTGTTCTATGAACTGTGAGTTGCAGAGACAACATGAGACATATGATGTCTCCAAGACACTATCCTAGTATGTCATGACAGAATAAGATCCAGTAGGTATTCACACACTCAATGTGATTGGGTATGACTAGACTGGGATTTCCACTGAGCCAATAGTTGGCTACTGGTATGATACTGCAAATGCTGTGAGAATCATACAGTTCATGATGAACTACAACATGAACAACTTTGACAAGCGTTGACAGAGTTGTTGGATATGTTGAGGATAGTAGAGACAAAGATGAAGAAAGACAAACCCTAATCTTTAATGTAATCGATGAAGGGTAAGTCTCAAAGGCAAGGACAAGGGTGAAGCAAAGAAGCGTTCTGATGCTAGCCAGCAATCCAAGCCGTCTTTAGCCTCGAGGCACAGATGAAGAAGGACAAGCCTAAGTATGTGATGCTGATCAACATAAAGAAAGGTAGGTCCAAGGGCAAGGGTAAGGGCAAAGCTAAGAAGGGTTCTGATGCTATCTAGTAGCCCAAGTCGTCTTCAGCCTCAAGGCACATGGGGGGGGTGAACGAGGGAAATGCCCTCTATATCTGGAAGAACAAAAGAAGACGAAAGGAGGGGATAGAGATCTCCACTGTAGGTATCATGAAATAAACACTTCTTTATCTGAGGTATATGATACCAAGATATGGATCTATTATATATGATATACAAGATCCACAAAGAAGTGATGGCCTTTGTGAAAGGACTAAGAAAGAAGTACTCATCATTGGAGCAAGTGTTGCTTCCATAGATAGGAGTACATTTAAGTTTATTTCATCCTAAAGGGCACGAAATAGAGTTGAGAACTGCTGTTTCAATTTGCTAATAGAAACACTTTATTGTTGCATCTTGTAGTGACAAGATGACTATCAATATAGTTGATGTTTCAAAGATATGATCTTTGTGGCAATGCCTTGTTTATCTTGTGGTACTTGGTATGCATAAGATAAAATTATATCTAAAAGCTATTGATCACTCAAACAACGAATTAGCATCATCATGAGAAATTTACTTCTACTTTCCATATGATGGATAAATCTAGACTCTTTTGGTTAGAGAACCAGTAAGAGACATGAATCTCTTGAACATGATAAATCGATCTTCACTAGTGGTAGTGGGAGAATGATTATCCTATTAGGTATAATACATGTGATGTATTTACATACCTATTGGAGCAAATGCTAATACTTCAAACGGTGTTTAGAGAAATACCAATATGAATATCTTGAAGTATTCAAGAATATCATAGATGAGGTACAAATTTGGTAAAGTGTTAATTCTTGATGAGATCAATGAATGAAATACTTGAACCAAATGTTTGAGATCCTTATGAGTGATTATGATAGTGTATCATAGTGAGCTCGTGATTAAGGCATGGTGATGTCTAAATCAAAAGGAGTCATACTCTAAGGAGTTAGAGGATGATTATAAAATAACTAAGTTCTTCTTAAATAAAGAATACCCTACACTAATAAAGGATATTAAGAATCACAAAGTGTTGTGAGTTCTCAAATTCCTTAATAGATACACCTAAAATATCTATATGATGAGTTGGTCATATGATGAGTCAACAATCTAGATGATATTGAGGAACCAGATTTTGAGTTATGGTTTATGACCATTACATCCTAAATGACTTCCATGTGAACCATAAGGTATGACCTTGATGGTAGCACCAATTGGGATGAAATCCATAAGTGCGAATGAGTCTTAAGCATTAAGACACATGGATGACATTTTGAGAAGGATGATGCTTGTTGATTGCAACTTAATGACTAAGAGATTTTGCATACAGATACTAAAACCGCATTCCTATGAGGAATAAAACAAGGATGTGTACATGATAAAACATATAAGGTTTATGAATCCAGTAATGCAAATAAAGTCTATAAGTTACAATGGACTAATCAATGTGATTGATTGAGTATAAGCAACTCATAGCTGGGATCTTTACTTTGATAATATAGTCAAAGGGTTTGATTGATATGACAAAGATAAAGAAGGGATCTGTGATTTAGTGGGAGCGTATTAGCATTCCACATGTCGATGAGGAATGAGATGTTCTAGAATGGAATCTTTTGTGGAAATTATCTTTAAGGAAGATAGAGACATTTCCTATGTGATAGGAATAGAGATCTATAGAGACAGTTCTCGAAAACCTCTTGACCTGAAAAGAGATAGCATACATTGGAAATCTATACTGAAGGGTTCAGTGTGCTCAGATTCAGTGGGAGAAAACTTGTCCGTGTTACATGGAGTTAGTATCCCAAGGCCAAGTGTCCCATTCTTATGAATAATGGGAACACTAAGAATAGATATGAATATAACATGTATGCAATTATCCCATTATCTTGCATGTATGGACATGGTAAGAATAAAATGCATTCATCATCTTGTATGTAGGACATGACAATATGATGTGCTCATCCTGATAACTTATATGTGGGACATGACGAGTGGATGTCTGTCTAGTTCCCATAAGGGTTACTGGAATACCATAAGAACTTGATAAGTACTTGAGAAGTACTAGTTCTATGGAAATAAGGAAGGGTTCACTATAAAGAGTTACACTGATGCGAACTTCCGAAAAGGATAGAAAATTAATCGTAAAATATATATGGGATATATAAAAGTTAATGTTTGTTGATAAATGGAAACATTCCAATAAAGCCATCACTACTACATAAAAGCCTTTTAGCGTCGGTTATTTAAACTCTTTAGTGTCATTTTCAAAGTGACACCTAAGTGGGCACCGCTAAAGGGGGACACCTTTGGCGTTGGATCCCAACCGACGCCAAAATGTTTTTCGTCACCGAAAATGCGCTAGCAAAGGGACTATATGCGTCGGTTGTTTAGTTAAAACTGACGCCCAAACTCTTCCCGCCACCGAAAACGCGCCAGCAAAGGGACTATAGGCGTCAATTGTTTACTAAACAACCGCCGCCAAAACTCTTCCCGCCAGCAAAACGCGCCAACAATGGGATTATAGGCGTCGATTTTCTAAGAGAATCTGACGCCACATCATCTGAACCGACGTCAGTTTTGTGATAATAACCAACGCCCTATCCCCTGTCTGCCACCACAGCCGTGCTTCCCAGCACGACCATGGTACCTGGTCACATAGACGTCGGTTTTAGGTGGAAAACCTCCACCGTATAACATAGGTGTCAGTTTTGTTCAAATAACCGACGCCTATGTTTTAATTTTTTTTTCTGTCAGTCTGCAGACCTGCTGTGGCTGGTCGCAGGATGAAAAACCTGCAGTTCAGTTATGAACTGTAGATTTTACGACATCCATTGATATCAGCCAACAACAGGCCGCAAACTTGCAAAATTAACTTGATGGACAATATTTTATATATGTGATTCACACTCATGTATAAGAACATTTAATTCATATTATTTTTTCATCACACACATGTAGAAACCAGTAGCAACCTGTAGTTCCATTTATTTCATCTCTTTTCACATTTAGGCACATGTAGAAACATTCATGTATTGATGATTTTCACACACATATGACAATTCATAAAAATCCATTCACATTCAAACAAAATTAATTATGAGAACAAAGTTATTCTTTATTCATCATTTTCATCATTGTCAGCAAAATCATATTGAAAAATTCCCACTCTTTGCAGAGCTTTTACCCAATCTTCTCTTACAACATCTAATTCATCTCTCGTATAGGAAGCATGTACATCGAAACACTTTGCACCTATGTTGAAGTCCTCAGTTTTAAATATCTACAAAGAGAATGACGTACATACATAATTATAATAATATATAATAAGATTCATATATTTCATATTATCTAACGAGACTATGTATAATACCTGTTGTATGTTATCGATTTCCAATACAGCATGTTTGATGATTAGGTCCATAAATCGCATCACATAGTAGGCACATGCCCAACCGTTGTCTTGTGTAGCACACTATAAATTGAAACATACAAAATATTCAAAAATAAAATAAGCACAATTCACATAAATAATATATACATTGGAGTCAGGAAATTACTTTCACATTCTCCCAAATGAGTGTCAGATTTTTTTTCGTGGGGACCTTTCCTCCAGCTTTTTTGTAATCTTGTAAAACCCTATATATGTTAATGTAACACATTAAATTGCATAATTAAATAGTAATGCAGTAACAAATGTTAACATATATAAAAACATAAAATATTTCTCATGAGAATAATGGCCTTTTAATTGCATGTCCATATAATACATCCAACTCACTCCCCAAATGATCTAGATAATAGACGGTGAATGTCTTGGAGACAATAACTAATAACTCCCAATGCTTAGTACTACAGGTAAGAAAGTAGAAAATTAATAACTCAATATCCGCAATAAAAATGTAATTTGCTTAAGTCCAAATTACAAGCAAAGTAAACTTACTTGACATTGAATGGAGCTATTATCACCGTCTTATTATTTTTAACAAAATATTCAAAAGCATCACAGCAGTATGAAGTAACTGAAGAAGGGTATGTATCTACAAGACTAATCAAAGATAGAACCAAAAATCCCACATGGGAAAACCCAAAATATGTACATGTCTTGTATAAGTGGATGCAAAATATGTATTACGTATGCATTAATATATAAGAAACCAGATTGCCGTATATAAAACAAAGTATATAGATGTATAAACCAGATTTCCGTATGCATTAATCTCACCATATCCACAACTCTATCATAGATGTGTTCAGCCATTCATAACTAAACAACTCCAAAATATCTTATATAAATATGTTGTTTCTGAATGTTTGACCTACATAAATATATATCCAGAACTTCTATTACGTATGCATTAATACGTATGCTAAATTTGTATAAATAGATTGTTATCGTATGATTTACCTGCAGCATTCTCCGGAATAGTAACATTTATAGGGCAATTTGGATTATGTTCGCCGATCCATACTGCCACACTCCTACAATTAGGGCCTATCGAGGCGTGTAGGTCCCCTGGAAGCCAACTTGGTAGTCGAGGAGGTAGAGGCTGATATGTAGCGGGTCTCATATTTTTGACCTGTATATATAATTTCATATCAATTGACTCATATATATATACACACTAACAAATTAAAGTAATAAAAATTTATCATACAATATCAGTATAGAGGACATCTGCTTTGGGCCACAATATCACTCCGCCTACTGCCTCACCAAGTGTTTCAGCATCTGGGTGTGCATGAGGCAGTGCAAGATTCATCCAGCCAACGAGTATATGTATCAGGCTCACACGTACCATGCCATCTGGTACTGGACTCCCATGAAATATGCACCCTTTAAGGGGTGGGTAAGCCGATGTATCTGCAATGATATATCCTTCACTTTGTAGTCGGCATGGCTTCAACCTCTACAAATTTATGTAAAGAATGTTATATGTATATATACACAAACATATCATCTTGAACATACAAGCTATTATATATGCCATAAAAATACTTACAGAGGACGTGCTAGGTTGTGAGTCTATAGCATTACTCCCAACCTCTGCAGTACGAGCAGTAGGAGAAGAGAGGTTCGCCATAGGTACTGTCTGAGTGGAAGTCTGAGATGCCTACCACTTGTTAATTGCTTTCTGTATTTTTTTATCAACTACGTCCTTGACTCTCCTATCAATTAAGGAATCTACCTATACATGGATAAAAGAAATGCTAGTTTCTGATTATTAAATTCCCTTTCGCAATAACGTTCTAAAATAAGAATGAGTTACCTCAGCTTGTGAAAGTCCCACTTTTGGGACAGGTTTGTGCTGGGATGGCCCAAAGAACGCTTTGATGCCCACACCAGCGCCTGCACCCCTTACACGTCAAGGATGCTCTGGGTTACCCAGAGCAACTGTCAGTTCATCCCTTGTGCCCTGAGGGACGAACTTGCCTTCCTTCCTCTACTCGTGCAGCTCCCGCTAATCACCATAAAAAAAATTCGTAAGTAAACATAACAATAATCAATATCGATAGATTGCTCTAAGAGTTTGATTTTTACCATTTTTGCAGCCACCTCAGCGGTTGCAGGCTTCGGTATCGCTCCCTTCTTGTTTTGCCTCCCAGCTATCCACATAAAATGACAAGGTAGAGGTGCGAGAGCAGTAGTAGAGGACTCTGCAGTCTCTTGAGTAGCAGTAGGCTGAGTAGACTCAGCCTGTAGTCTTTGGCGAACACCTGCATATCCTCTTGGACCCATTGTGTGGTCGTGCACATTCAGTGCACGCCTTACTCGTTGAGCATCGCTGATAGCCTAGTTAGTTAGCACATTGATTTGGTTAGTAACACTAAAGGTTAATCTTGAATAGGTGAATACATAAAAACGTTTATTAATTAAATTGGGAGTGGCTGCACTTAATACCTTGAATTCATCTGTTTTTCTTTGGGTAACAAACTCCTCCCATTCTTTGGGGTCCAAGTAGTTCCATTGCTGTGTGGCTTCCTTCTTCCTATATTTATTTTTCAAAGAGAATACAAAAAAAATTATTAGTGTAGAGTTAGTGAAATACTGATCAATGTCTAGAATTGGAATCAATCAAGAACTTATTCTCAGCATCGTGTATGTAATCTCGGGTGAGATTGGTCCTATAGTTCCTTAGGACCCTCCCACAACATTGCATCAAACATTTACGATGCAACTTTTCATCCAGATCAAATATGCTCTGCAAATTAAATAGAATTGTGATTAACTAGTATCCTAAAAATTAGTAATCTACACAAACAAAATTACAAATAATAATAACTCACGCATAGTTCCTTCCATATGTGGTCTTTCTTCCCCTTAGGAACTTTATGCCATGATTCTAGGATAGGACTGCAATGGTTGTGAGTAAGAACCCCAAGATATGAAACAAATGAGTTGCGGTTCACTCCATATGGATTTCTTGCCTGATCGAAATCCACAGCCAATTTGGGTCCATTGCCCCTTTGATGTATTAACTTGTTCATCATTGTGATGCCCCTCACTTTCTCAATTTTTTTTTGCTGCTCATCAAGTGCTGTAATTTCTTCAGGGGGTACATCACCAACCTAAAATTTGATAAAACACACACTTACATAATATAATTATAAATGAACATATAGATATAAACCTCAGGGATGTATTCTTAAAACTTACATTGTCAGGCGGTGCAAGCACGTCCTCACCCTCACGATGATCATCAGCACGGTCATCATGGGAATGCTCATCCTTCTGAAAGTTCACATTCAAATTATAAATTTCACATTGTAAAGTAACACTAATTGTAAAGTTCACATTGTAAATTACACATTCACATTGTAAAGTAATTCACATTGTAAAGTTCACATTCACATTGTAAAGTTCACATTCACATTGTAAAGTAATTCACATTGTAAAGTCCACATTCACATTGCAAAGTTCACATTCAGAAAAATAAAACATAATAAAAATATAAACATCCATGCCTCTAATATTGTGATCTTTTATCAATTAAAAATCCTTCATTATGATCCCCGCAAACATACAAGTCATTGTGATCCCCAGCTTAAATGTTTGGTGGTGTTGGCAACCCAACTGAGAATGGACTGGAGTCATCATACTTATCATAGTACTCTTCTTCATCTATAGGATCTTCAATGAACTATCTTTTACCATGAAGAACAACTGACCATTTATCATTTGCAGGATCATCGATATAAAATACTTGTTTCGCCTGTGATGCCAATATGAATGGTTCACCCTTCTCACCAATCTTTTCAAAGTTTACTAACGTGAAACCCAATTCATCCACAATAACTCCTTTGTTGTTGTCAACCCAATTACATTTAAAGAGCGGAATTCTGAAATCTACATAGTCAAACTCCCATATGTCTTCAATGACACTATAATATGACATTTTAGCTTCACGTGGACTTTTATCCTTTGCACTTGCAAAAAACAATGAAGACGCTTGAAGGGTGACCCCGTTGTTTTGGACGACACTCTTATCATCTTGACGCTTTGTGTAATATGAGAAACCATTTATGTCAAACCCTTCATAAGACATAACATTCAATTTTGGTTTAAAGGCAAGGCATTTGATGGTTTCAGTAAGATTATCTGGTGTTTGAGATAGTTGATGTAAGACTTTATCTTCAAACCACTTAATAAATCTCTTGTTATGCTCTCTAGTAATCCACATTAAATTGGATTGAGGATATTGTCTCTTGATGAAATTGGTATGTTCCTCGATATAAACACTCACTTCATCGATGTTGTGTAAAATATACAAGTGACCTTGCTCCAACTACTCATGGCTGATTACTTTCACCCGTGATCCCAAATCTCCTTTGCCAAAATGCTCCTCAATATTCTTATCATTCATGGGAGCGTCATTACCACTCAGAAAGTCATTGCAAAAATCCATAACCTCTCTCGCCACACAACCCTCAATAATACTCCCTTCAGGCCGATAATGGTTTTAAACATCACCTTTAAAAACGATCATGTATCGTTCAAAGGGATACATCCAATGCAAGAAAACTGGTCCCAATATTTTCACTTCCCTAGTCAAGTGGACAACAAGATGTACCATGATATCAAAGAAAGATGGAGGAAAATACATCTCAAGCTGACATAGGGTAACAACCACTTCTCTTTGCAAATTATCGAGAGTATCAGGGTCAATAACTTTGCTGCACAAATTTTTGAAAAAGAAACAAAGTCTGGTGATTGCAAACCTTACATGCTTTGGCAATATAGATCTAATTGCCACAGACAATATTTGTTGCATTAGAGTGTGACAATCATGAGATTTAAGACCTATCAACTTCAGATCTTTCATTGATACCAATGTACGGATGTTGGATGAGTAACCCTGTGGCACCTTAACATTTACCAAGCATTGACAAAATGCTTTCTTCTCCTTTCTAGACAACGTGTAACAAGCGGGAGGTAAGTATGTTCTCTGATCGCTACTAACTACTTCTGTTAATTCTGTCCTTATTCCCATTTCACGTAGGTCCATTCTGGATTTTATCCCATCTTTAGTCTTACTTGGTATATTCAACAGAGTACCGATGACGCTATCACATACATTTTTCTCAACGTGCATGACATTGATACAATGTCTGACTGTCAAAGAACTTCAATAAGGAAGATCCTAAAATATTGACTTCTTCTTAAATAAAGACTTGTCACTCCTTGTGGCCATCGTACATTGTGATCTCTTACCAAATTCATTGGCGATGTCTTTCACTCTTTCATAAACATCCTCCCCTGGTATAGGTTTAGGTGCACTACGTTCCTCATTCCGTCCATTGAATGCTTTGCGCAACCTACGATACAGATGAAATTTTAGAAGAAAACTTCGATGAGAAAGATATACAGTCTTGCCGCCGTGTTTTAGTCGTATTGAATCAGTGTTCTCTTCACATATAGGACACACTTTAGATCCTTTGACACTATATCCAGACAAATTCCCATATGCTGGAAAGTCATTCACAGTGCAAAACAACATAGCGTGCAAACAAAATGTCTCTCTTTGTGAAGCATCATAGGTCATCACACCTTCACCCCAGAGCTTCTTCAAGTCATCAATCATAGGTTCAAGATAAACGTCGATATCATTTCCAGGTTGTTTAGTGCTCGATATCAAAGACGACAACATAACATACTTATTTTTCATACACAACCAGGGAGGAAGATTGTATATAACAAGCATAACTGGCCAAGTGCTATGTTGGCTACTCAATGTCCCGTACGAATTCATCCAATCTGTACAAAGCCCAAGTCTTAGATTCCTATCATCTTCACCGAATTCAGGATATAATAGATCAATCTTCTTCCACTGTGGGGAATCAGACGCATGTCGTAGGATCCCATCATTATTTTTCTTAACATCTGCATGCCACCTCAAATTCTTCGCATCTATAGGATTGGCAAACAAGCATTGAAACCATGGTATTATAGGTAAATACCACATCACCTTGGCGGGAGAACCAATTTTGGACTCCCCCGAAGTCGTCAATTTATACCTTGACGCACCACATTTTGGACATTCTTTCAAATCCACATAGTCCTTTTGAAATAATACACAATCATTCTTGCATGCATGTATCTTGTTGGCCTCCATTCCCATTGGGCACAACAATTTCTTTAACCGGTATGTTGAGATCGGAAGCTCGTTTCCTTCAGGAAGAATTTCTTTCAACAAAGACAACAATGATGTGAAGCTTTTGTCGCTCCATCGATTGTTAGCTTTCAGTTTATACAATCTCAACATAGCGCTAAGCTTCGTAAACTTACAACCCATGTATAACGGTATCTCAGCATCATGCACTATGTTTCTAAAGATGGGAGGTGGATCAGTTTTGGTGTGCTCTACCCCACAACTATCCAGCATCGCATCAATGATGTCTACTGGAACTGGTTCATTCACATCTACGTCATCGAAGGCAATTTCTTCTTCCACACAAGCACTATTATCGACATCCACTGGTTTCGGGTTTGAAATCTCTCCATGCCAGTGCCATTCTGTATAGCCTTGTACAATCCCGTTGCACATGACATGACTTCTGATTTCGTTACCAGTACTGACTTTCAAGTTGTTACCGCAATGCCTACATGGACAGTAGAACCTATCTCCAGGTTGTTTCCTAGGTTCCTCGGCAAATCTAATAAACTGTTCAAGACCAGATATAAACTCTGGGGTGCAACGATTGCGAATGGACATCCATGATCTGTCCATTCTATGATCAAAGAGAAAAAAGCTATATATTACATCAAGATTAGTGTCTAGGGTTAACAAATACATGTGTTGTCATTCTTATATTAAATAAATATGTACCACCTATCCCATTCTTGAACACCTAATCTCACTAGTAAGTGTATAATGTGTATTGGGTTTTCAAGAAAATTTCGGCAGCATTTCCCCGTTGTTCTCCAAGTACATATGTACTTAGAGAACAAACGGGGAAATGCTGCCGAAATTTACTTGAAAACCCAATACACATTATACACTTACATCCTAAGTGAGATTAGGTGTTCAAGAACAGTCCCAAACTGGGGACTATCCAAGATTTAATCCTAATGAGTAAATCTTAGATGGGTTTCTAGGCCAACAAAATCATATCATTAAGAGCATGGTTTCATGTTAGGTCATCATAGGTCATAATAATCCACTAGAATGAGCAAAAAAGGTCTCATGGTGTTAAAATAGCATAAGAGTATTAGATCTTGATTCTAGAGTGTACAAGACGTAATAGTGACTACTGATTTTGTGGGGTGATATCATTTCATAGGATTTATAGATTCAAATTTAACAAGTGTACAAGTTGCATCATTTTAATACTTTAAAGGTGACTAGTGGGTCATAGCACATAAAAGATGGCATTACAAGGAAAGTAAGCAAGCTAGATCAATTAACACTCATATCAAGGGAACATTAGTTACTGAGGGGACCAGGAAAGAGTGCTTTTAATCACTAGGATCATACAAGTAGCAATGTTGATTAAGTCTATGTGATTAAAGATCAAGTAGTGTAATAAAAAAATAGGGTTTTGGGGGATGTTTACCTCTGTTTGAGCCCAGTCGGGCGTCAGCAGGGAGAGAGGGAAGACGGAGGGTAGGCAAGTAGGCAGGTGAGCAGGCGACGGGTAGGGAGATGGAGGGCAGCAGTAGATGATCAATTAATTCCTGAAACAGTACATAAATAAATACAAACAATAGATAAATAAATACAAATCAATGGATAAATAAAGTAATATACAGAAGTAGCCCATAGATGATATATATACACTAGTGGTACATACTACATAGATGATATATACACTAGTGGTACATACTACATATATAGTATATGAATATATAGTAGCAAGCAGTACATGATATATGTAATACGTTATGCTTTAGAGGTACATGCTACATAGTATAGAATATGCATCATACAGTAGTAGGCAGTACATGATATGTACATTATACCGTTATATGTATTGCAAACTACAAAGTACATCTACATAGATAATACATTAGTTGAACGCATAATAATACAAGAAAAACTAAGGTATGAATGTATGTATAGGTACAAGTATAATGTATCAGTAAATATTAGTGGTTGAGTTCATAGCAGAGCAGCAATGTATGTACAAATGATAAATATGTAATGTAGGTGTAGTAGTTCATACATAAATATGTAAATGGGTGCAGCAGTACATACATACAGAGCTTATATGAAGTAGGAATGATTTTGATGCATGTACAACTCAATTAAAAATGAGAAGAGGAGGAAGAAGTAGGAAGAGGGGTAGGGGCCAGGAGCAGGAGCAAGGAGCAAGCCGGAGAAATCCTATTGACTAAGCAGGAAGAGGAGGAAGAAGGGTACCAGGTGCAACGATCTGGTGGCTGGAGTTGCAAGCCGGAGAGAGGGCGACGGTGGCGATCGGGCGGGGATGATGAGCGGGTGACCAGGAGGTGGTGAGTGGGAGACCAGGAGCAGAGCGTCGGTGAGGAGAGAGCAGCGACGGTGAGGAGAGGAGCGTCGGCGGTGAGCGGGTGACCAGGAGGCAGTGTCGGCGAGGAGAGGAGCAGCAACAGTGAGTGGTGGCGGCGCGGGGGAGCAACGACGGTGGGGGCAACGGCCACTGGGGAATTGACGGCGGGAGCAACGGTGACGGGGAGCACTGGCAACAATCGCTAGACCTAGCAGGTTCACAATGAAACAGAGACAATGGGGAAAATTTCTCTGTTTCGCGGGTTATTAACTGTACCATAGGCGTCGATTAGTAAAAAAAACTGACACATAAACCTAAAGGTGTCGATTCTACAAACACACTGACACCTATTCTCAATGATAGTCATCAGTTTTAACTAGAACAAAACCGACGTCTATCTACATATGCCGATTAAAAAATTTGTTCTCGATTAATGACCATAGTCATCGATTTTTTAAAAAATCTGACGCACAAAGGGTGTGAAAAATTTCCCGCGAACAATGTGGGAAAACCCATAAATGTCGGTTATTGTAGCAAAACTGATGACCAAAATGTGCCCAATTTCTATTTCGTGAATAACCTTTCATCGCCGGTTTCGTAGTTAATAATCGACGCCATATGTTAAATTTTGGAGGTAATTTTTTTCACTGGAAATTTTGGATTTGGCAGTTAATTTTAGGCGTCAGTTTATTATTAGGGAACCGACACTGAATAAAAGTGATACATGTGTCTGGTCGCCCTTCACAGATAGATATCGGTTTTTTAATTAAACTGAGGCTTTAGGTTTTAGGTGTCGGTGTATTTATACAACCGACGCCTTTAAAAGTGACGTTATAAGCCATTTCTGTAGTAGTGCATTTAAAAGGAAAAGCTGAGTATCCATGTGTCAGAGAACATTAGTGGATACTATATGGATCTGGAAGTTCATGAGATGAACTTATAGTTATTCCGGTCATTGATGACAAGTTAGGAGTACTTGGTCATGAAATGTGGCTAAAGGTTAGCAAAGGAATACTAGATCACATATTATGACAACTCCATCTCATACGTGTGACGTACAATGAAGAGATGAAAGACATACAGTTGATACTGACTTTGGCAAGTGTTGTCATAACTCACTGTGTAAGCACTAGAGCATAGTAACTTGTGGGACATGTTTGAAGATCACTAAGAATATGATTCAAGGGTGATTGACTCACAGTGCAAGTGGGAGTCTGTTGGTATGTATGCCCTGAGAGCCAATCATGGGATGATTGGTGGGATACATTAAGATTGATTTGATAAACATCAAAGGAAAGCTTCCAATTCTTTCTAGTTCAGTCATATGAGATAATGATAGAAGACTAGATAGACAACAATGACACACAAGACTAGATTGTGGTGTTGGTTGATGACAGAATCTCGTTAGTCATGATATGGAGATATCAAACCAAACACATATGTACTTGTTAGAAAACAAGTGTACCAGACAGACCCACCGTGAGTTTGACACATGGAACCATGACATGGTAATCACACTCAGTTCTCCAAGTGGTGGTGGTGAGTGTGATTCTTTGACCTAAAATCACTACACTCAACACATGTCGTTGGGTACACTTTGACATCATCAAACGTAGTCCTGAAACATGGGTTGTTATAAAGGTGATGATTGGGTGGCTTTGACACATGGGGCTTTTGAGGGGTGAGTGATAGATATGGGATTTGTCCCTCCTGAGGGAGTTTGATATCCATGGCCACTTGATGAGTACGATTGATATAGGTGTGTCCACACACGTGTGAATCAGTATGTGAAATTGATGTCAAAGTGAATGAACGTTGAAAGGATGATTGTTCCATGCCTTGAGTTCATTCAAGATATCAGTGACAAAGGAATTATACATTCACTGTAACACCACTCACGGATTGTAGGATTGAAAGTTGTTCTCCAACTTTCCTTTTCACTTGGGTAGCACTGATGTGTGACTAGGCACCATTCTTTGCTTGTGAAGTCATAAGTGTTATGGACTTTCACTACCAACGTGAAATGGGCCTGTAGGGTCACACACATAGGATTTAACCTGGAAGAGGAGTTTATCCACAAATGATGTTTAGATTGATTACTAAAGGAGTTTAGTAGTTCAATTAAACACTCAATCAATTAATAGCTCAGTATCATAGTGTTCAAAGTGTTGAACCGATTGATTAGAGCATCAGATTGATTGAAACTGCAATTGACTGATTTTGCACAGTTTGCACTCCCAACTGATCAACTCATATGATGAACCGATCGGCTCATCTTGGTGAACCGATCGACTCAGGTTGGTGAGTTGATCGGCTCAGGACAGGCTGAACCGACTGGTTCAAGGGTTGAATCGATCAGCTCAACTGGTCCAACTGAGTGAGTTGGGAAAGTCAGGTTGGCAAGAAATTTCTCTTCATCTTACTTGTCCAATTTGATTGGAACAAGGATTGGTACTTGGATCAATTCAAAACAATAGAGGAGAAGTCAATCGGGAACTGACCAGGGCAGTGAACCGACCGGTTCAGGTGCCCCAACTGATCGGTTCAGGTCCCCAACCGATCGGTTCATGCAGGAAATGATCGGTTCAGCTGGTGTAGTTGGTTGTTTTGTGGAAATTCCGGACCCTTCTACTCCTGCTTTAGTCCCGCATTGCCCACGGTAGAGAACCCTGTCCCATGACCCTCCTATATATATAGGGGTATTGGGGGCTTCTCAAGTACAACTCAGAACATCAGTTGCTCTGTAAAGTTTTCGTTCTCTCTGGTTGTGGTAACCAGGAGAGCCCAAGCAAGTGCTACCCAATAAGGGAGGCACAACAAGGGAAAGACAATTGTAGAAAGGCGACTGGTGGCAGGAGAGTGTGTCAATGACCAGTACGTTGACAGGAGGGTATGACTCCTTCTGGTGTCTTGTGCGACAAGGCGATCAAAGTTCCAGGTGGTCCGTGTGGACTACTACAGAGGCGGGAGATTTCTACCGCTCGTAGGACAGCTGTCGATCTGTTAGTCTGGGTGCAACAAGGAGCTGTTAGTCCAGGTGCGACCATGAGATGCACAGACACCGTCTAAGACTGAAGATGAAGACCGCACTAGCTGCAAGGTAATGTTGCCGAGAAAGCTTCGGGACAAGGTACGCCTCTACAAACCATCCTTCCTACTGTATACACGTTGACGTGATTCCTTCATTCTGGGTTTGGAGAGAAATTTTTTTGTTTCTGCTGCCTTCTCTGCCTTCCCTAAAAGCCAACAAGATCTATATAAAACAAGTTAAAAGTACGCAATAAATGGGTTGAAAGTTATATAACTCACCTCAAGGTGAAGATGAACGTCCAAACAAAAAGGAGTCTTGTAGAAGAGAAGGTGAAACCCTAGGTTGCACTTCCAAAGCTCCAAGGTAGCTCATATGGTAGATCTAGGGAAAAAGATAGAAGAGAAAGGGTTATTCAACCACGTGCATGAGTTTATATAAAGAATACTAGGATTCTACCATGGATGAAGAGAGAAAAAGGAGAACAACAAGAAAACTAGATCAAGGAATAAGATCTTATATGTATGAAGCAAGAATAGGTTTGAAGGCTCCAAAGAACCCTAGAGAAGGTTGATCTAAACCCTAGAGCAACATGCAAACAAGACCTAGGCAACCTTCTTCCTCAAGAAGCTCTTCCTTCACAAAATGACAGGTCTTGGACTTTTCTTGTAGAAAGAATGGGTGTGAGGAAATTAAAGGTTCATTTGGAAGAGAGGAGAGGGGTGTATATAACTAGAATGAGAGAGAAAGGTGGTCAAAGGTTGAAAACTAATTGCCATGTTTCAACCCCTAAAATCTCCTTTCCCATGCAATTTTTCCTCAAACAAGATCCATCAGTTTGTGCACTTATGCAACCATCAAGCTACATATCCAAGAATTGTCTTCAAGGAATACATCAGTTTGTGCACTTATGGAACCATCAAGTTACATCTCTAAGAAAAACCATCATTTTGCATTCTATATTTCACCATTTTACGAACCCTGATCCACCATCAGTTTGTGTACTATAAAAGAATAACCATAAATTCTAGATCCACAAGAGAAGACAATCGGTTCCTTAACTACAATGAGAAACCATCATATCCTTAACCCACATGGAGTAACCATCAGGGGTGTAAATGGTGCGGGTACGGTGCGGGTCTGGCCATACCCATACCCGTACCCATCTAATTTAGCGGGTCCGGTTCCGGTTCTAGACCCGCATAATACAAAACCTGGACCCGCACCATACCCGTACCCGCAATAATAGCGGGTATGCGGGTAAGCGGTTCTATAAAACATCATATTTTTATGTAAGAGAAATGACTATGATATATATATTTAACACAACAAGATATTGTTATCATATAGTATATTAACATGTAATAGTTATATTAGACAATGTTGTATTCTACACAATAACAATAATTGAGTAATTGTTTACATATTTGTAGTCATGATCATAACATTTAATTTATGTAGAAAGTAATGTAAATTAGTAGACATTTTGATTTTAAGTTTACATATGATGTTCATTATTGTAACTAGAATAGTTAATTCTTAATTATATGACTAGTTTCAACCTTATTGTGGTTAGAGTAGGATATAATCTCAATAATTATATTAGTTAGACTAGTAAAGTATGATATATATAACACATTATTTTAGTAGTTAGTTATGTATAGCGGGTACACGGGTCTAGCGGGTCTGGGTCCAATCATACCCATTATTGGACCCACTTATATGCGGGTCCAAGGATATACGGGTCCAAGGGTATGCGGGTATAAAAAATTAGACCCATGACGAGCTTTTTAAGGGTCCAGATTTTCGGGTCCGCGGGTCTACCCGTACCCATTTACAGCCCTAGTAACCATCGGTTCAAGAACTTATGTGAGAAACCATTGGTTTTTCAACCTTGAAGGGGAAAAACAAATATTTGATGGTGCATCCTAGCATTCAAAGGTGCAACCACATAAACATATTATGAATACTTATGAAGCACAACATGCATGTATTAAAATTACAAATAGATCCCCAAAAAAGGGAACATTGCATAAAGGTCCCAGATGCACCTAGATTGCAAATTTTAAGCAAACAAATTCCAAATTGGGAAAAAATTGAAACATAGATTTTTAACCTGATACCAAGACATAAATTAATGTTTAATTAAGAAACTATTTTTTGCACTAATGAAGAGAGGTTACTCATATGTTGGTGGAAAATTACAATTCCCATAAATTTTTTATTTCGTGAACGTGAACATACAGTCAATCTGAACCAGAAAGACTTTACATAAATTCCTTTACAAAAGTCCAGGCAACAAACTGGGCTGCCAGTCCTTTCTGAATATATCCGTTGCCAAGAAACTAAGCCATTAAATATCAAGAATGTTTAAACATACAGTCAATCTGAACCAGCCATTAAGAAACTAAGCATCCAATTAAATATCAAGAATGTTTAAACATAAAGCCATGTCAGGGGTCAAACATGAATTATGAATTATGAGAGCCAATATGGTGTTAGGTTGATGATATCAATGAATAGAGGTTCTTGGAGCATTTACAAAAAAGTTTAACACTATTTTTAGTCCTTTTCTATTTATTCATAATGGCTGGTTGGTCGAGTTGTTACTGATAAGAAAATTTGCCAACACCACACCCTGTAGTCACTCAAATATCATCAAAATATTTTTAAACTTTTATAATATGTCAATAATTGCGTTTTTAAGCTTCAAAAAAATTTTAGCTCATTTTAATGTACCAGTAAATACATAAAAATAAAATACCATATTGCAATATTTCAACCTGAATGCATGGTTGATTGAATTTGTCCTGGGAAAACTCGGCCAAACAACATGTTAGAAAACATTGAAAAAATGTGATATTTTTAGAGAACACTTATGTTTGAGTTTTCCCAAATTATATACAATAAAAAACAAATACAAGATATTCATAAAATATATAAAATAATTTTATGCACTGCTTGTATTTATCAAATTTTCACTTTCAAAATTCAAAATTTCAAGCAACTCATGTTTTCACTTGCAAATCCAAATTATTCAAATTAAAGCATGTGTAATGTGCCTTATGAAGTTCAAACTATCATAATAAACTATCATCACTAAACCAACTTAATCAAGGATCAATCTTTTAAAGAATACAATCATTCACGCAAACCCTAAATAGCTAGTTAAGATGAAGTTAGGTCATTACACTGGGGACATTAGCTAGCAACACTACGTTGATATGTATACTCCAACAACCGCTCTAGCAGACCAAAATGCCTATATTTGGCCCACATGGCCTAAAAAACATTTAGGGTCCTTTGACCCCTATGCTCCACATTGAGTGTTCAATTGTTCCTTGCACAAGCTTATTCTTGTAGTGTGAACATTGTTTCGAGTAAGCTTGGGTGGTGGGCAACTAGAATTTTTTTAGTTGTATTATGTATCTCTATTCTTTTGGATTTCTACCACCATGCATGCCTGACTGCCATGTGTATGTAACCTCTTTTCTTCTTATTTCATGAGTGCATCACGTTTGAACTATGTCATTTTCATTTTATTTTTTGGAGTTGGTGTAAGAACATCTATTTTTGTTGTGTGTTTATGTAATTTAAGTGTATTTATAGAAAAAATCAAGTTAATTATTTCTTAAAAATGTATCAGGTAAAAATGACATATGATTTTATTGTTGAACTAGTTCATCATATTAATGCAATATCACTACCATTATCTTGGCCAATATTCTATTGAGATAATGACGTGATAAGCATGTTGCACTATGAAATATTTTAAAGTTGACCTTTCAACTTGAAATTATTTTTGTATTGCAATCGATTCAAGGACATGAATGATGAAACTGTTATTGCAATTGATTGAAATGATCATAACTTATTAATATTTTCTCTTTAGATGAGTGGAATCCCTCATTGTTATCGTCTTAAATAAACCAATTTAGAGTATTTCATTACTAAAGTTCATGGTTATACCACACACAAAAACCCATCTTCAACTTTAACAACTTGGTATGTTAATCTAACTTTAAACACCAATATGATCACAATGGTTAGGTATTTTGTCAAAAAGAATACGAACTAAAATCGATAAACCTTTTAAATCCATTAAAAGGTACTAATAACTACTGATATGTCAACCTAGTTCAAAATACCAATCTAGTTTCGATGGTTGGGTACCTTGATCTTAGTTCCAAAAAGGGTGCCAATGTGTGCCAATGTGCCCCAGTAAGAAATGCTAGAATTATTTCATATGAAGTCAAAAGGCATGGTTTGAGATCAGATGAAGATATCCTAAGTGAGAGTCTTTTAGTTATTGTATGGAGGTAAATATTATAAAATAGTAGATTCATGAAGATAGAGGTGAGAACTCGGTTGTTTATCTCATTTTGAAAGAAGCACATAGTAAATAATAGGATTTGTCATTCATGTCAAAAGTTTGTTAAGAAAAAAAGGTTGGTATTGGTACAATTCCTTCTTATGATTGCATGTTATTATCTTTAAAATCCTGATTATGATCTTATTTCTTCAGAATGAGATGTGGTCTAAGCTTGGGGTGGTTTAATGAATGTAGTTCACACAACTTTTATGTCTTTATTTAATGCATTTAGTGATCCAAATTTCATGCTTTAACTATATTTAGAGTTTGCAATTGCAAAATTATATTAATTAGTATTTTTTTGTAATTTGGAAAAACCGAAGGTATTTTATTATGTATATTAAGAAGCTTGGTTCATATGAACCCAACACATCCTTTATCACTGACAAAGGGACTCCAGAAATCATGAGTATGTCCTATCTATGTAGAGGCACAATGTCCACATGTACATGTCATGAACCCATCTAAACACTCACTCAAATTCTCCCAGTTTCATGCACAATGTGATGCTACATGAGCACGGCATGCCTGATCCTTGATCTACCAAAAAAACTTGATATTAATGTCCTCAACATGCCACATCTGTGCACATAGTATGCCAATCAGTAGTATCAACTTGATGATCATCAACACATAGGGTGTGTTCGGTAAATGCCACATTGTGCAATCTCATATGTAACCATTCCCTATGATATCAACACGATGTGCACATTGAGGTGAAGGGTTTTCAGCCCAAAATTTGGCAATTATCGAGGCTCACATCGTTCATTTTCCAGTGCACGACCTACACACTCATATAAGTGAAAAAAGTATATATAGAGAGTGGGCAATTGTAATGGGATATATTTTTCAATATGGTTACTCTGGGGAACAGGAAGAATACAAATCAAAAGGTGACTCAACTCGAGAATAGGATGAAAGGAAGAAGAAGAAGATTTTGATACATATTTCTCTCTCTCTAAGATTAGAAGGATTAAAGTTAGTTCCATTATAAAGGCTAACTCATCTAGGTGTGATGTATCTCATTCCTTTCCTTCTCCTTCTATGTTTTCTTCTCTTTTATCCATCGAAATTATTAGTTTTGTTATCTAAAATCTTGTTAGTGTATCACCCCTAGAATGTATTAGTTTTCCATGTAACTGGTGTCAAAATGGAGCTTATTAGTTATGTAATTAGCATTAGTTTTAATATTATAAATTTCTCTTTTGTTTCTGTAATTGTTGTTAACCATTCATGAAAATCAAATACCTTTATTATCTAAGTCCCAAAATTCCTATCTTGAGAGAGGTATGAGTTTAGTTAAGAGCTATTGGAGATCTGATAAAGATTCATGTATGATATAGTGTCCTTGTTTGTGCAACGAGGGTGGATTTATGACTATTTAGAAAGATCTAAGAGAGTTTAATACCTTGTGTTAGAATTATGAGTTGAGAGGCAAGTAATTTAACATACTAAGTAGTTAATAGATGAAAATATTAAATTGTAATATAGTGAGAGATGTGAACAAGATAAGATCATATATGTTTCATGTAATTTTTCATTACATGATTATAGATGTCTAGGCTCCAAATTTGTTTGATTCTATCATTTGAAATTGACATTTTAGTTTAATTTGTGACTTAATAAACCAACCAAATTTTCTTATTTGAATTGCATGATTAATTTACAATTATGTTGCATTGAATTGCATTGAATTCTATGGTGAAGACCTTAAGCTACACTATATGTTGACTCATCCTATTGGGGATTGCATGTGTGTAAATTTAGGTTTTAATTATTGATAATGTGCACACTATCATGAGGTGACATCATATTTCCTTCTCTATAATCATTTACTTTTGTATCCTATTCAAAACCTAAAAAATAATTGACATATTAAGACATGACTTTAAATATTTCAAAAGAATACACCTAGTGAACTAGGATATACTGCGTCTCCCTCTTCCCTTAGGTGGATGGGGTATCATTACTCTCATACTACACCCCATTGCATCTTTAACAAAGGCATATATTCCATTAATGAAAAGCATGATTGTACTTTGTTGAACTTTGTCAGAAGAAGTAGTACATATTCAAGCCCCAACGAGCTGAGATTAATAGAAAATCATGCTCACATTTTTGGCAATATCTTATTAGGGGTCTTCAACTTATTGAGGCTACCATTCACACTCCTCCTCATTGTTGGTTTACAATAAGTTTTATATTAGACCATTGTTTCATTCTCAGTTGCTTGTGACAAAAAAGAGTAGGCTCAACATAATGGATATCGATACAAATCAAGAACATCACAAACAATTATGCTTTTATGATATTATCCTCAAATAAATATAATAACCTTAGGCATCTCATTTCCATATTTCCTTAGTGACTCCATACCTCATTTGTTAGGTATGCTTATGATACCATGTAATAACAAAGAAAAAAACTTATTGGCTTTTGGCAATCATTATAGTGTAAAATGCTTATCATTTCTTTATTCATCGTGGACATACCACACCACTTTGAAAAATATTTTAGAAAATCAAGTGTCCTTACAAATTTCATCTCTTTTTATGGGTTATTAGGCATAACAAAAAAGGCCATTTAAGCCCTTTTATGTCGACAACACTGGTGGGATAGACCACACTTTCTTCCATTGCTCCTTCACAAGGCATATATGGACACAATGTTATAGCGAAGATGATTTGAGAGCTCATATTGAAGAACTTACCATTTATAATCTCATTAAGAAATCATTGAGGCCCCCTTGTTCCTTGTATTAAATGGCTTAATTGGCTTGAGAAAAAGCATAGAAATAAATTAGAGAAACAATCTATCACACTTTGACCGACATTATTACCCTAGAGCCCCTAGGGATATATTTATCAAAACAACACACTTTGCCTTGAACATGCCTTTTGTAGATTGTTGATCAGAAGACGTTGTAAAATAGTTGGAATTTTCATTAAAACAAGAAGAAAACACCAGTTAACGTGGCATTTTCATGGTTGAAAACCCCAAAATTTAGTGCCATTATCTCCTTTTTATTTTTGTTAAATAACACTATCAACTAATGCAACGCCTTCTTGAGCTTAATTTGTAATGTCAAACAAAGATTTTTTTTAGAGCATAGTGTGCTAAAATGCGAAATATTTTTTAGAGGTTCTCCATAGAGAATTAAAAATAATGTGTGTTACTTTATTTTTTTAGACATTTAAATAATGTCTATAAATAACATATAAAACTTATCTCATATATATACACTATATACTCCTCCTAGTTATCATGTTGTCGTAAGTGATGCATCGACAACCCTCAAATCAAAAGGCTCCTCCAAAGCCTTTTCCATGTCATAGTGTCAGTGGCTTAGCTAGAAAAATTGTTCAAGAGGGACACCATTTAATTTAGGATGCAAGAGATAGCTTATGAGGGCACTACAATATGGAATTAGTTTAAGAGTATGACTTATATTTCACCCTCATCGCCGCGCTTGGCTAGTCAGACTTGGAATTTTTCTTCTACTCAACCCATTTTTATATATTACTGCTTATAAATTTTGAATTGGAGGTAGAGCAAGTGTCTACCCTCTCGTTCGCCATTGCATAGGATGATAAATGACTTACCTTTTTTTTGAAGATACGCACTACCATTATATTAAGAAGAGCCAAAAGCCATTTACAAAGATCAGAGATCCATACAAACTTGGTAACTCAGTGATAAGAGGTACAATGTTGAAGCACAAAATAGATCGGATAAAGGTAACACACTTCAGCTTGAATTCCTCTCTGACATGCTGGATCAAACAACATTTAAATGGAATCACTCCACGATCAAGGGTGGCTCTTGCATCAACATAACCCCAAAGATAGAGACCCAAGCTGACAGATCACAAAACCTAGTAAGCACCTTCAACCATCCCGTAATAGACAAGAAGAATAAGATCACAACCCACACACCATAAGGCACTAAGATTAGACCTGACCACAAGCAATAACAACACCAAAGGAGAAATACTACACACTCCACAAGAACACAACAGAAAAAAAAACATACAGGAAAATGACATCATGGGCACAAACAAGAGAAACCCAAGAAGCTCTACCAACGCCGTCTGCCCAGGGCAGAGAAAGGTTGCTGATGAGAAGAGGGGGGGACAAAATGGGGTAAACCCACCACCTGGACCTAACCACTACCTATTTCCCCCTTCTCACGACAAAGGCTGAGAAGCCTAAGGGACAAACAACATAGATGGAGGCCTCCATCACCCAAACTAGGACCCCCGGGTCCTCCCGCACCAGCAGACCAACAAGGATGGCTAATAGGGTCACTGCCCAACCAAGGGAAGCCGAGACCACAAACAAAGAAAAAGGCAGAAAATAGAAAAAAAAACACAAACACATCACCAAACAAACCAAGAACAACCGAACAAGAGAAGAAAGAAAAAGAAAGGAAAGACACGACATGACTAGGAAAAACAAGAAAGAAAGAGGGGAAACCTGCCTCCACTGGATCCGACGACCGGAGATCTCCAAACAACTATCCGGCTCAGCCCCTAGGCAGATCTGAGAAGAAAATGCCAAAGAGAAGAGCGCTACAGCCCCCCAAGAGCCACGTGCCGATGTAAAAGACCCAACCACGATCAAGTCACACGACAACCGCCAATGGAGGACGAGAGGAGAAGCTCAGAGAAGCACCTGCAATCAGAACTGGAACTGAGAGGCAAGTCGAGGAAGAAGCCCTGGGGAGAAGGTGGCAGCTTTAGACGAACTCCAGACCTCCTCCCCCAGGCTGGAGCGTCGCGTGCGGATGAAGTCCTAGATCACCACTGCGATCGCCAGAGCGCAGACCCGAGCCCTAACGTGTGGTTTGATAAATGACTTACCTTTGCAAGAACAAAACCTATTTTTTACATTATCGGTGATGAAGGGACAATCAATGAGGGTACCCGCTCAAGACCTGATCATGCTGATATATATGCTCTGTTTAAAAAAGGTTTAATTCCATTCTCAATTGCATGGTGTTTTACCTCACAATATTTGGAATGACAAGTGGTGATCATGTTGCCTTATCTAGTAATGATTCTTGTTCTATGTTTCTCTAGCTATAAATTGTTCGATTGCATCTTTTGTATTTTAATTGTAAAATATTCAAATTGAATATAAAAATATTTATTTAAAAGAAACAAAAAGGAATGTGTTGTATAGACTCAAAATTAAATTCTAAATTACTCCTTTTTGTTTTTATTTATGTATAAAAATAGAAAGAAGAAAAAGTCATATGTTACCTCTCCTCCTTTTGTCTTTATAACGATAAAAAAATATAACTTGGAGCTTAGTTTTGAGTCCACATAACCTAATTCAACAAAAAAAATCAGCAAACAAACAAATATATATATGTCGTGTCATGAAAGAGCCGGGGAGGATTTCAGAGTTGCGATTGGATGTCTTTAGATAACGGTAGCCCTAAGAATCTTTTGGGCCGGGGGGCTGGTGGGGCATGAACGCATTACTCCCGCTCCCGTGAGCGCAACGTTTCACAGCCGGTGTAAGACTGTCGAAGATTGGCATTGGCAGGCGACCGTCCGTATAGGGCGTGGTTTGATTTACATTTTTATATCGTTTATAATCATAGTCTGGAATGAATCAAGGAACGTAGTCGAGTTGAATATGTCACTCACTCGTGAACCATATATTATTTCCCCAACTTTACATTTAACCTCAACCCCCAACCACCCTCTCCCGGTGTTCTTCTACAGGAAAAGAATATATGAATGGAAAACATCTATTGTCTAATAGACAGAACAGAGGTCTTCTAAACCTTTGGTATAAATACAGATCTTATTACGTGCAATTGATTTCAGTCTACTTTTTAAATTTCTGTTTTGGGATTCAAAATGTGACAAATTTTGACTCTTTCTGACAAAACAAGAGACAAACAATATTCACTTTTATTTGCCCCTTATTTTGTACGGAAAAGGATAATATGTGTCCCATTTTAACTCCCAAATTAAGTCCACATAGCAGAACCCAGCTTCTGGCACATCTCTGCTACCAGACTGAGGTGCTCTCAAAGCCCATCAATCATATCAAATCCAAACCTTGCCGAAGTCATAGCCTCAAAGAACAATCCAAACCTTTCCGAAATCACAGCCTCAATGGAGTTATTCTTTTCAAAGCTCTCATGAGCCATAGTGCAACTTGGCGACGAAACTCTATTTCAAAGGCAATATGGATATAAACTCTTCTGTTTTCGGCCAAAGAATGTGACAGTTGTCATTATCCCCATCGATTACATGGCGTGAAATGCAGCAAGTTCATTTTATCTCGAACGAGGGTGATAGAAAAGCCCGAACACACATCACCTTCACTCTAATCTGTCCCCCCGTTAATGGTATTGCCAAGGCCCAGTTCCTATGACTATCGGGCATGTGCATTCAAAATAATCAATATTTTTACTTGCTAGTTTTTTATATATACAAAACTAGTAGAAAAAAATGTACCAAGCATGTATTATACAAAAAATTAACCCAATTCGTAAAGCACTCACAAAAATCTTATAAAATTTTGAAGAAATATATAAATATGCAATTGAAAACATCTATCTTTATTTTTATAATAGCTCTAATAAAGAAACAATAGTGTAAGAACCACACAAATATACATGTTTGGAATAAAAAGACCACACATACGTGCAGTTGAAATATGTAAAAACCTCACAAATAGCTAGCTAAACAAAAGATAACAACAAACACTTTTTAAATACATATTATATAAAATTTTAACCTAATTTGTATAATACCCATGAATAGATCTTAAAAATATTGAAGAAATATACAAATATGCAATTAAAAAAATATTTATGCTTTTATAATAGCTCTAATAAAGAAACAACAATGTAAGAACCATATAAATAAACTATTAGAATAAAAATCACATAGGTCCAGTTGGAATAACATGTTAAAACCTCAAATATCTACTGAATAAAAAATAACAACAAACACATCTAGTCTAAACAATATATAGACGTAAACTTAAACTCTTGTTAAAATTAACTTTTTTTTGGACTCATAATTATAACTATTTACCATACACAATAACTTATATACAACTTAATATGACGGAACAACTCGATTAATTAACAACCAGATGTAAGACACATTATGGATTAGTGAGCAAAACACCTAACACCTGGTGCTTCTATAACACGTTTATCTATTTTTTTTAATCCGACAACATAGCTAAGAAAGGAAAACAAACTAATAAGATGACAACGGAATATAAAATGACAAAAGTAAAAAAGACATAATAAGCATTCAAGCAAGAAATTCAAAAAATAAACACATACATAGAATTTCGTATAATACTCAGAATAAGATCTTAAAAGATTATTAAAGAAATATACAAATATACAATTAAGACGATCTATCACCGCTTTTGTAATAGGTCTCATAATGAAACAACAGTGTAAAAACCACAGTGATAGATATTTTGAATAAAAGCATTACACATACGTCTAGTTAGACTAACATGTACGAAACCTGACAAATAGCTAGTTGAATAAAAAATAGCAACAATCACGTCTAATGACAACAATATGTGAACATACAATAAAACTTTTGTCAGACTCATAATTATAACTATGATTTACACAATAATTTATATACAATTCAATATTAGATAGCAAATTGATTAATTAACCCAAATGACTCCTTCCAATATATAAGAAAGGACACATATATAATAGACTGATTACCTCACTAACTGACTGCTAGTAGAAAAAAATAATTAAGAAGTATAATACCCACAAAAATCTCACAAAAATATTGAAGAAGTATATAAATATGCAATTGAAAAAATCTACCTTCATTTTTGTTATAGCTCTAATAAAGAAATAATAGAGTAAGAACCACACAAATGTATATTATTTAGAATAAATAGATAACACATACATCCAATTAGACTAACATGTAAAAAACCTCACATATAGATAAATGAGTAAAAGATAACAACAAACACATGATAAACAAATATTATATAAAATTTTAACCTAATTTGTTTAATACCCTAAAAATATTAAAAAATATTGAAGAAATATACAAATATGCAATTAAATAGATCTATCACTACTTTTGTAATAACTTTAATAAAGAGACAACGATACACTAATCATACAAATAAACATTTGGAATAAAAAAATCACACACATGTCTAGTTGGAATAACATGTAACACCCCACCCCCCATATAGCTAGCTAAATAAATAAAAACAAAACACATCTAGTGGGAAAAATATATAGACGTTCAGTTAAACTCTCATTAAAATTAATATCTTGTCGGACTCATGAGTATAACTATATTACCATACAAAATAACTAATATACAACTCAATATGATAGAGAAACTCAATTCATTAACAACCAGATGACTCCCTCCAATATGGAAGATACAAATATAATTGATTGATTACCACAATGACAAACTATTACTACCAAAAATTGACTAGACTAAGAAGCACGTTGTTCAACTACTGTAAGACACGTGATGGATCAATGAGTAAAAACACCCAACATGTGGTGATTCTATAACACATTTATCTATTTTTTGATCTAGAAACATAGTTAAAAACGACATACAGAAATAAAGATGACAACAAAATATTAAAAAACCAGAGTAAAAGACAAAAAGAATTTTTTAAGCATTCAAACAAGAAACTCAAAAGACAAACACACACATAACATTTTGTATAATATCCAGAAAAATATCTTAAAAGATATTGAAGAAATATACAATCAAAAAGATCTGCCACCACTTTTGAAATAGCTCCAATAATGAAACAACAATGTAAGAACCACAAAAGTAGACATTTGGAATAAAAAATTACACAAAAGTCTAGTTTGACTAACATGTAAGAAACTTCACAAATAGCTAGTTGAATAAAATTGCAATAAACACAACATCTAGATGTACAATTAGACTTTTGCCAAGCTCATGATTATAAGTATATTTTCATACATAATAATTTATATACAACTCAAAATGACGGAACAAATTGATTAATTAACTCATATGACTCCCTCCAACATACAATAAAAGACACATACATAATGGATTAGTTACCCATCTGACAGATTGCTACTATAAAAAAAACTAACTAAGAAGCACATAGTTCAACTAATATATGACACATGGCATTTCTAAATGTAGCAGTTCTATTATACATCTATTTATTTATTATGTGGCAACATAGCTAAAAAGGCTTCCTGATAGATGAAGATGGCAATAGAATATCAAATAGCTGGCCGAGCAAAACCTATTAGAAAAAATAGAAAAGTATTATGAGAAAAAATGTGTTAAAGATGACCAACTGAGTAGGTAGCTCAAAAAGCTGGCACACAAATATCTTACATTTGCTCTTTTTTATAAGTTAGTAGAAATACTTCTAATGACAAAACATCTAACTACAATTGGAATATAGGAGAAAATGTTGCGGCATTGATCCATAGATTTTGCATCTGGAAATCTCTAGATTGTAGGAAAGGAGGAGTCTCACCTTAGTTTTAGTCCTTGGGAGTCATTTTCAATGAAAATTCTATCACAGACGTTTCTAATTTTGAGATAAAGTGTACTCTCCTATAACACATGCTTGTGGGTTGCAGCCTTACATGACTTTTTCCCTTTACTCGTTTAAAAGGATCATAAAGGATATCAAAAATAAAAAAGAAACTAAAACTTATTTAATTTGCATGGATCATTCTATCTTTAATATTTAAAATGTAAGAAAATTATTTTAATACTTTTATATGAGTTGAACTTGTTAGACCTTCAAGTTGTATTATAAATTAGTAAACAAGCAAGGATAAGAAAGATTGAATAAAACCACAAACAAACACACATGTTTAAAATTGGTTTCAATTAATAGTACCATAGATCCACTACTTGTAGAGGTGGACCTCTAGGATATATTACACTAGGTTAACTTGATACTTCCTAACTACTGGACAACCCAATGTAGTTTGGTTAACTTAATTTGACCAAGAAATTCTCAGTTGATGCATATTTTAGTTTTTAGTATCTCTACATACTTTGAAGTGTGTCATGGTTCTTTCCATTAAAATCTAGTTTAAGTTTGATCTCAATTACAACTCACCTAA
The DNA here is from genome assembly GCA_963693085.1 of Alisma plantago-aquatica. Classification (NCBI taxonomy): domain Eukaryota; kingdom Viridiplantae; phylum Streptophyta; class Magnoliopsida; order Alismatales; family Alismataceae; genus Alisma; species Alisma plantago-aquatica. Next base: position 515,193,038 of record OY856415.1, read on the forward strand.
TCAATAAAAGTGATTTAATTCTATGTAATTCTTTAATCTTGAATCTTTATCCATGGCTTGACATGAATCTCCAAAGCTATAGTTTCTCAATTTAGGCAATTGGAGAGTGTACATAATTTAAAATAATCTTATTCCAAGCATTGACACATATGAGCGGAATGGTGATGTCATCAACAAAATATAGACATTGTAACCTTTGGGATCAACAAATATCTTCCTTTATGTAAACCTATTCCTGAATTTGTTGAAAATATAAAAAGAAAAAAATTATACCTTTGAAGTCAATGGGATTCTTATAATTTGGGTGCAATGAATCTCCTCGACTCATGCTCTCAACTATGTTGGTTAGTTCTAAAAAATTCACAAAAGGCTTGAAATATATATTTTAATACAATGTGTGGTACATGATTTGAACATGATTCACTTTGATTAATATTACTTGTAAATTTAAACATCTCAAAATATACAAAACCAAATCCTTTATCCCCCTTTGTCATACAAAAAAAATTCAGTGTAGAAGAAAAATATACAAAAGCACTAGTCCACGAATTAGAAGCAATCAATAAATAATTTGAACTCAAGAGACAATTATGCAAGGTATCAACAAATATACAATAATGTAACTCAAACATAAGAGATATGACATTCAATAACACAAATTTGATTATATGGTGTTTGAGAATACCATACAATAAGAATAAATAAAACACAAAGAGTGAGATAAGTGTTGAAATAAAAATACACTAAGACTAGACGTCTAGAAGAATCTATAGTGGGTCAAAATCTTCATCATCAATGTCAAATATAGAGATTGTAGGTTATTGTTGACCCAGTTGAGCTACCCCTTCTTCATCATCACACTTTACTGACAAATCTAGAGGGGGGTGAATAGAGCTTATGATAATTTTAAGAAAATATAATTATTTTACTAAAAGTGCAGTTTAAATATAAAGCAAAGGAGGTAGCCACAAGACACACAAATTTAGAGTGATTCTGTCAAATGGCATCAGTCCACTACCTAGTAGTTTCCAACTAGAATTTCTAAATCATATATTTTATTCCTTTTATATGTTAATACACAATACACAAAATTTACCAGTGTATTTTGTGGGTCAAGACAAACCCTCCTTTTTATCTCAAAGAGAACTACGACCTTCTTTGATTACATGTTATTTCTCCTAATATGCATATTTGTATAAAATGCACTTATGAACATTATTTACATGTTTTCAAACATTTGGACCATGCTTGATGGAAGAGAGAGAGAATGAGTGATCATAGGATTTTCTACCCATAGAGAGGCCTAAAGTGAAGTCTGATGCTCCCTCAACCTACCCCTAGTGGCCAAAGCTCCATTGAAGCAAAAATGTCCAAGAGAATCCAAAGAATCAAGTCAAAGTGTTGCAACAGAGACCACCATGACCGTGGTACCTCAGAACGGCTGTACTGGCTCATCCGAAACCAATAGAGTCACCTTGGAGCAAACCAAGAATCCCCACAGCCGTGCCACTAAGAATGGATGTGGTGGACTGACCCACCAGAATGGCCATGCCACCTTGCACGACCGTGTGAACACTGAAGCAGATCTTGATAGCTTTCAGGTTCACACAACACGATCCTGTGAGCTCCTGATGAGTCCTTTTAGGGACTTCTGGATGACAATTAACCTCCATGGTTTGTAGGGGGGTTTCTTCCCAGTACATCGAGGCCTTAAGCAGGGAAATCCTCTGTAGCCGTTCCTTTTCATCCTATTCAAAGAAGTTCTTAGCAGAGCCTGAGGGCAACATCAACCGGTTTCACACGAGAGGGCCTGGAACAGCCCCATCCCACCTGCTATATGGTGATGACGTGATTTTCTTCACTGACTGTCGACGTGAATCGCTGCACCATTTCAAGCAAATCTTGGACAGGTATGAAGGGGTGACCGGACAAAGAGTCAACTAGATGAAGTCGAGCTTTATGACCCAAGAATCACAGAGCAACAGATCTGATGAGATTGCTAATATCCTTGGCTTCGGGATACAACAGGGACACATGATTTACCTGGGCATTCCACTACACACGGGTCGAATGAGAGTACACCAATACACACACCTGGTGAACAAGATTGATCCGAGGATCAATGCATGGAGCGGCAAGTTGCTATCTTTTGCAGGGCGGCTGACTTTGGCTAAGCACGTACTCAATTCTATACCGGTCTACACCATCATCTCATCCATAGTACTAAAGAAGATTATTCGATCCATTGAGCAGAAGGTGGCCAACTTCATTTGGGGATCTCATGAAGGGAAAAACAAGCAACACTGGGCGAGGCGGGAAACCGTCTCTACACCAGTGGAAGCAGGGGGTTTGGGAGTTGACAGGCTCAGTCATATGCAACAGGCAGCCTTCATCAAAGCTGCATGGAACATACTCAAAGATGACTCGATTTGGGCAAATTTCTGTGGATGCAAATACTCTCATATCGGAAGGAGCATGGAACCAACATACCCCCTTGGTCTTAAGCAGGGTTCTTTTGCAACCCCTTTCTGGAAGAAAGTTTGGAAGAGCCTTCCCCTTGTCATCCAACGCTCACGCTGGTTAGTAGGAGCTGGAGATCTTCTTTTCTGGGCAGACAGGTGAAGTGAAGGTGATCTACAAGCTCATATCAGGGAGGGACATCACCCGATACGTGATGCTAGAGTAGCAGACGTGCTGAATCAACAAGGGTGGGATTGGATCAAATTGGGGGAGTGGATAGATGATGAAGGGCTGGAGCACACGAAAGATGGAGTTAGGTGCAAGGAATAAAAAGGACTTTCTTATATGGGAGTCTCGTGAGAACGGTATTTTTTCTACAAAAAGTGCCAAGAGGATTTGCAACACACATACCGCCTCTACATATAGACGGGTCCAAAAATGGGTATGGTGTAAGTTTCTGCCGGCTCGTGAAACGTGTTATAAGTTGGAGGTTGTTGAGTAATGCGCCTCTAGATGATAGAATTAAACGCTGCAAAGTGGAGCTGGTGTCCAAGTGTGAATGCTGCTTGCTTCCGCATGAAGAAAACAGGGAGCATCTTTTCAAGCAAGGTGAAACTGCTATGGTCCTTTGGAGACGTGCTTTCAAAGCCATTTGCCTCGATAGAGATGCAGGGAGCTTCAGCAACCTGAAAAACCTTCTTCTTTATTGCTGTTCTCCGCATCTTCCACAACTTCAGTGGGTTGGGTTAGAGGGACCCTTCCACAGATGATATGCTGGGTCCTATGGTCATACAGATGCTCTAGGAAGTATGACATGGACAACCTTTTTCTCCGCAAGCAGTATGGAACAGAGCAACGAGCATCCTCAGTAGAGCGGCAAAGGAAGTCTGGTTCACAGAAGACACGTCAGACTCACAGATGAACGAATTGATGACACTTGGTTTTCTTGGAACCAATAAGAGAAGGATGGTCACAAAATAGGTGAAATGGCACCCACCTGACCCGGGAAAGAGGAAGATTAATTTGAGTATAACAAAGAGGAATGCAGAAGGAGAAGCTGTTCTTGGGGAAGTCCTAAGCCCCTGTTTGGAAACGGCCTGGACCGGGTTTGGGCGCTGTCGCGTAGCGACACGTAGGCCCAAACCAGTCCGGCTCGGGCTGGGTTTCCGTTTGGCAATGAGACTGGTTTGGACCCCGTTTTGGGTTTAGTCAGTCCCATTTTTAAACTTGACGCAGTACAGGTAGAGGCAGGATTGAAATCTCAAACCCGGTTTGAGATCCTACCCCCGACTCGCGTCTCGCGTCTCTCGGGCGTCCCTCGCGACTCATCTTTCCCTCCCTCTTCCTGGCGAAAGAGCCCGTGAAGTAAATGTGACGCATCTGCTCCCGACGCAGCTACCTTCGGCGTAGCTGCTTCCTGCCGCCTGCCACCACCGAGCTAGGTCGGTCAAAAGCAAGGTCTGCCATGCCTCGTCATGTCGTCTACAGAGGAAGCCGTAGGCGGCACAGAAGAGCAATCTGAAACCCTAGTCAGTGTTCTGCCTTTAAATTGGGGGTGTGGTGCTGCGAGGTGCTGGACTTCTACACAAGCTTCTTCGTCCAAGTGTTGCGAGGTGCTGGACTTCCGCAGAAGATCGTTGCCGCTCGCTCGTGGTCTGTCGGCGCTGCCCAGGTCGACGCTTGTGCCCAACTTCCGCCTCTTCCGTCGTCACTCCAAGGAGAGATTCTGCTCAGGTTGGTCTCTGTGTAGGGTAGAGGGTTATTTCGGTTTTAGGGCACAATGTCGAATAGGGTTATTTCGGTTTTAGGGCACAATGTGGAATAGGGCACAATGTCGAATTAAGTACCAAAACATTTGTGAAATGGTGTTCTTTATCGAAACATGTACGGTTGAATCTGATGTTAGATTTTGATTTTGATTTTGATTTTGAATAGGCACAATGTTGTTGATTTTGATGCTTTTCCCTTTCCCGTTGTTTACTCTGCACAGAACATATTTGTTATTGGTTTGATGCTCTGGACGAGCATGGTCTCTGAACTGATGTTATTCAATTTATCAACTAGATTTTAAGAAAATAATCTGTTTCCATCATCCTATTTATAGAAAGACACCGTCTTGTATAATGATCGTAAGAATGTATTTGTAATTACTATATAAGAAAATGGAGAGTCTCTTATATAGAAAGATGTGTAATTACTATATAACAACCCTTATTGAACCTATAATAACAACTTGCTTCTCATTATGTAGCCATTTTTCTCATTAGATCCTTGAACCCAACCCCTTTTGATCCTTAATTTGTGATGTTAGTCACGTCATTGTTCTCCCTCTCTGTCACTGCTATTGGTACTGTTGTTTTCATGGTGTTGTATTTGATAAATAGTGGCGCCGCCACTTATCATATGCTCCAATACCACCTTCAGTATTTATAAATATTTTTTATGCTCACATCACAGATGCCTCCCATCACTACCACCTCCTTAATTTTCTTCTGTCACATGTCTTGATACTTTTCTTTCTTCAATCACTCTCTATTTTGTTTTTGTTGCTTGTACCACCTCTACTGTTGTTTCTTCTCCACACATAGGATTTGTTTTAATTTACAGGTGTGACATTATAGTATGTTTTAATTTACAGAATATCAATGATTGATCTTTTAGAATTTGTGTTATTCAGAAAACTAAGTTGATTTTGTGCGTTGATTAAGGATAAGTGAAATGCTGGACACAAATATAGAATACAATTGACATAACAACTAGTTGAATATATTCCTTGAATATGGAAATGGTGCATCTATAATAATAACTAACTAGATACAACACATAACAAATAGTTATATCACACTTATTAAAAAATTTCAGTCTGTCTGGTTGGATGTCTCAATAGTAGGTTGCTTTTTCAATATGAAATATACTAATATGTGTTCAATTTTCTGTTATACAATAGTAGTTTGCTTTCTATATGATGGGTACTAATATGTGTTCAGTTTTCTGAAATATACTAATATGTGTTCAGTTTTCTGAAATATGTGTTCAATTTTCTGAAATATACTAATATGTGTTCAGTTTTCTGTTATACAATAGTACTTTGCAGTCATTGATAATTGTATTAGAAGTCTACACTTATTCTGCAAATCATGATTATACATTGACATAATTTCATATGTTTGGACTTGCCGACATAACCATGGTTTAACCTATTCCTAAACAAATAGATGTCAACGGTATGAATGTCAACACTATGTGTGTTATCCATACAACAGACTATGAAGAATGCTGTAAAAAACATATGTTTGGACTTGCCGACATAACCACCAATTGACATAACAACTAGTTGAATATATTCCTTGAATATGGAAATGGTGTTGCTTTTTCAATATGAAATATACTAATATGTGTTCAGTTTTCTGTTATACAATAGTAGTTTGCTTTCTATATGATGGGTACTAATATGTGTTCAGTTTTCTGAAATGTACTAATATGTGTTCAGTTTTCTGAAATATGTGTTCAGTTTTCTGAAATATACTAATATATATCAACAAACAAGATTCATTTACAATATTTGTGTTTGGGTTTTAATCAATAAAGCTTGTCTCATTTGTGTATATTTGTAACTTGCCTATATGCTCGTTGGTGTTTCATTATTTGTTTTTCGGTGTTAATCAATGAAGCTTGTGTATATGCTGATTGAATCAGTATTGAAGGAACACACATAAATGGTTTCTGTTGTGACTGAATTGTATTAAACATTTACACTGATTATGTCATCAAATATTGCAGCAACTACACGAGTATGCCTCCCGTCGACCCTAACCCCCGTATTGTATGGACAAGAGAGTGTGATGTCGTTGTGGTGACAGCATTGCGTAGACAATATGACCTAGTCAGGTGTATTGATGGTAATTTTACTAGGGACTCTTGGAGGGAAATAACTTCTGATGTCAATAATAGGGTTGCCGACGTGTATAAGTTAGACCAAATAAGATGTCGCTGGAAGAACCTTAAAAAGGACTACGTCCATTTGAAGGGTTTGACCAACAAGAGTGGCGTTGGATGGGATGAAGAAAGGCACAAGCCCATTGTACCGGACACCCCTGAGTGGAAAGAGGCCATTGCGGTACGCACACTATACAGAACTTTTATCCTAACAAATTGAAACTGTACATGTAAACATGATTATCTTAATACATATATTTTTTAAAGCGTAGGCAGACAGGGACCTGACTAGGTTGCTTAGGCGCCCGTTTCCCCACTACTACGACATATAGCTAATGGCAGGGAGGAACATTGCTAGAGGACACCATGCAATGTCTTCGGCGGACAGTCAGATTCCTGCAGATGTTGCGTCTGAGGATGATGTAAGTGTCGACTTAGGCGCGCCTGATACACCCATGTACACACAATCGGCAACAGACGAGCGTAGCGTACCCGCACCTACCGTGCAAAGTGAGGGTGAAAGCGGGCGGCCTGGGGGAACAGATAACCCGTCAGTTGGGGGCAAGAGTCCTTCTACCCATACGTGCAGGAAACGACAATCAACGCCGCAAGAGCGATGTAGTCTTTCCAATGAAGTTCTGGCTGAGTTCACACAGGTTTACACAAAGGTTCACGAGTTAGGCACCTCCATGATGACCAAAGCCTATGAAAAAGAAGAGTTGGCAAACATTTTACAACATTTTAATGACAATTTCCCTAATGCCCCCACCGCTATTTTTACTACACTTGTGAACGCCATCAAGGACTCTACAAACTGTAACATCTACCTTAGCCTCAAAAACACCCCTGCAAAGATAACCTTGTGGTTAAACGACCTTTGTGAAAGGTCACAATTCGGTTTTGCCACATCTGTACCTCCAATGCCTTCATTTTATTTCTCGTCTCCGCAACCATTCCCTTCACCCAACTTCAATAGCACGTCATCTCAACAATCATTTGTGCCACCATTCCCTTCACCCAATTCCAATACCACATCGTCTCACCCACCATTTATGTCGTCTTCCTCTTCACCCAACTTCTCAGGCTATTCGTCTCAGCCACCATTTATCCTGCCACCCAACTTCCCAGGCATGCCACCGATGTGGTTTCCTTCATCCAGTGATGCTGGCCCATCGGGAACATAATTGCACGGTTTATTTCATATGCATTTGATGTTAATTATTTTCCATCCAAACATTTACATTTGATTGACTGTTGTAATAATTTACTTTCCGCACACACATTACATATCCGTACAATTTCATTTGATTGAGTGTTGTAATAATTTATTTTTCGCACGTTATTATGTTGTAGCAATTGGATTGTCTTATGTTGTAGCAATTATTATGTTGTTGTTTTTATTGTACATGTAGGCATCATGTCTGCCAATGACCAACTGCAAACACATGACATGCTCAACAACCTTTTATTAGATACCTTGTTGTGGCCAGTGATTCACGTTGGTGATTTAATTGCCGACTCTATTGCATACTCAATCATGGACGCAGTAGACGTTGATGCCTCCACACCACCTCGTATCCCTAGGTCAGTTAGCATCAGGAGTGGCCACATAAAGGTCTTAGAAATATTGAACGGTCACGAACAAAGGTCATTTACGTAAACTTCATAATATTTTTTAGGGAAAAGATCGATGCAGATACTTTCGCTGGGCAATCGATCTCAGTCCTACAATTGATTCTCTGAAAGCTGAGATTGCGTTACTCACGCTCGAGTGCAAGTCATTGTGAGGTCAGACAATGAACTTGAAAGATTTTGTTGAAATTCATCACAACCACCATGATGTTTACACCAACAAAAAGTATGAGCATGAGTATTTAGAACGCTACGTAGAAGAACTGGAGGAACAATGTAGGCTTCTGTTGGACACTCCTTCACCCCCGACGACGCCGTAACGTCGAATGGCGGCCATACCTTTCATTCGCATCATCGGTTTTCCATTTTATTTTTGTTGTTTGGAAGTTCCCGTGTTAAGTGTTGTTGATTGTTTTTTGAAAACGAATATGCCATGCTCTGTTGTTTGGAACTTACATATTAACTAATATGCTTAGTCATTCGACGCCTCCTCATTTTGTGTGGTGTTCGGAGCATGATATGGATCTCAGAGGTAGGATGAGAACCCGATATGATTTCGGAAGGTGTGTTGATGGAGTGTATACGACAGAGGCTTGGATGGAGGCAAAATCATAGAATGATAATAAACCTAATACATGATAGTAGTGAACTTAGGTGAACATAAGAGTTATTATTGTTCTTCTTGTTATTTTTGTTGTTCTTATCTTCTTGTTATTTTTGTTCTTCTTATCTTCTTGTTATTTTTCTTCTTCTGTTCTCCTTCTTATCTTCTTGTTGTTCTTGTTCTTCTTGTTTATTACAGGTAACATGGGATCTCGTTTCCCTGTAAAGGAGTATGATCTCTCAAACAGGGAGTTTATGAGACGCGTCTCCCTTCCCCTAACCTGGATGTGCGATCCATTTAAGATAACTCCTGGCTATGCTATGGTGGGGGTAGGCATAATCTACTTTGATGTACAGATCAGGTGGTCTACACCTGAAGAAAGAATATGGAATAAGAAAGGTAAATATTTAATCATCGATGAAGGTTGGGCTGAAATGTTGGACAAACTAAAAGCCAAACCTGAATGGACCGTCACCCTACAACCAAAACCCAAGGACGACACTCGCCCTACAAGATTTTATTTGTGGATTCATGGTGATGGGGACAACTCTGAATTGCTTAGGTATATTTACCCGAGACGAGAGGGTTATATATCATCTACTTCAGAATCGGCTGATGCTCTGTTTTTCAGAGACTGCCACCAACCACCAATCTTAATCTCCTCTAGTGATGAAGAAAATGATGTGAATGTCCCTATTGGGTACTCTTCTTCATCAAGTAATGTTGAATGTGTTGCATCAACAAACAATTATTAGTTTTTTGTTTTGTGTATTGTCTTTATTTTGTTTATATAAAATTACAGGCTTGTTATGGGTGCCTGCCCACTAAGACAATTTATATTTATCGAATTTAGCTGAATCTGTTTTACTTTAAAAATGATGTTCATGTTTGACTTGTTAAATCTTGAATTTTTTAATTTAGTTGGATTACTTTTAATGATGCCCCACAATACATCATTATAGTTTTTATGATTTTGTTGTTCTTGATGTCTGTTTTTTTTAGAGGAGCTTATCCTAATTGGTTACGTATATGTGGTTGCATTTATCTCGGGTTAATCACAACCCTTGATGTGGTTCATCATATAGTTAGCATAAGCATAGAAGTATACATTTACTTCTACAACGAACACATATAAAGTAGAACATGTATCATGATAGCTTACTAGCCACTCATATTCAAAATGTATATCGGCTAAAAACGTGTTTCTTGGTCTGACGGGGTTACCTCATATCTTGGGGTATTAAACATAGCATGTTAGGCATATTCGACCTCAATGAAACAATCAAAACACCCACATAAACACCCCACAAAAGGGTAACACGGCTGACTCACATCTCAATAACAAAATGAGAGTTCTTAAACCAAAGTGATATAGATAACAATTAAGTTATTTTTAAGTTACTTTTTTTTAAAACTTCTGTTTAAACGGCGTCACAAGGCCACATTTCTAACAACAGTTCTGCGAGAATAGGACAGATTCAGCTAATCCTGCATACAGTTGCCAAATAGAATCAGACTAAACCCAGCCTGCACAGCCAAACAAAATCAGCTTGAAACGAGTCTGAAACGAGTCCAGCCCCCCAGAATGAGACTGGTTTGCCAAACAGAATCAGACTGGTTTGCCAAACAGAATCAGACTCCAGCAGGCCTAAACCCGTCCAAGCCAGGCAGGCTTGCATAAAGCCAGTCTCGAACCAAACAGGGGCTAAGGGATGACGGTGGATGGGTTAGATTGGTAACCAAACCAGTACAAGGCGAGAACAGACACAGATGCATGCTTGGGAGAATATATCAGGTCATCCACCACGTCGCAACAGAGGGCTTGACTTTTGACACCCTAGAATGTGACTCTTTTTTTGTTGATAGATTGGTCAATGGGCATATGGAGATACATTGGCTTCACATGAGGTTTTTGTAGAAACTCCAAGCTGAGGTGACGAGCAAAGGGGAAAAAGTGGTGTATATACACAGGGCTGCCAATAGGGCAGCCTATGAGATTGCAATCTAGGACAGAAGCATAGGCGACTCTTTTGTCGAGCAATCTATCATGATATACCCAGCAGTCTAACCGGTTTTTTTGGTTTGGATTGGAGAGGAGTCCCCTACGTGCACAGGGTATACGATACTCAGGAGTATACGTAGTTCTGGGCCTTTTTTGCTTGACACGGGAGGGGTGGTTTTTTTCTATGTTTTCTGTTGTAAGGCCTGGTTTTTAGCCCGGTCCGAGGAACATGATGAATATGATCACTTCTCCTTCTAACTAAAAAAACAGAAGGGCCATGAAACCAAGAACAAGCATTGTTTTCCAATACACCACAGTCGTGATGACCAACACGGTCGTGCTATCCTAGCCCCACCACGACCTTGCTACCTCATGTACATTTTTGACCAAGTCCCTATGATTTTTCCCCACGTCTCACCACGGTCGTTCCTATCCACCACAACTGTTCTCACCTCTCCCTACTACGGATGTGATGACCACTACGACTGTGCTACTCACAAAAATCTAGTTAATTTTTCACTGCATTTCCCACTTTACCCCTACTTGACCTATTACTTCCCCCACACCTATATTTACCTAGGTGGCAGCTGGATGCCAAGGTTAGCTACTGTAACGACCGCCACAAACCGACAGTCAAATCGTTACTAATTATGCAGAATAATCATAAACATCAGAATAACAAAAATCACTAAAATTTAAAACCATTTTGTAAGGAGATCTTCTTCCAGGAAACTCTTATTGAAAGATCCAAAACTTATAGATATCAGGATTCACATTATACAAACAATGTTTCTTCTCATCTCGAGGACAACATATAACAATTGCTCTATCAACACATATACTGAAGCAACATAAAACCTCGAGGCATACAAGTCAAAACTCTCAGATCATTAATGAAACCATTACAAACTGACTGCAAGGACCTGACAGAACAGAGATGACACATAGGACCTCTATCTACAAAACATAATAGACAATATACTCAACCTGAGTTGTTACTGCTGTCCTGGCTATTGCTCTTCCTCTGCAGAAAAGTCTCTACCTCCTCGTGCTCGTACACCTAAAAATTGTGGATCCCACGGGGTGAGACAATTATCCCAGCGAGAGATATAACTCTCCGTCGGTCATATTATTATCACAGATAAGTATTATAAAACTAAGAAAAGGTTCTTTTATATTTAACTAGCAGGATTACTCACTATATGAACATGACATGGTAGTTTCTTTACTTAAGAAAATGATGCATTTATCCATGGTAAAGTAATAAACCATCTAACCACTTTACAAGGAATGTAAAGAAACATAAATAACATCTATCAACTAAGATGTATAATTGAAGTACGCATCAACTAATATTTTCTGTATTCGATCCTTAAGCAAATACGTTATACGAATGATTACGTTTTACAATCACACTTATGCCCTGAGGAGATGAAGTAACTCGTTCATGCTCCAACCGACCACAAACTCCTCACAATTCGGTACCATACAAGGTCAATGGAAGAGTCGGCTGCTAAGACCTCACCTGTCTCGTTCAGTACGAGACCACACTGATTCAGTAGGACATCTCGTGTCATTTGCTGGCAGGACATCTCATGTCACTATAAATTAGCTATGTCGGGATATAGCGACATCTTCGCTATAGAGTTACAGCCACAACATGCACTCTCTTAGGGGAACAACAGACACACAACTGTCCCCTGTTATAAAATTACTGAGTCAATGCATATATCCATACTTTAAGCCACATGCCAGTTCACCATGCTCATTACTGAGTCTACGACCACTTTCGCACTCATGCCAGGATATGTCACATAGCCAATCCCCAAGATTTTAGACGTAAGGGGATCGGCTCACATATGGTCGTCCAAGCTCACGCCCTCGCATATTAAAAAATATACGCTCCAGGTTATCCCGTGGGAAAACCTGTTTCACCATTCAACAAATTCTGACGCTGATGGATCTATGGTCAGGGCAACATTTTGTGATTTCTAATGATATATTAAGTGCATTACAACATTCTTTTAGCATCAAACAAGTTATAAGCATCAATCATAAACAAATGCTACAAAGAAAGGTGTAATACATCTATCAAGTACTTTTCAAATCTTTAGAACACATTTAGATACATAACACTTGGGATCTCAGTCCCTTATCACATTACTGGGAATCCTCATCCCTTCACATCATCATTATCATGATTACTGGATCTGGGTATTCAAACCCTTAGATCACCACATAGCATTGTTACCTCTGTAACAGGTAACTATTATCTCTAGGTCCTCAGACCAAGGTATTCATTTCACTTTTTGTACAAGTATTCCACATAGCTCACATGGTTTGATTAAGCATCTTGTCACCTCTTACCAGGTAACAACTTATCTTTTTAAGATATCAGACTGTATAAACATTATACTTTATTGTACAATTATTCAACATGGCTCACAAGGCTCATTTAAAACTGTAACATACACAACATCATAGCTCATTCCGTACTATGCTCATCATCTCATGTTTCTTGAAGTTTGCACTTCATGGTAGAAACTCTAGTAGCACATGACATCATTATGCCATTCAAGGGAAATACATCCTACCCATTATTAGGGTTAGGATTGTCTACATCATCACCATGTGATATAAGAAAGTACATCCTTCCCATTATTAGGGTTAGGATTTTTCCATCTTAATCAATTAGGGTTGTAAGAGTATACCATCACCCTTCATTAGGGTTGGGTTTTCTTCTTATTAACGAATTAAGGATTCAAGATCATAATATCTAGAATCAAACCCTAATTCATACTCCAATCATCTTAGGAGTATCAATGCACAATGTTTTAAAAATCGGTCTATGCGGCCGCATACAAGGTGCGGACCTCCGAAAAAACGCATAATGGAAATCGGTCAAAAAAGCGGACCAAGCCGCATAATCGGTTGTACGGCCGCATACAAGGCCGATTATACCCCGATTTTTAGTTAGAGATATTCTGATTTCTTCTTTTATACATTTACATTCATCTATGTTTGTTTAAATTTAGATTATAGTGCATGTTTGTATTTATTTAAGTTGTGATGATTGCATATTTGCATAATTGCATCCATTATTCTTGTAATTGTACTATTTAGATACACAATTGCACAAATTAAATATGTAAATCATGATTAATATATATATATATATATATATATATATATAATTAAAAAAATCCAAAACCGCATATACTTCCGCATATACTCCCGCATACCGCATATACTCTACAAGGTGACCTCTCCGAACGCATAACGCATACCGCTTTTTGAAACACTGTCAATGCATACTTATCAACATGTTTATCACATATGTAAAAGTCTCTCTCTCATCCTTATTAGGATCTTGATTGTATCATACTTTTTACTAAGTTGGTTCAATCCTCTTCTTGAGGAACATTAGTTCACCATTAACAAAACTCATCATCTTTTAATTAACAATATACACAACATATGTCACTTAATCAACTACATATGATTGAAGTGTCTCTACCACATTGGGTATCAAGATGTGTGTATACTATCATATTATGCTTTAAGATACATTCTTTACTTCATGTCGTGTATCCATATCGGGCATGTGGTATAACCACATCTCCATGTTATGTTTTAGGGTGCATCCCCTAACATCATATTGCATACCCATATCAAATTGACTATCACTTAGTTCTTATCATCTCAAATTAGATTCATCGGGTATGAGCTAGGAGCTTGACCCCATATTGGGTATAAGCTATATGCTTGGTCCCTTATCGTGCACAAAGTGTGCACCATATCGGGCATAGAGTACATGCCTCATCATGTATCATTTAAATGGTATATACAATATACCATATCGGTTTTTCATCCAGGATTATCATATCGGGTCTCCATGTTGGGTAACATATCGGGTTACCATGTTAGGTAGATCCTTAGGCTCATAACCTATTTATACCTTCAAGGATCAACCCTATCATATAGTTACATACAAGCTAGGTGCTTAATTGGATTCTCTTATCACAATTCATTACACAAAGGATAGAGTATATCAGATTTCAATCCATTATCTAGGGTTATCCATCATATTAGGTAGAATGGGCCATATCCTGCATGAGGTATGAATTGGACCTCATATCGTTCACAAGGTAGAAGTAGGTGCTATTCCTATCATCCAAGGAATATCAATCATATCATGCATGTAGTATCACTCACCTCTTATATCGGTTTACCCATCACCTTGGATTTCCAACTCTATGTTTGTGTAGAGTGCTCACTATCTCTATATTGTGTAAGAGGTACAATCTTAGACTTGTATCATGTATATGGTGTAAGTGGGTATCTCCCATATCATTCATAATACATGGCTCGTATCGGGTATGAGCTATCATCTATCCCCATATCAGGTTAACCCCCATATTTGGGCTTCATATCGGGTTTAAGGTATTCCAACCATATCATCTCGTTCACCACTCCTCCATATAAAAGTAATCACCATATTTAAGAACTTGGTGAAGAACAAAAGAGAGGAATATCCATAACCCGAACTCCTACTTCAACCAAGGTTGAAGATGACCAAAGCCTTACCTTAAGCTTGGTGCTCAAGCTCCCCTTGCTCCTTGAGCTACTGTGCAAGATATCTAAGGGGCTATGCACGATATCTCTAAGGAATAGGGTTGTGGTATTCATAAACTTCCATAAGTAGGTGGAAGGTGAAGTATATATACTTGGGTTCATGAGATAAAGTGTATAAGAGGTGTCTTCACCTCATGCTACTAGATGACACGTGACCATGCATGGTTGACACATGTCCATGCATGCACACATACATATCTTGCTATGCAAGAGTCTCTTGGATAATCTAGAGGTGATATTTCGGTCATCCTTTATCTTGTTGGATAAGTTATCTCATCTTTATCTCATCAATAAGGCAAACCAATACACTTTTTGCAAGGAGCTTCCAAATCATCATGGACCACCCTCTTGAGGTTATTTTCACTTCATGGCCTTTTCTAAGGTTCAACAAACCAATAGGAAACTTCTACTATGGCTCCTTGGCCGATAGGGATCCTATATCAAGTCTACAACTCGATACAACACATATAAGGCTTTACCTTCAATTCTTTCTTGGTCTATTCATCACCAAGAGTATCATCATTCAAATATGATTCAAACATAGAGTATAATTCTTTATCTTTCCTCTAAAAGATACATAGAGGGAGTAGGGACACTCTAGAGGTGGTAATTTGCATTTCTACCCTATATTTTGGGTAAATTACAAATTGTACCAAAATTGGTGCACAAAGTGCTAGCATTGTTCAAACAAGTTATAACTTAGGATTTAGGCTTTCCATAAGCCATAACTTAGCATAATTCTCTCTCTTATGATACTAAAACACTTAGAACACATTCAACATGTGACATATTGCAATGTAACCCCTCATCTTGGGCAAATTGCACTTTGATCCAAAATAAAGGAACATTGCTCAAACAACATTCAATCAGGACCAAACTTGAAACATAAGTGTGTAACATGATAAAAAAAATATTTAGAGGATTATATTAAATTTCTAAGAAACTTACTTAGCCAAAACAAACAGGGTTACCTCATAACCTAGGTCAGGCTCATTACAAGTTATAAACCCTTAACAAGGATTTCGTCCCCGAAATCCCAGATGAAGGAAGACAATTGTCATTCATGCATCATATCGTCAAGTCTCCACATAACATATTAATGTCATGGAGATGCCATAGAACTTTGACCAGCACAAAGTCCTTTCATTAAAGATCGTCATAAGATATGTCACACATGACACATACTCAGCTGTCCTATCCATTATTGACTGCGGAGTCAACTCTGTGTCAGGTAACACTTTCTAAGTTCGAGAAGTACTATTTATACTTTGAATAATTCAAGTGTCAAACCTCACTTAGTTTTAGCATTTCTCTTTCATGGAGAGATTATAGTTACGTTCTGTCACCCTCTTGGGACTTCAAGTCTTATCATACAGATTTCTACAAGATGTTTTGGATCTATTTTGTTTTGGTTGATCGAATACATCTATGATAGAACTATGGTTATGGTGAGATCTTATATAGCTATATACTTCATTTTATATATATATTGATCTATTTTCTTATTTATTAATGCATACATGATATATGTTTTCCAACCACTTATATAGGGTTTGTAGAGATTTTCAAAGACCCATGTGGGATTTCTAGTTCCATCCTTGATTAGCTGTGTAACTAAAGACCCTTCATCTGTTACCCTATACTGCTCTACCACATTAAAATATTTTGGTGAAAGAAAAAATAATGTGATAGTAGCTCCATGCAATGTTGAGTAAGTATACTTACTTTGCTTATAATTTTGACTTAAGAAAATATATTTCATTATGGAGTTTGAGTTATATTTTTTTGCCTTCTTATCACTTAGGAATAACCATTGGTTCTTGTTCCCATGACGCTAATTGTTTATTATCTAGATCCTAAGAATGACAAAATAGACGATGGGGGACACGATTTTGAAAGGGCATTATTCACATGAGTAAATTTTTATATTTGTATACGTTAAAATATATATTCCATGACTATTTAATAATGTCAATTCAATGTGTTACATTAACATATACGGCCATAAAATGTTTCAAAAACCCAGGAGGAAAGGTGGATGCGAAAAAGAAAGTGATAGTTTGGGAGAATGTTGAGGTAGTTTTCTAACTCCAATGCATATGTATGCCAACTATGGTTACTTTTATTTATTAACGTTTTGTATATTAAAATTTATTGGATTCTATACAAGACAATGGTTGGGCATGCAAATACTGTGTGATGTTGTGTATGGACATGATTGTCATATTTGCGATAGTAGACATCGACAAGAGACATAATGTAATCCATATATATATATATATATATATATATATATATATATATAGTCTTGATCATCATAAGTATTGAGTCTCATTAGATAATATGAACATGTCAAATTTATTAATTGTATACGTCACTCTCTTTGCGAGAAAAGCTAATATATGTACACATGCCCTATACGATAGAACAACTATAGTTAGATACAAGAACAGTGGGTAGAAGCCTTCGAAAGGGAAGTGAGCTTTGAATTTGATTGGGATGAAGAAGAACTTTGAATTCTATTATACATCTGGTGCTCATGACTTCTTGCAACTCTACATTTAATGCATGCATATGTGAATGATGATCTATATATACACGTGTTTGAATATGAAGATGAATGAATGAATGTTTCTACATGTCATGAGAATGAACTTGGTATATATGTAAATGAAGTAACATGTGAGTGAATGAATGTTAAATGAATTATGATTGCATCTGTGATGAAATGTAATTGGAGAATGAATAAAATTATAAGCACATATATTATGTTTATTATTGCAGGTTTAATGTCATGTTGTTAAGCTGAACTCATAGGATGTTGTTAACCTATAGTTAAAAAATGAACAACAGACTTTGCATCTTGCTGACCATCCAGGCAGTAGGTTGTAGGCCTCCTATTTAAAAATAATCAAAACTTAGTCATTGGTTGTATCAAAAAAATCGACACCATAGGCCTAAATCATAATTTTAGTAAAATAACTGACATTGAATGATGAAACCAAAATGATCATGTTGGACAACACGACCTCGCTGGATAGTAGGTCATAGATGTCAATTTTTAGATATAACCATCATTGTACATGAAAATGTCGACTATTTGGTCTGCAACCAACATTGTACATCATTATAGGTGTCGTTTTGTTAGGAACCAATTATGTCAGGTCCTTTACTAGTTACAAAAGTGACCTAGCATGGCTCTATCAACGTTGTTTTTTTTCATAAATAGATGCCCAAGACCATCAATATGTGTTGGTTTCTTTTTCCCACACAACTGACATTGGATCTCTGGTGTTGGTTTTACCTTCCTCAATGAATCGACATCTTAGACATGTGGCTATAGTGTCACCCACTTAGGTGTCAGATTTTAACTGACGTTATAGGTTTGTTTTAATCGACACAAAAGATGGTTTCTTTACTAGTGACTACACTCATCACATGTCATTTGATGTACTTTGACATCATCTATCATGATCTCGAATAAGGGTTAACATAAACGTGGTGCTCAGGTGCATTGTGACACATGGGGATGACTATGAATTATGTAGATGGGATTTGTCCCTCCTAGAGGAGTTTGATATCTAGACCACTTGATAAGAGAGACTGGGAAAAAGCATGTGCATTCATATGTGAATCAATATGTGATCAATTCGATTAATTTGAGGATTAGTGTTGATGCCATGTTGTGAATTAACTCATATATTAATTGCCAATACAATTGTGATTGAGAAACATGATGATACGACTGAATCAAGGATTGAACCAATCAACGGACATGCCAACCAATTGATTCACCTGTGAACTGACCGTTTTGCTACTCAAATGATGTGAAAATTTGTAAAACATGTTCCCTTTGACTCCCACATAGACTAGAAACCCTATCACTGACCCTCCTATAAATGGAGGGTAATGGGGACTTCTCATACATGCTCATTAGATCTAATAGTTTTTATCTTGTATGGTTGTGGTAACTGAAAGAACCTAAGCAAGTCCTACCGAATAAGGGAGGGATAGTAAGGGAGAAAAGTTGTGGGAGGGCAAGTTGGTTTTAGTACACCAACTAGAAGGGAGAATTCCTTATATGTTCTTATAGAATGATAAAAGTTCTTGGTGTTGTGTGTGGACAACTATAGAGGTGAGTAGGTTGTTGCCTACTTCTAGGAAGACAAGGTTAAGTTGTTATCTATGGTGATCAACCAGGAGCTACTGCAAATGTTGTATGGGTGTGAATTGAAGAAAGGTGTGTACTACTGTGAGGAAATCATCGTTCAACTTGCTCTAGGACTAGGTGTAACCTCACAAACCATCCTTCACATTACATAGTTATTGACGTGATTGTACCTTAAAGGGGAATATGATAGTTAAAATTTATTTCCATTGCTTGTTCTTTAGCCATTTTCCCTACAAAAATTTCATTGGGGTTACATTAAATTGATACTTTTTTTAATTACAATAAAACTTCATCATGATCATTTGCTTTTTGTGGGAAAGCATATAATGAGGAATCACATGATAAATCTATATACGGGGCGAAGGGTGGAGTATTGAGAGATTTAATTATTTTATTAGTTGGAACTAGAATAAGATGACAAGAAAATGTGACGACATGTTAGTTAAATTGTTGCAGTCACCTTGTGTGTGTGAAAGAAAACTGTAGGTTGAGACAAATTATGAGTTAAAGTGGGACATGGCATTGAGGCCTCGCATTTTACACCTTGAATGGATTGTATAGAACCACCACCCCATATATATGTATATATATGTATATATATGTATATATATACATATATATACATACATACATATATATACATATATATATACACACATATATATATACACACACACATATATATAGAGAGAGAAACCTATTATTATTGTTATAATGAAGATCAATGGGTTATATTTGCAAAAATATGGTCTAGATAGGCAAGCACCATTCAGGTGTAAGGCATGATATGTACACTTGACTGTATTCTAGCCTAACTTTATATATATATATATATATATATATATATATATAATATTGTACTAGTATAAAAAAGTGAATGCATTTTATTAATTACAAGTGTGTCATTGTCCAATGAAATTACATCACTTTCAAAATATGTCCTCTCCTAAACCTTCTTTATTCTCTCCTTTTTAGGCTTTCTCTACGTTTTGTTATAATTTTTTATTAACTTCCACTTAGGCTCAACCGCTCACCATTGTGAAAGAAAACCATCCCATGTCTCTCCACTCAATTCTCTCCTTCACTTTCACTATCTCTCTTCCCCCATTCTCTTTTCTCACAAATATCCTTTTTCATTTTTTGGTTTTTCTCTCTCTTCTTTAAGTTGCTCCTCATTAAGTACCCTTTTCTAGACTAACTACTAACAAGTTCACAATAATTATATTTTGATCTTAATGAGCATTTCATTTTCCATATTACCATAATTAATATTCTTAATAATAAGAAAGCGATATTCAAATATGTTTATCAAAAATGGAAGAATCGACCCCTTCTTTAACCTACCACACAATGCACACAGCCACATTGCCATCTTTCACTAAAATAGTGTACACATTGTAAGTAACTCACATTCATCCTTATTAGTTGTGGAGATCATGGAATGAGATAGAGTTGTGAAAGATTAAGATTGTAAATGCAAGTGTTGTGGAAACCTGCTAGATTTTTTCAATGATCCCTTGGTTGGTGTAAACTTCTCAAAACATAGTTTCTCCTTAACCATCCCCCATTTGCAAGGTCTATTATTTTTGATCTCATCTCAACGTCTCTATTCTAAAAGGTCTATTATTTGTGTAACGGGTATCATCTAGCCTAGGGCTCTTCAAAAAAAATATTTTGTATCTACATTCCATTTCTAGATGTAATGCTAAAGTTGGTCATATGTATCAAGCAACATAGGAAATATGACACATTCCATTTTTCATAGAATGTAATTGTATTCTATACTTTAAATCTAACTTCTTAAAAATTGGATTAAATGTTGCAACTTGTTTGAATTCTTGTAGTGGAGGTTTGTTGATTCTTGAAAAGTTGTTCAATTCATGTTGTATTTTGTGTTTTACTTGGTATTCATATCATGTTTCTCATATTGTGGCATCCATGTAAATTTTTCTCTATGAAATTTGAATTATTTACTATGTTACTGTAAAGTAGTTTGTAAAGTAGTAGAAGTGTTCTTATGAGATGGGCCACAACCTCTTCCCTTTTTGTTCATTTTAAGTGTAGCTATTTCTCACCTTATATTAATGCTGAATTGTTGATGGTATGTTGATGGAAACCAATTGCACTAAGTAGGAACAAAGATGTAAGGCTTATCCAATGAAATGTCAAAGTTGTCTTCTTAGGTAGAAAGTCTCATTGTATTGTTTGGCAGACATCAAAAGATTGGTAGTATCAATGAATTTTGATCATATAAATTGTACAATGATGTTTGCATCTAAATCTGTAACAATCACACAAGCTCCAAATGTCTAAAATTACTTCAGTTTGGTCACTTTCATGTCGTGTACTTTTCTTCCATTGAAATAAGATAACTACTAACATAAATGGAGGTTTTTTTTATCAACACACTATCTCATTGACACCACAAGACAAAGGCATCACCAAGATTAAGCAATGTTGGAAAACTTCCAATTAGACAATGAGACATGGTGTCAAAATTATCAACAACTGCTACAATCCCCCACACCCCCACCAATAAAAGCATCTTCAGATACATTGTGTGTCAAGATACAAGTATATGATGCATTTAACCATGGTCCATGCTCATCACTTGGCATTTTTAATGAAATGTTGATTTATAAATATAAATGTTGCATCATTGTAGGTTTAGCCACTAGTTCATGGATTTTTTGACTTTGTGTGAACATCGACCATCAATGCTAGGTAAAATTTATTGACAATTGATTGAAATATGGATTTTACATCTTTATTGGATATGCACACACAACAAGAAAAATAGAAAAATTAAACTATATCTTTGCATATTATAAGTCCATAATTACATTGTCATCCTTTTAGATATTAATACATCATTCTATGTGTTGGAATTATTTAGTTTCATGATAATGTCTCCAAATAAATTGCTCTTAGCATGCTACTCTCTTGGAAGTCATTCCATATACTTAGTGTTGATGTGGAAATAACTCTACTAGGTTTATGTCACAGACTAATAAAGAATACGTTTGAATAAAAAAATTACTATTCTGTTGAAAGTGTCTGACTGTAGTATTTTCTAAATGTTATGACTTCATTAAAAAATGTTAATGCGTCTTTGATTATCCCTCTATTTATGAAATTTCCACTTTTTCAATGACACTTAGATCATTATACATTCCACTTGCCGACTAACCAACATCACTCCCCGACTATTTTTCTCCCACTATCATCGCTACATCTCCTCACATTCCGTCCCAACAATGCATGTCTCCACCCCATGGTGATGTGCAACTTCATTACCTCTCTCATATTTACCCGAAAAATTCCTACAATTTCTCACTGCCCGTTGTTCTATTCCTTACTTCCTTACTATCCAATCCCACAACTTTACTCCCTGACCCACTCCATTATCTCTCAGGTATCCATTCTTAAAAATTAGCATCGTCTCTCTATTAGAAATTCATACCCTCAATGACTTTACATGTTTTGTTCCACGACGGCAGTGTCAGTATCATTTGAAGCGGTAGATGAAGACCGGAAAGCAAACGAAGAATGTACATTCTTGGGATTATTCATTTTGGTTTCTCTATCCTAGAGGGACTCGAAAGGGATAGGACCAGTTTCCTATAGTCTCATAGAGAAAGGATTAGTCCCAATATATATGATTATCTTAATGCCTCTCTAACCATCATGAAGAGGCATGGTGGTTATGCGAATCCTCTCATACCCAAATAGATGCATCCTTTCAAAAAATCTATTAATAATATATATGTTATTTTATTTTGGGCCACACGTAAAGGGATATTAAATATTTTCCCACTTGGCCCAAATGCCATGGAAATAACACTTAATAATTTTCCATCAACGCTCAACACAAATACTTCCATATATGAGAATCATATATGAGTCATAGGGGTTGATACCAAATAAATTCATACTTCCTTCTATGCACTACAATATTTAAGCATCTTATATGTAGTGGAATAAACTTTATAAATAGATTGACCTCAAACCTATTCTCTGGTCCAACTTTATGAAAAAACTGACATTAACTAGTATTGAATCAGAAATAGTGAGTTACATGTGTGATCACATAATAAATATTACATTGTCAAATTACATTAATCATTACACTTCAAATGATCTTTTCAGACCCATACTTTTACATGAGATGTATGCAATCCTAGAGCTAGACCTTTTGTAAGAGGATCTGATATCATATATTATGTACCAATATAAATAATAATTATCATCTTGTTGTCAAATCACTCATAAACAACTTAAATCTTTATGTCTATGTGTCTACATATAGAAATGCTTTTATCATTATCAAAAAAGTAATTGCAAATTCATTATCATAGTATATATGTATTGGTTTATGATTTGAATCCACAACTTTAAGATCTTGTATCATATTCTTAAGCCACATTGCTTGTGATGATGTTTCATGGCACGATATAAGATCATCTTCCATGTTAGATGAAGGCGTAGTCTTTTTCTTGATACTCCTCCATGATATTGCACCACCAGCTAGTTGAAAAAGATTGCCTGTTGTAGTCTTTTTACTATCTAAACATAAAACAAAATCTTGAATATCTTGTAATCTCAAGGTGGTATGTCCTTCTATGTGTAAGCATGTAATCCTTTGTTTCTTGAAGGTAGCACATCACCTTCTTCAGGGCTCTTCAATGGTCCATGCCTGGGTTACTTTGGTAACGACCAAGCATTCTAGTAGAAGAAGCAATGACCGGTCGAGTGCATATCTAGAGATATTGTAGGCTCCCAACTTTAGAAGTGTATGGTATCTTCCTCATTTCGTTCCTTTCAATATCATTACTAGGATACTTCTTGAAGTTAAATTTATATCCATTAACTATAGTTATAGGTCCATGTGAACAATTTTTTTATTCCACATTTCTCTAAAACTCGAGATATACAAGATCAGGGGAATATTCCAAGTATGCCCTTATATTGGTCTCGATGGAACTCCATACTTAGTATATATGTGACTTCTGTAACATACCAGATCTTGGACCCTAGCTTAAAACTTTGACCTTTTGGGTTTGACCAAGCAAGGTTGGGGTTAGTATGAACCTAATAATCAAATACATGAATAAGGTAATCTAATAAGTCGTATAATTCATTTGGATGGTAATAAGATTATAAAGAACTTAATTGAATGAGTAATTGATCTAATGGGACTCTAATGGGCCTAATGGCATAACCCATGTAATAAAGCCTCAAAATAAAGAATAGACTTCAAATTCGTAATCTACACATTAAAATAAGCCTACATGTCAATTTTCATTTAATTTGGACTACCTCAAAATAATATGGTAAGTTAGGAGAGAGAAATTGCCTAAAAGGTGTAATTAATAAATAAACATAATTCATGACTCCAAAAGAGGAAAATAATCTTATATTCATGATCTACATAATAAATATAGGCTTTGGGTGAATTTTCATCCAATTTGGAGAAAGTTTGCTTAAAAGGTGAAATTAGGAGAGAGAAAGTATGTAGAACCTTCAAAATATTAAATAAATGCTCAAACAACTCCAATATGTAAAATTGATGGAAAATTCGTATCTAACACATTAAATATGACTTGTGAGTCAGGTTTCATAAAATTTAGATAATCCTAAAGCCATTAATGAAGGAGGAAAGAGAAAACATGAGTTGATTTTTTTAACCCATTAAAAGTTTCCAAAAGGCAAAACTAAGTGCATAATCGGAATCTACATGCCTTTATTGGCCTCTGTACAAAATTTGGCTTAATTTGGATAATGTTTGAACCCTTATTTGAAGAGAGAGAAAAAGGGACATTAAATGCAATTATTACTTTATTTATTTGACCGATTTTCCCCTGTCACGCTTTTGATTTTAGCGCGCCTGATCTGGACCATGGATTTTGGATCCAACAGTTCTAGGATCGTCTCCTAGCTCTGAATCGGAGTAGGAGTACATGTTTTTTCTGGTGATTTTCGGTAGGGAATATCTCCCTCAATTCTTACTCTTTTTCGACGATTTCTTCGCCAGTGAATTCGTGATTTTATTCCGCATAAGTTGATCCCTACTTTCCCTATGTTTTGCTTTCCCAATCCAAAACCCCCAAAAGTTTTTGCAATGACCCTGTTTCCTTCTCGCCCATCCACTCTTCCTCCCCTATATATAAGGCACTCCGAAGCACCCTCTACCCCAAACAAGTTTTCCTCTCACCTCAATTTGATCACTCGCTTCGTGGAGACGCTAGACCTGCTCGACCTTGGTTTCCAGTGAGTGTGGCTTTACCTGGACCTCTACGATGTCTTCGGTTTGATTGGCTTTGAGGTAATATTTTCTACCTACTTGTTTTTGTTTCTGTTTTTTTGGTTTTCTCTGAGGAACCCTCGGTCGTTGGGTCATATAGCTCAGTTCTTCAACTCTGTCGGACGAGGTTCGTTTTGGCCTTCTGTGCTTTCCCAGTCGTGAATCTTATGCCAGGCATCCCCCGCTATTTCAGTGAACAAGTTCTGAGCTTGTGCTAGCATTGGTGCTCCTTAATTATGCAGAGTTGTTTTCCTTCTTCTTCGCCTGCTACAGGTCTCAGTTCAGTTTTTTCTTTCCTCCGTTCATTGAGCTTTGGCTCTTTGACCTCACCGTGACCTTGGGATTTCAGCTGGGCTAGTTTCTGTTTACCTGAGGGTCTGGGTAGAGAGTTGGTCCTTTGCTGGTTGCTTCCTCGCAACCATGACTCAGGTCTGCGATTGGCATAGATACTCAATGGTGTTGTTCCTCTCCTGCCCTTCCGATTCCTTTACCTTTTGTTTTTTTTGTTAGGGGTATAGTGGTCTTTTCTTGTTTCCCTTTTCTTTTGCTTTTGCGCTTGGTCTCATTGAGCTGGATGAGTGCCCCACTGATTTGGGCGAATCTGATTGGCCAGCCCAGGTCTGCATGGCCTCTCCCTCTCTCTCTTCTCCGTTGCAAATTGGTTCAATGACGTGCAATTTCCTGATTGGCTAGTGACTAAAAAAATTTATAACTAATTAATAGATGATCAGAAAAATATGTAAAAATACTCATTGGATTTAGAAAAATAAGGGCTTCCTAATGGTATACATCTTGGTAATTGAATCTAAAGATTAATAACATGTGTTTTCATAAATCTAATTAAATATGAATTAACTTGTAAAAATCATAACTAATTATATGTAAGTCAGAAAAATATATAATAAAATATGTTTTGGACTCCTAATGACATATACTAAAATAAGGAATGGTTTTGATAACCTAATTCACACATCAATAAAAATGCGATTTTTAGGGTTTTGAATAAGTAATGGAAACCTAACCCTAATTCCGCATATATGTTTAATAGGTTCTTTGGATGCCTAGACTTGGACCTAGATGTGACTTTGGATCGTTGACTCTGAAGTTGAGGTATGTTTGCATCCCCGATTATTCTTCTTGAGCAATTATCCTATTTTTGTCTTACTCTTGGTCCTATGCACATTAGCCTACCCATTGTCTAATTCTTTTGAAATCATGCTTCATGTGAAGTATCTTATTTTATTATTGATCTTGTGATCGTGTATATTCTCTTGGAATCTTATGTTGTTGCCTTGGTGCAATTTGGACTTTTGATATTATATGCCCACTGTGATGTGGATTTTTACTTGTTGATATGTGCCCACTTTGAAGTGGATGTTTATATGTTGTGTTGACCATTGTGTGATGGCAACATTATAATTTCTAACTATAGTTTTCTACTTGCCTCTACATTAAACATGCTATGTGATTCAGTAGCACTAGAGTAGTGTAATTGCATTGGTTTTGTTTATAGAAGATGTGATATTCTTGCTCTTTTGGGACGGCAAGGAACCTCGTACCCTGGGCAAGATGTGTGTCTTGACCTGTTTTATATATATTTGATAGATTGGCAGTATTCCTTTCTCTATCAGGCTTCAACTTTATGTGGGTTGGCCCCCAATTGTGTTTATATTGTTCTAGGGATATGTTTATCTCACATACATGCATGATATTAATTGTGGGCTGTGTGCCCTACTTGTGCTTTTCTTCCCACCATGGTAGTGGATTTGTTTATGGCACAATCCTTTTATATGTTATTTTATGGCAAGTATCCCTTTTGTTATGATTCTTTTCTCTTGATACTCATTTGGGTGGTACTTATCTCTTGTATGGGAAGCCTTTTATTTTGATGTCCCTCATTATCTATAAATTGCTCAATTTGCTTTTTAGTATGGACATACCAACCTTTGCTGATGTCTCTCCTTTTATTTCTCTTTTGCTGGGGTATGCTTCCAACCCTAGACGGAGGACATGGATGGCTTGACATGTGGACCCAGACTTAGATTGTGAAGTTAAAGCTTGGAGACAATCTTGAGGTGGTTTAGATTTCCTCTACATGGATCCTTATGAAGTAAGTTTAAGATGTCCCCTTTGTTTTATAATTGAATATAGTCATATTTTTATTCCGCTGCTATACGTTGGTCTTTTGTTACCATTATATTAAGATTTGAAAATTTTACACCCACTCCATCATACCATCTGAGTGTGTATGGATTGGAGGTTCTATTGTTCAAATTTTTAGTAAGGAGGTGTTTTCACTTCTTTACAGCATGGTATCAGAGCCCATGGTAGTCGGAATCGACTATTTCAATTTTGTCTCCCTTTAGAACCCTTGACTTAGTTAGTTACCTTTAAGTGAGATGTTGACCCTAGACTTGATCAATGATGATCTTTTGTGCAACAAGGTTTGGTTTGAGAATGAGAATATGTTAGGAGATCTAAATATGGAAATATTGTGACTTGGTTTCTCACTTTGATTTTGGGGCCTAAATTCCAGTTTTCAATCGTAAAAGTTTTTCACAAAAATTATTTTCCATATGTCCAAAAGAAAATGCTTTCTATGGATTTTATCAATGTTTTCTTGAACTAAGTCACAATGAAGAGAAACTCTAGTTTGAGTGGAATCTAACCCTAGTTTGTGATTAGGATTGATATAATGGTATAGTTGACCTACCCCATGACTTTTTAGATGTTCATGTAGGGTTGATAGGTTAGAGACACGAGGACCTAAAATCTCAACCCTAGATGGTGACTTTAGTTGGATACATGAGAAATATAAATCTCTAAAACATTCACAACTAAATAATATGGGGGTAGTCTTAATACCTTGATGATGATTAGTTTGACTTATTAGGTTGAATACTTTAAGGGGTGGAGAATAGTTGTTTGTTTGATGTTTGGATTAATACATTTTGAGGATAAAATCCTTTTTAAGGGGTGGAGTGTTGTAACATACCGGATCTTGGACCCTAGCTTAAAACATTGACCTTTTGGGTTTGACAAAGCAAGGTTGGGGTTAGTATGAACCTAATAATCAAATACAGGAATAAGGTAATATAATAAGTCATATAATTCATTTGGATGGTAATAAAATGATAAAGAACTTAATTGAATGAGTAATTGATCTAATGGGCCCCTAATGGGCCTAATGGAATAACCCATGTAATGAAGCCTCAAAATAAAGAATAGACTTCAAATACATAATCTACAAATTAAAATAAGCCTACATGTCAATTTTCATTTAATTTGGACCACCTCAAATTAATATGGTAAGTTAGGAGAGAGAAATTTCCTAAAAGGTGTAATTAATAAATATATATAATTCATGACTCCAAAAGAGGAAAATAATCTTATATTCGTGATCTACATAATAAATATAGCCTTTGGGTGAATTTTCATCCAATTTGGAGAAACTTTGCTTAAAAGGTGAAATCAGGAGAGAGAAAGTACATAGAACCTTCAAAATATTAAATAAATGATCAAACAACTCCAATATGTAAAATTGATGGCAAATTCGTATCTAACACATTAAATATGACTTGTGAGTCAGGTTTCATAAAATTTGGATAATCCTAAAGCCATTAACGAAGGAGGAAAGAGAAAACATGAGTTGATTTATTTAACCCATTAAAAGTTTCCAAAAGAAAAAACTTAGTGTATAATGAGAACCTGCATGCCTTTATTGGCCTCTGTACAAAATTTGGCTTAATTTGGATAATTTTTGAACCCTTATTTGAAGAGAGAGGAAAAGGGACATTAAATATTATTATTACTTTATTTATTTGATCGCTTTTCCCCTGTCATGGTTTTGATTTTAACACGCCCGATCCGGACCATGGATTTTGGATCCAATGGTTCTAGGATCATCTCCTAGCTCTGAATCGGAGTAGGAGTATAGGTTGTTTCTGGTGATTTTTGGTTGTGAATATCTCCCTCAATTCTTACTCTTTTTCGATGATTTCTTCACTAGTGAATTCGTGATTTAATTCTGCATAAGCTGATCCCTACTTTCCCTATGTTTTGCTTTCCCAATCCAAAACCCCCAAAAGTTTCACAATGGACATGTTTCCTTCTCGCCCCTCCACTCTTCCTTCCCTATATATAAGGCACTCTGAAGCACCCTCTACCCCAAACAAGTTTTCCTCTCGCCTCAATTTGATCGCTCGCTTCGTGGAGACGTTGGACCTGCTCGACCTTGGTTTCCAGTGAGCATGGCTTTACCTGGACCTCTACGATATCTTCGGTTTGATTGGCTTCGAGGTAATATTTTCCACCTACTTGTTTTTGTTTTTGTTTTTTTGGTTTTCTCCGAGGAACCCTCGGTCGTCGGGTCCTATAGCTCAGTTCTTTAACTCTGTCGGCCGAGGTTCATTTTGGCCTTCTGTGCTTTCCCGGTAGCAAATCTTATGCCAGGCATCCCCCACTGCTTCAGTGAACAAGTTCTAAGCTTGTGCTAGCGTTGCTGCTCCTTAAATATGCAGAGTTGTTTTCCTTCTTCTTCGCCTGCTACATGTCTGAGTTCAGTGTTTTTCTTGCCTCCGTTCATCAAGCTTTGGCTCTTTGACCTCGCCGTGACCTTGGGATTTCGGCTGGGCTAGTTTCTATTTACCCGGGGGTCTGGGTAGAGAGTTGGTCCTCTACTGGTTGCTTCCTCACAGCCATGGCTCAGGTGTGCGATTGGCATAGATACCCGATGGTGTTGTTCCTCTCCTGTCCTTCCGATTCCTTTACCTTTTGTTTTTTTTGTTAGGGGTATATTTGTCTTTTCTAGTTTCCCTTTTCTTTTGCTTTTGTGCTTGGGCTCGTTGAGCTGGATGAGTGCCCCACTGATTTGGGTGGTTCTGATTAGCCGGCCCAGGTCCGCATGGCCTCTCCCTCTCTCTCTTCTTTGTTGCAAATCAGTTCAATGACGTGTAATTTCCTGACTGGCTGGTGACTAAAAAAAATTATAACTAATTAATGGATGATTAGAAAAATATGTAAAAATAGTCGTTGGATTTAGAAAAATAAGGGCTTCCTAGGTATACATCTTGGTAATTGAATCTAAAGATTAATAACATGTGTTTTCATAAATCTAATTAAATATGAATTAACTTGTAAAAATCATAACTAATTATATGTAAGTCAGAAAAATATATAATAAAATATGTTTTGGACTCCTAATGACATATACTAAAATAAGGCATGGTTTTGATAACCTAATTCACACATCAATAAAAATGCAATTTTTAGGGTTTTGAATAAGTAATGGAAACCTAACCCTAATTCCACATATATGTTTAATAGGTTCTTTGGATGCCTAGACTTGGACCTAGATGTGACTTTGGATCATTGACTTTGAAGTTGAGGTATGTTTGCATCCCCGATTATTCTTCTTGAGCAATTATCCTATTTTTATCTTACTCTTGGTCCTATGGACATTAGCCTACACATTGTCTTGTTCTTTTGAAATCATGCTTCATGTGAAGTATCTTATTTTATTATTGATCTTGTGATCATGGATATTCTCTTGGAAACTTATCTTGTTGCTTGTTGCAATTTGGACTTTTGATATTATATGCCCATTGTGATGTGGATTTTTACTTGTTGATATGTGCCCACTTTGAAGTGGATGTTTATATGTTGTGTTGACCATTGTGTGATGGCAACATTGTAATTTCTGAATATACTTTTCTACTTGCCTCTACATTAAACATGCTATGTGATTCAGTAGCACTAGAGTAGAGTAATTGCATTGGTTTTGTTTATAACAGATGTGATATTCCAGCTCTTTTGGGATGGCAAGGAACCTCGTACCCTGGGCAAGATGTGTGTCTTGACCCGTTATATATATATATTTGGGAGATTGGCAGTATTCCTTTCTCTATCAGGCTTCATCTTTATGTGGGTAAGCCGCCAATTGTGTTTATATTATTCTAGGGCTATGTTTATCTCACAAGATGCATGATATTGATTGTGGGGTGTGTGCCCTACTTGTGCTTTGCTTCCCACCATGGTAGTGGATTTGTTTATGGCATAATCCTTTTATATGTTATTTTATGGCAAGTATCCCTTTTGTTATGATTCTTTTCTCTTGATACCCGTTTGGGTGGTACTTATCTCTTGTAGGGGAAGCCTTTTATTTTGATGTCCCTCATTATCTATAAATTGCTCAATTTGCTTTTTAGTATGCACATACCAACCTTTGCTGATGTCTCTCTTTTTGTTTCTCTTTTGATGGGGTATGCTTCCAACCCTAGGTGGAGGACATGGATGGCTTGACATGTGGACCCAGACTTAGATTGTGAAGTTAAAGCTTGGAGACAATCTTGAGGTTGTTTAGATTTCCTCTACATGGATCCTTATGAAGTAAGTTTAAGATGTTCCCTTTGTTATATAATTGAATATAGTTATGTTTTTATTCCGCTGCTATACGTTGGTCTTTTGTTACCAATATATAAAGATTTGAAAAGTTTACACCCATTCCATCATACCATATGAGTGTGTATGGACTGGAGGTTCTATTGTTCAAATTTTTAGTAAGGAGGTGTTTGCACTTCTTTACAGCATGGTATCAGAGCCCATGGTAGTCAGATTCGACTATTTCAATTTTGTCTACCTTTAGAACCCTTGACTTAGTTAGTTACCTTTAATTGAGATGTTGACCCTAGATTTGATCAATGATGATCTTTTGTGCAACACGGTTTGGTTTGAGGATGAGAATATGTTAGGAGATCTAAATATGGAAATATTGTGACTTGGTTTCTCACTTTGATTTTGGGCCCTAAATTTCAATTTTCAATCGTAAAAGTTTTTCACAAAAAATTATTTTCCATATGATACTATATGTACAAATGAAAATGCTTTCTCTGGATTTCATCAATGTTTTCTTGAACCAAGTCACAATGAAGAGAAACTCTAGTTTGAGTAGAATCTAACCCTAGTTTGTGATTAGGATTGATATAATGGTGTAGTTGACCTACCCCATGACTTTTTGGATGTTCATGTAGGGTTGATAGGTTAGAGACACGAGGACCTAAAATCTCAATCCTAGATGGTGACTTTAGTTGGATACATGAGAAATATAAATCTCTAAAACATTCACAACTAAATAATATGTGGGTAGTCTTAATACCTTGATGATGATTAGTTTGACTTATTAGGTTGAACCCTTTAAGGGGTGGAGAATAGTTGTTTGTTTGATGTTTGGATTAATAGATTTCGAGGACGAAATCCTTTTTAAGGGGTGGAGTGTTGTAACATACCAAATCTTGGACCCTAGCTTAAAACTTTGACCTTTTGGGTTTGAACAAGCAAGGTTGGGGTTAGTATGATCCTAATAATAAAATATAGGAATAAGGTAATATAATAAGTCATATAATTCATTTGGATGGTAATAAGATGATAAAGAACTTAATTGAATAATTGATCTAATGGGCCGCTAATGGGCCTAATGGAATAACCCATGTAATAAATCCTCAAAATAAAGAATAGACTTCAAGTTCATAATCTACACATTAAAATAAGCCTACATGTCAATTTTCATTTAATTTGGACCACCTCAAAATAATATGGTAAGTTAGGAGAGAGAAATTGCCTAAAAGGTGTAATTAATAAATAAATATAATTCATGACACCAAAAGAGGAAAATAATCTTATATTCGTGATCTACATAATAAATATACCCTTTGGGTGAATTTTCATCCAATTTGGAGAAAGTTTGCTTAAAAGGTGAAATCAGGAGAGAGAAAGTATGTAGAACTTTCAAAATATTAAATAAATGCTCAAAAAACTCCAAAATGTAAAATTGATGGCAAATTCGTATCTAACACATTAAATATGACTTGTGAGTCAGGTTTCATAAAATTTGGATAATCCTAAAGCCATTAATGAAGGAGGAAAGAGAAAACATGAGTTGATTTATTTAACCCATTAAAATTTTCCAAAAGGAAAAACTAAGTACATAATCAGAATCTACATGCCTTTATTTGCCTCTGTGCAAAATTTGGCTTAATTTGGATAATGTTTGAACCCTTATTTGAAGAGAGAGAAAAAGGGACATTAAATGCTATTATTACTTTATTTATTTGATCGATTTTCCCCTGTCACGCTTTTGATTTTAGCATGCCCGATCTGGACCATGGATTTTGGATCAACGGTTCTAGGATCGTCTCCTAGCTCTGAATTGGAGTAGGAGTACAAGTTGTTTCTGGTGGTTTTCGGTTGGGAATATCTCCCTCAATTCTTACTCTTTTTTGACGATTTTTTTGCCAGTGAATTCGTGATTTAATTCTGCATAAGTTGATCCCTACTTTCCCTATGTTTTGATTTCCCAATCCAAAACCCCCAAAAATTTCACAATGGCCCTGTTTCCTTCTCACCCCTCCACTCTTCCTCCCCTATATATAAGGCACTCCGAAGCACCCTCTACCCCAAACAAGTTTTCCTCTCACCTCAATTTGATCGCTCGCTTCGTGGAGATGTTGGACCTGCTCGACCTTGGTTTCCAGTGAGTGTTGCTTTACCTGGACCTCTATGGCATCTTCGGTTTGATTGGCTTTGAGGTAAGATTTTCTGCCTACTTGTTTTTGTTTCTGTTTTGTTGGTTTTCTCTGAGGAACCCTCGGTCGTCGGGTCCTATAGCTCAGTTCTTCAACTCTGTCGGTCGAGGTTCATTTTAGCCTTCTGTGCTTTCCTGGTCGTGAATCTTATGTCAGGCGTCCCCCACTGCTTCAGTGAACAAGTTTTAAGCTTGTGTTAGCATTGTTGCTCCTTGATTATATAGAGTTGTTTTCCTTCTTCTTCGCCTGCTACATGTCTCGATTCAGTGTTTTTCTTGCCTCTGTTCATCGAGCTTTGGCTCTTTGACCTTGCCGTGACCTTAGGATTTTGGCTGGGCTAGTTTCTGTTTACCCGGGGGTCTGGGTAGAGAGTTGGTCCTCTTCTGGTTGCTTCCTCACAGCCATGGCTCAGGTCTGCGATTGGCATAGATACCTGATGGTGTTGTTCCTCTCCTGCCCTTCTGATTCCTTTACCTTTTGTTTTTTTAGTTAGGGGTATATTGGTCTTTTCTCATTTCCTTTTTCTTTTGCTTTTGCGCTTGGTCTCATTGAGCTAGATGAGTGCCCCACTGATTTGGGTGGTTCTGATTGGCCGACCCAGGTCCGCATGGACTCTCCCTCTCTCTCTTCTTTGTTGCAAATCGGTTCAATGACGTGTAATTTCCTGATTGACTCGTGACTAAAAAAATTTATAACTAATTAATGGATGATCAGAAAAATATGTAAAAATACTTGTTGGATTTAGAAAAATAAGGGCCTCCTAATGGTATACATCTTGGTAATTGAATCTAGAGATTAATAACATGTTTTTTCATAAATCTAATTAAATATGAAATAACTTGTAAAAATTATAACTAATTATATGTAAGTCAGAAAAATATATAATAAAATATGTTTTGGACTCCTAATGACATATACTAAAATAAGGCATGGTTTTGATAACCTAATTCACACATCAATAAAAAGGCAATTTTTAGGGTTTTGAATAAGTAATGGAAACCTAACCCTAATTCCACATATATGTTTAATAGGTTCTTTGGATGCCTAGACTTGGACCTAGATGTGACTTTGGATCATTGACTATGAAGTTGAGGTATGTTTGCATACCTGATTCGTCTTCTTGAGCAATTATCCTATTTTTGTCTTACTCTTGGTCCTATGGACATTAGCCTACACATTGTCTTGTTCTTTTGAAATCATGCTTCATGTGAAGTATCTTATTTTATTATTGATCTTGTGATCATGGATATTCTCTTGGAATCTTATCTTGTTGCCTTGGTGCAATTTGGACTTTTGATATTATATGCCCACTGTGATGTGGATTTTTACTTGTTGATATGTGCCCACTTTGAAGTGGATGTTTATATGTTGTGTTGACCATTGTGTGATGGCAACATTGTAATTTCTGACTATACTTTTCTACTTGCCTCTACATTAAACATGCTATGTGATTCAGTAGCACTAGAGTAGTGTAATTTCATTGGTTTTGTTTATAGAAGATGTGATATTCCTACTCTTTTAGGATGACAAGGAACCTCGTACCCTGGGGAAGATGTGTGTCTTGACCTGTTTTATATATATTTGGGAGATTGGCAATATTCCTTTCTCTATCAGGCTTCAACTTTAAGGGGGTTGTCCGCCAATTG
Source organism: Alisma plantago-aquatica (assembly GCA_963693085.1). Taxonomy (NCBI): domain Eukaryota; kingdom Viridiplantae; phylum Streptophyta; class Magnoliopsida; order Alismatales; family Alismataceae; genus Alisma; species Alisma plantago-aquatica. Next base: position 515,229,007 of record OY856415.1, read on the forward strand.
TGTTTATATTATTCTAGGGCTATGTTTATCTCACATGCGTGTAGGATATTGATTGTGGGGTGTGTGCCCTACTTGTGCTTTGCTTCCCACCATGGTAGTGGATTTATTTATGCCACAATCCATTTATATGTTATTTTATGGCAAGTATCCCTTTTGTTATGATTCTTTTCTCTTGATACCCGTTTGGGTGGTACTTATCTCTTGCATGGGAAGCCTTTTATTTTGATGTCTCTCATTATCTATAAATTGCTCAATTTGCTTTTTAGTATGCACATACCAGCCTTTGTTGATGTCTCTCCTTTTATTTCTCTTTTGCTGGGGTATGCTTCCAACCCTAGGTGGAGGACATGGATGGATTTACATGTGGACCCGAACTTAGATTGTGAAGTTAAAGCTTGGAGACAATCTTGAGGTGGTTTAAATTTCCTCTACATGGATCCTTATGAAGTAAGTTTAAGATGTTCCCTTTGTTTTATAATTGAATATAGTCATGTTTTTATTCCTCTGCTATACGTTGGTCTTTTGTTACCATTATATAAAGATTTGAAAATTTTACACCCACTCCATCATACCATCTGAGTGTGTATGGACTAGAGGTTCTATTGTTCAAATTTTTAGTAAGGAGGTGTTTTCACTTCTTTACAGCTTCACTCATATCTTTCATCTCATAGTTATAAGAAAATAATTCTTTAGTTTCATTTAATACACTGAAGTCACTAGTTGCAAGTAGAATATCATCTACATAAAGAATCAATATAAACTTGTACGCACTAACCTTTAGGTATGTACACCAATCAACAATGTTAGGTTTAAATACAATAGTTTATATAATAGTGTTAAATTTTATATACCATTGTCAGGATGCTTGTTTAAGTCCATAAATTGATTTATTCAATTTACAAAACATGTGAATTTGACTATCATCAATGAAACCTTTTGGTTATTTCATATAGGCTTCTTCAGATAAATCCCATCTTCAAAAATGTCATTTTTACATTCATTTGGTGTATCTCAAGATTAAAATGATCCACTAAGGCCATGATTACTCAAAAGGAGCCCTTTAATGAAACTAAAAAAAATTCTCTTTATAATCAATGCCTTGCTTTTGTGTGAAACAACTTCACAACTAACCTAGCCTTGTACCACTCATGTTCATCATTTGAGTTCCTTTTGGTATGAAAGACCCATTTACAACGAAAAGGTTTAACACTTTTTGGCAAAGGTACAATGTTTCAAACTTGACTCTTATCCATGGATGCTAGTTCTTCCTTCATGGTGTCAAGCCACTAAAAGGAATTTTATAATATATTGCTTGAGTAAAAGATAAGGGTTCAATATCTTCAAAATGTATATTTGGTTCTTGGACGTATACAACATAGTTAGGTGGGATGGATGACCTTATTAGTCTTGTGAATCTTTTTCATTCAGGATTAGATTATGCATCTTCTATAGGCTCCTCAAGTTTTTCTTCATTATGATTTTGCTCAACTTGTTCAATTACAACCTAACTAGGAGCATGATCAACTTCTATTGGCTCATCTACTTGACAATTTTTTGTGGGAACAATAATTGAATATCCATTTTGACTTTGATTATGTGAAGGTGTAGGAGAATTATCCAACATTTCATCAAATGAGATGTTGTGAAGTATGTCATTCCCACTAAGACGATGATCTTCCAAAAATCTATCCTTGCCCATCTCAACAATATTTTGTAGGTGATATGGATAGTAAAATCTATATCCATTTGACCTTTCTGGAAAACCAATAAAGAAACCACTAGTGGTTCTTGGGTCAAATGCCTTATCATGTGAATGTTAGATTCTAGCTTCTGCATGACATCCTCATATGTTCATATAGTTCAAGGATGGTTTCCTTCCTGTTCATAATTCATATGGGTTTTTCTGGACAAACTTGTTAGGAACCTTATTTATTACATGAAATGTTGTCTTTAAAACCTCACTTCACATTGTAGAAGGAAGGGATGAATTGCAAAGCATTGCACAAACCATTTCCTTTAATGTTCGATTCTTTCATTCAACTACACCATTTTGACTTGGTGTACCTGGAATTGTATATTGAGGTACAACACCCTCTTCTTGAAGGAAATATGCAAATACTCCCTTTCTTTGTCCCATCTCAGTGAACCTTCCATAATATTTACCTCCTCTATCAGATTTTACTATCTTAATCACTTTACCTAATTGTTTCTCTACTTCAACATTGAAGTCCTTAAAGGTTTGAAATATCTTACTTTTTTCATTCAATAAGTAGAGGAACATATATCAGGAATAGTCCTATATAAAGGTTGAAAAATACTTTTCCCCTTTAAAACATGGAGGAGAAGGTCCACTAATATCCATGTGAATTATTTCTAATGTTCCATTACTCCTATTGGCACCCTTTTTTGAAGTGTTGGTTTGCTTAGCTTTAAGGCATTCAACACATGTTCCAAAATTAGTGAAATCTAAGGACCCTAAAATGCCCTCCTTTACTAATCTTTGTATTCTTTCTTTAGAAATATGTCCTAAATTTCGGTGCCAAAGAAGTGATTATTCCTCATCTATAATGCTAGGCTGTAAAAGATTGCTCAAAATGAGGGATTAATTTAACTTGATAAAGTTCATTTATTAAAATACAAGTACCAATTAAATTAGAATTTTATACAATGATAATATCCATTTTGAAGATTGAAAGAATAGTTTAATTTGTCTAATCTAGAAACATAGACTAAATTTCTCCTATAGCTTGATACATAAAAAGTATTTTCTAACTCCAAAAACTTTCAATTGTCCAGCATTAATATGCATGTGACAACATCCTTTACGCGAGAGCCCTATTTATTTCTTGAATAAAGGAGTTTTTCATGCTCTATTGATTTTCTTTTATTATGAAATTCCTATAGTGTATTGAAAATGTACATGGTGGCACCAGAATCAAGCCACTAACTATATAATGGAACATTATAAAGATGGCATTCATATGAAACAAGAGACATAATACCTTTATTTTCCAACTATTTCTTGTTCTTGAAGAACTCCTTTTTAGCATGTCTTTTTTTAAGACATAAGAAGCATTTCATATTAGCCTTACTTCCTCTAGCCATGCCATCACCTAGCTTGTACACACCACCAGATATAGGAGTACTTCCTTTCATTTATCCTTACAACCACATTCATGGGTGCTTAGAAGTGCAATATGAACCTCTTCATTCTTAAGTCTCTCTTCTTCTTGAACACACATGGACAATAAATTATTTTTTTAACATTATTCCTTTTGTGTATTGTAAGAGACCTTGAATGATCCATACTTACTAGGCAATAATTTTAATATGAAATGAATAAGACATGCATCAGAAATGGACAATTCCATCCCATTGAGTTTTGCATCGATATCTCTCATTTTCTTGATGTGTTCATGGATCCCATAAGAATCATTGTACTTTATAGAGCACAACTTAGCCTTAGCCATCAAGGTGCTGACCCCAGACATATTGGAAGAAACATATTGTTCCTCCACTACTGTAAAGAGGTGAAATCACCTCCTTACTAAAATTTAAAGGAAGTACAAAACATCCATCAATTTAGAAAGATAAAAGATATTAAGGGATGCATGTATAATATTCCAAGTAAATAAGCATGCACCAGATACATTATAAAATGTCAATAATAGTGGAAATAAAAGTACTAAGCTTATTACATGGCTTTCATTGTTCATTACACGATTGTTCACAAAACAAAAATATAAGATAAAAGGATCTAGCTATAGAAACCCAGACATCCTTTCAGATAGCTTGAGATCTACTCCTGAGATGACTTCCTTCAAACTTGTCCTTTTCCTTGTTCAGCACCAACACCTGGGTGGTTGGGAAAACACCCAGCAAAAGGGGAAAGAAAACAAGGTGTGTCACAAAACTAGTCTAGGATAACAAGATAAGTAAAGCAAATAAGAACATGCTAGGGTTCATCATAAGATGAAGATAACAAGAGTATGAGGCTATATTCAAAAGAAACTTGTCATTAACAATTATATCAAAAAGGATTTTCATGTAAGATAATTATGTCTACCTAACTAAGTAGGGTTGAGGCACCTACCAGACCTCTAACCTATAGGTGAGGGGAGAATGAGACGTTCCTAGTCACTTACACAATTATATAGGGGAGAATAAAAAACATTCCCCAGGGCAATTAAATACATGCCCTCTGTGGATGGTTGTACATAAGTACCACTACTTTTAAATGAATAGAACATAAATCTACATGCTAGAAAATTAATCATGGCAAGAGTAGTCATAATATTCAATAAGCATGGCAAGAGTAGTCACATCTATCAAATTTGCAAACAAGCGTTGAAACCGTGATATTATAGGTAGATACCACATCACCTTGGCAGGAGAACCAGTTTTGGACTCCCCCAAACTCGTCAATTTATACCGTGACACACCACAGTTTAGACAATCTTTCAAATCCACATAGTCCTTTTGAAATAATACACACTCATTCGGGAATGCGTGTATCTTCTTGGCCTCCATTCCCATTGGGTACAACAATTTCTTTACCTAGTATGTTGAGATTGGCAGCTCGTTTCCTTCAGGAAGCATTTCTTTCAACAAAGACAACAATGACGTGAAGCTTTTGTCGCTCCATCTATTGTTAGCTTTTAGCTTATACAATCTCAACACAACACTAAGCTTCATAAACTTAGTACAACATGTGTATAACGGTATCTCAGCATCATGCACAATGTTTCTAAACATGGGAGGTGGATCGGTGTGCTCTACCCCACAACTATCCACCATCGCATCAACGATGTCTACTGGAACTCGTTCATTCACATCTACGTCATCGGAGGAAATTTCTTCTTCCACACAAACACTGCTATCGACATCCACTAGTTTTGGGTTTGAAATCTCTCCATGCCAGTGCTATTCTGTATAGCCTTGTACAATCCCGTTGCACATGACATGACTTTTGATTTCATCACCAGTGCTGACTTTCAAGTTGTTACCGTAATGCCTACATGGACAGTAGAACCTATCTCCAGGTTGTTTTCTATGTTCCTCGGCAAATCTAATAAACTGGTCAAGACCAGAAATAAACTCTGGGGTGCAGCGATTGTGAATGGACATCCATGATCTATCCATTCTATGATCAAAGAGAAAACAAGTATATATTACAATAAGATTAGGCTCTAGGGTTAACAAATACATGAGATGTCATTCTTATATATAATAAATGTGTACCACCTATCCCATCCTTGAGCACCTAATCTCACTAGTAAGTGTATAATGTGTATTGGGTTTTCAAGAAAATTTTGACAGCATTTCCCCACTGTTCTCTAAGTACATATGTACTTAGAGAACAAACGGGGAAATGCTACCAAATATTTTCTCGAAAACCCAATACACATTATACACTTACATCCTAAGTGAGATTAGGTGTTCAACAACAGTCCCAAACCGGGGACTATCCAAGATTTACTCCTAATGAGTAAATCTTGGACGGGTTTCTAGGCCAACAAATACATGTGATGTCATTCTTATATATAATAAATGTGTACCACCTATCCCATTCTTGAACACCTAATCTCACTAGTAAGTGTATAATATGTATTGGATTTTCAAGAAAATTTCGGCAGCATTTTCCCGCTGTTCTCTAAGTACATATGTACTTAGAGAACAAACGGGGAAATGCTACCTTAATTTTCTCATTAACCCAATACACATTATACACTTACATCCTAAGTGAGATTAGGTGTTCAAGAATAGTCCCAAACCGGGGACTATCCAATATTTACTCCTAATTAGTAAATCTTGGACATGTTTCTAGGCCAACAAACATAATGATAGATATGTACATGTTAGGGTTTCAACACAATTACTGTTAAGGTTTCATCAATGTTAGGGTTTAATCAAATCAAATTAGGATGCTAGAATGGACAAGTTTAAATCTTATTTCATGATGCATCAAAATTTACTGAATTAGGTCAAGCATTAGGATTATAAGTACAAATATATGCAAGCAAAAAATTTGTTCATATCCTAGGTTGATTTACAATAGCAACATCTAAATATATAAACTCAAAGAATTAGATAAATAAATATAATCAGTAGATAAACAAATACAAAGCAATAGATAAAAAAATAAATGAACAAAATACCCTCTTTTCTTCCTTCTCCCTCCTTACCAACAACAAGCACGACCGTGGCTGTGTTGGCCGACCACGACAGTGCTGCCTAGCACGGTTGTGGTCGACCAACACAGCCACGACCATGCTTTCTGTTTCTAATGAGGGAGAAGGAAGAAGAAGAGGGGCATGGAGGAAGAAGAAGAGGGCTACCTGTCGAGCAGCTAGCAGCATGGAGAAGAGCAGCGGCGGAGCAGCGAGCTGGGGCAGGAGAGAAGGCCGCCGGAGCAGGAGAGCAGGCGGCGCTGGAACTGGAGCAGGAGAGCAGGCCGCCGGAAGGCCGCTGGGCAGCGGCGGAGGTGGGTAGAGGACCAACAAGTGAGCCGGAGAAATGGTCGGAGCAAGCGACGACGGAGGTGGGGGAAGAGAAGAAACGAGTGGCGGTGAGCAGAAAATCACCGGACCAAACCCTGAGTTGCGTGAGATTGAATGAAACAGAGAAAGGGGAAGAGTTTGTCTCGCGCGGGTGTTGTTAAGTTAACAATAGGCGTCGATTCTTAAATAAAATCGAATCTGAAAACTATTAGCATCGGTTACTAACAAAAAACTGACACTTTTTGTTCTCTTATAGTCGTTGGTTCAAACAAGAAAAACTAATGACTATATATATGCCAAAAAAAAATAAATGTTCTCTAATTAAGACCATACTCGTCGGTTTCCGTGTAAAACTCGACGCTATATGGTGGCAAAAATTTTCGCAGTAAAGCGCGCATAAACACATCGGCATCGGTTACTGTAACAGAACCGACGAAAACAATTGGTCAAATTTCTATTTTGTAGAAAACCTTTAGTCGTCGGTTTCTTTGTTAATAACCGACGTTGTATGTTAAATTTTGGAGGTAATTTTTTTTGCTTAAAAAACTGGATTTGGCGGTCAATGTTTAGCGTCGATTTCTAATTTAGGAACCGACGCTAAATAAAAAGTGATACCCGTGTCTGGTCACCCTTCACAGATATATGTCGGTTTAATTATTTAACCGATGCTTTATTGTTTAGGCGTCGGGTTTTGTTTACAACGGACACCTTTAAAAGTGATGTTATAAGCCATTTCTGTAGTAGTGAACCTAGTAATTGGAAGTGGAACCATGAAACTAGAAGTGCAAGTTTGAATCTATGAATGAAATCCTTATTCCCTATACCATAAATGAACTATTAAGTCAGGTAGTTAGCATGGTGAATGTTGGAAAAAGGTGATTGTGACTTTGTCATCACGTTTATTTGGGGCATATTTCAATTTGGTATCAAAAAGTTTTCCCATGGAAAATTATTTTCTTTATAATATTATATGTACTGAAAGATTTTATGTAGTTTTTTGATGATTTCTCGACATAAGTCACAATCAAGAAGGTATGAGGAAACCCTATAGGTGAAAACCTCGAGTTAGTATAAGATACTACATTATATCTGACATATCCATTCAGACTACTAGTTCAATCCTTTTAAGGGGTGAATAATAGTGTCTTACTAAATTGTGGTTGTGCCGATTTTGAGGGTGAATTCATTTTAAGGGTTGGAGAGTTGTAACATGCCAAAATTTGATATTAAACTTAATTTTTAGCTATAATTAGAAAATGTTCCAAACTTGGTTTCATTTAATAATCGATCCTCCAATTCAACATCTCATTTCATTATTTTGATCAATCATCAAATTTTGGCCTTCAATCTAGATGACTTGACTCTCCTTTTTAGAAATAATTACAAACTTTTCCTCCTTCATCATTCCATTACTAACTTGTACAATTCAATGTTGTTGAGCCTACACATTTTCATTTGACTTTCCACGAGTCAAATATTCTTGATTTATAAACTAACAGATTTTGAATACCAGGAAAAAGAATATTGATCATATCAAAAAAAATTCATAGTGGAATCGATTTTGAGAATAATCAAGTTAGAAAACTAGAAACCTTAAATTGAAATTAGTTTTTTCAGTCAAGTTGGAGTTGAATGCATGGTTTATATTTTTAAGGTCATCAACATTATTTTCAAAGAGCTATAATTCTTGGAAGTATTCAGTATAGGTAGGGATTAGGAACCAATTTATCGAAAATAACTTATTAATAGTAACCTCTGAGCAATAAATCTCCCACATTGCTCTCCTCTTCTGTTACACCATGAGTTACTAAACTTTCCTCCTTCACACCAAGGGACTTGACTCCCCTTCCAATTCAATTTTCACTTAGCAAAAGCCACCACGGAACACCCCACTCCTTGATCTTCCTTGTACTGGAAACCAAAAAAAACCCATCTGCGATGGGATTTGACCCCCTTCCTACAACCCTCCTCTACAAAGCCTAGATGTATTCTCATCATCATCCTATATATCCACTTGAAGCACCCTTAACAACAAGGAATGAGGAGGTCTACAAACTCTAAACCACCCAAATGTCTTCTGCCCAACCACCTAACCCTCCTCAACCAACCACCACCGATTAGAACTGCCAACACCAGATCTAAAACACCATGGTCCTATTGTAGGATCAACACAACTCCTTGCCTATGGCCATCACCCCATCCCCCTGGCCTATCTGACGGTTGTGCATGATGGAGTAGTGGCACCCCTATGTTACTATGCCTTTTGTCCCAAACACTGCAATGAGGGCAACCAATGAACCTACTCACCATTACCATCACCACCAATCACACCTAAGACTTGCAACTTGCCACTATCTACCCTAGATCTTCTTTCCCCTCACCAGTGACAGATTTTATGGTCATCCAAACAACAACATCAACCACAACTTGCAAATGCTAGGACATGAAACCAAACCTGTTGCCAACCATAGATGATCACCAAAGAAAACCAATAACCATCATCTAAGGTCGGCACCACCATCATTGAATGTGACTTTGACGGATTGTAGATGTTTCCCAGTTACACCGTGGTGACACCTCCACCATCTATGACTACAAGCTCAAACCCAGATCCACCATTGCCCTTCCTCTTTCTTCCTTTCCACTAGCCTACTTTGCTGAAGACTAGTGTCGAACCCCGCTAGCTACCACTGATTCATCGACATTGTCACCACCACTCTAGCATGATGAAAACCAGTAGGGGATATAGTTGTGTGGTCGTGCAACCAAGCATCAATATATCACAAGGTATTGACCACAAATCCTCCTCTTCTTGTTCTATTTCTATACATACAATCAACCACGATATAGAATACAAGATCAAGATTAATAAACCAATATTGTGCTATATGAAATCATGGTGAAAATGATGAAACACCCTGGACACTTTATATCCTTGCCTAAGTACATCAATGTCACATATGTATTATGTCTATTACAAGATCTAGAAGCTAGAGTGAAGCCTATAAAATAAAAAGAATATATGGAAATCCTCAAAAAGTATAATCTAGTATTTTAGGCTAAATTCTTATAGCATTGACTCTTGTTTTTCTTCTTTATTATTTTAGCAAGATTAATCACCCAATTAAGGGAAAAATGAAGAAATGAGTGTGTTAAGAAATGAATGTGGGAAATTGAATGCCATGCACTTTGTGACCTTATTATATGTACTTACTACTTCTACAGAACCTTATAAATAAGGACATTAAGGGATGTTTATGGAGAAATCAAACTCATTGGAATAAATTCTAACTTTAATACTAGTTCTGCAACCTATAAAGGCATGGAAACCAATTTCAGATAATGGTTTCATAGTACAAATATGTACACTAAATATATGCAGGGAGTCTATACTAAGTGTATTACCTGATGGGTATGCAACATATGAATACTTGAATCATGTACATAATGAATGTGGATAATAATTAGAATATCATATGTGACTATATGTATCAAGATGACTATTATACTAATGACTCACATGAGATATTACAACAATTAAAAGAGATCATTCAATATAAAACTACTTAAGGGGAAAATGGTAATTTCAGCTAATAAGAAGCTAGAAAGTGATCCCAAGCCAAAGAATCATATAGTGACTCAAGATGTTTCTCTTATCTATATCTCGCAACCGCGGGGCCCTATAAATCCCGATTATGAAAATGTTGGACTCTTTCTTGATATAAGGTACTAATTTCTCAATTCTTTATTGAACTGTTTATTTCCCTCTTGAGTTTCATTTACAAATTTGGGCAAAGTGGTGAACCAATTTTGTTAGCCTTTCCCTCTTGTTGTAGTTCATCACGACAAAAATTAGAATAATATTGTTGAGAAATTGATATATTGTTAGATTTTAATATTGACACAAAAATTGAAAATATTGTCCAAGAGCTTGGCTCACTAGATTTGGGGGTCATGAACTCCAATCTTGCACAGTGGATAATGGATAATTAAAGGTTCCCCCAGTACTAGTTACCCCCATAAGAGAAAGTGTTGTTCTCTCATAGAGTGGAGAACACTAGGCACCTACCCACTGGTGAAGATAAAATATTAGATTGATTGTGCCAATGGATAAATCTTGTCATTTTGAATAATTTGATATTTTTATGTTAGTTTTGAAAAAATCATTCCATTTTGAAATCTAGATATTGGTATCTCTTTATTGTTTTCTAGTTGCCACTTTAAATTATTGTATATATTTTTTAAACTAGCAAGGTAACTAGACTATATTTTGTTATCCCCATAATACACCAAGCAATCTTAGCTAGATTTAATATCATAACTCTTAATTTCCAAAAATAGCTTAATAATGGAGTTAGTACTAGCCTAGCTGACCTTTATTTTCCCTTCAATGGGGTACATGTGTGGTTTTGTTCCTCTAGGAACTCATGTATAGGTGATGCAAAGAGATAACAGAAGAGACGTGTAGGAGTTGTCCTCCGTTGAAAACGTATAGGAATCAATTCTTATTATCAATCTTGAAAACATATTTTTAAAGCTTCTGTGACTCTATTATAAATACATGATTTTAATAAAGGATTGTTTATATTTATATTATTATTTTACAAATATTCGACCCTAAAGATTGGGTCTTTACAACATGGTATCAAAGACAATTCCCCTCTAATAGGTGGGTCCCACATGGACTTGTGGCATGACGATCTTTGATTAGTGCGGTACAGACATGTTGGAAAGGGATATATGAGTTGATGGAGCCACCCTTGCACTGGTAGTGTTGAGATATGTTGGAAAGGGCTATCTGAGTTGATTGAGCCACCCTTGCATTGGTATCTATGATTGGGAGTTATGTGTACATGGTCCATTATGGATTTGCACTGAAATGGGGAAAGTTATGAGGTCATACAGTTGAGCCTTGATGAGGACGTCAAGAGTCTAAGTGGGAGAGATTGTAACATCCAAATATTTGAGGCCTCTGAAAAGATGATCTCAAAAGGAATTATTGGACTACACATATTGTAACGACCCTGAACTGGGTTACGAGGTAACCCTATTTGTTTTGGCTAATTAAGTTGATTAGAACTTTAATATAATCCTCTAAGGTGCTTTGTTATCATGTGACACACTCATGTTTCAAGTTTGGTCCCGATTGAATGTTGTTTGAGCAATTTTCCTTTGTTTTGGACCAAAGTGCAATTTACCCAAATTGAGGGGCTAAAATGCAAAATGTCACATATTGAACATGCCTCGTGTGTTGTAGCATCATTATTGAGAGAATGATGCAAGGTGGTGGCTTGTGGAAATCCTAAATTCCAAGTTTGAACTTGTTGGAACAATGTTGGTACCTTGTGCACCAATTTTGGTACAAATTGTAATTTACCCAAAATGTGGGGTTGATATGCAAATTACCACCTCTAGAGTGTTCCTAATTCCTCTATGTGTCATTTAGAGGAGATATAATAAATGATACACCATGTTTGAATCAATTATGAGTGATGGTACTCTTGGTGATGAAATGACCAAGAAAAGGGTTGAATATGAAAGCTTAACTTGAGTTGCATCAAGTTGAAAAGCTTATATATGAGTGCCTATCGGCCAAGGAGCCATAGGACAAGCATCATATCGTTTTGTGAACTCTTGTAAAAGGCCATATCGTTCAAAGCACCTCAAGGAGGTGAGGTGTGACGGCCAACAAGTTTCCTTAGAAAAAGTGTATCAGCTTGACATAAAATAGTGATTAAACCTAGATGACTTATCCAAATGGAAAAGCAATGGACGAATTTGCATCTCTAGATGATCCTCAACCTTTTTGCATGTCAAGATAAATGTTGATTCATGCATGTACGCGTGTCACCCATGCATGACACGTGGCACCTACTAGCTCAAAATGTTGACACCTCATTTTTGCCTTTCTACATGAACAACAAGTATATATACCCCTAGTTTCACCCCTTGGTGCAATTTTGCGACCCTTACCACTCTCCTACCCTAAGGTATCGTGCATAGAGATCTCATATCGTGAATGGATGCTGTGGTATCGTGCATGGGCCTTGGGATATTGCCCATGGCAAGACCATATCGCCCAAGTAGGTGATATCAGCCATATAGGGTGATATCGGCCATAGAGTGAAGTGTTTTGACTCCAAGTGAGTGCCATATCGTGCAAGTGAGTATCATATCATGCAATAGGGGTGGCATGTTGTGAAAGAGCACAAGGGTATCGTGCATAGGCCTTGGATATCATCCATAGCAAGTATATCGGCCATACCATGTTGATATTGCCCATAGCAAGTTCATATCAGCCAATTGAAGTGATTTTGGACACAAGTGAGGGGGTATCGGTCACAAGAAAAGTTGTGTCGGCCAAGAGGAAGTCCATATCTCCCAAGATTGGTAGGGTGTCGGCCAAGGAGCTAAGGAACTCAAAACTTAACCCTAAGGTAAGATATAGTTGTCTTCAAGCTTGAATTGAAGCATGGAATTAGGGTTATGATCTACCTTTCTTTTCTTCTTCACCAATTGCTTATCCATGGTGATTATTTATATATAGAGGAGTTTTTAAGTTCATCTTCAACCTTAGGAATGTGTAGCTGTGGATCTTGGAGCTTTGAAGTCATTCTTAAGGCGGGTTATATAACTTGAACTCAACCATCTTATTATTCTTCACCTAAATTGCTATAATTAGTGAAATACTTTTAATTCTGAAATTTACTAAAATAGTTGATGAAATTGAGAGTTCTAGTAGTTGCTTGGACCTTTTTCCATGAACTATAACAGTTATAACAAAGGTCTAGAGCTTGAAGATGATGGTATTACCTTATAAAAGTGATATCGGGAACAAGCACACAAGAAAGCACCTTTAACCCGATATGATGATGCACCTACTTCACTTGAACGATATGGATATGAATGAATACATTGTTGCATGATATGGGGGTGTATTATACACCTCTTGCACGATAGGGAGTCAAGTATAGACTCCATACACGATACAAGGTTGAATGAATACTTATAAGTTGACATGAAACCCTAAATTGGGTAACCCGATATAAGTGAAGTATAACAAGTACTATTGCACGACATGGTTGCATGACATAGTTGCACAACATGGTTGCATGACATAGTTGCACGTCACGGTTGCATGACATAGTTGCATGACATGGTTGCACGATAGGGTTGCACGATACACAACCCTAGATGATATGGTAACCCTAACCCGTCATGGCTAACCCTAAATGGTGACTAGCCCGATAGGGTGATTGAATGTACTTCTAGCCCGACATGGTGATGGGTTGATACCTCATAAGTATCGTGGGCGACACATACATATACCTTGTGCCCAATATGAGGTCAAGAAGATACCTCATGCCCGATATGGAGACAAGTACAAATCCTAACCCGATATGGTGAGTGTTCATACACCTCCAACCCAAGACACCTTGTAAAGGAGAGAGTAAGACACTCTGAGGAGTAATGAGTGTAACACCAAGTAATGGTATGATTTATACCTTGATAGGTGAAACACCTAAAGTGGTTGATAATGGTTAATCCTATATCAACAATGTCTCAATCTGAGATGAGTCCATATCAATTGATGATGGTTGGACAATTCAAATGTATGACTCATGATCAATACACTACAGAACAAATGTGATGGGCTAGTGCATAAAGTATTAGGATGGGAAATACCCTAATACAAGATAAGTTGATGAACTTAAGAAAGTTAAAAGTGATGAAGGAAGTGATACATCAAGACATGATAGATATCACATCCAGCACTTCAAGGTTGATGTACCTTGATGCACCTTAAATCCAATATACTTGGATGAGTAACACATGAAGTGTGTTATGTCAATTGTTACATTGAGATGTAATAAGTTTAATGCACTTTGATAAGTGTGGGCTAACATACTTTGAGAAAGGGGTTAAGCCAAGTTAATAAAGTATGATGTAATCATACCCTGATAAGGATGAGAGAGGAACTCATACCTTGTGTTGATGATTCATTTAAAGATAAATGATGAGAATAAATAAGTATGATGGAATACTTATAATATCAATGTTTGCTCTTAGATGTGTGGAGCAATGAATTAGGGTTTGATCATTGATTATATGATCTTGAAAACCTAAATGGTTAATATTGGAAAACCCTAACCCTAAAGATGGGACGGTTGTATTTCTATTATTTCATAAGTTGTTGCCTAGTGAGAGGTGACAAGATGTGTGATGGCCTTGTGAGCTATGTGAATAAGTTGTTGCCTTGTGAGAGGTGACAAGATGTGTGATGGCCTTGTGAGCCATGTGAATAAGTTGTTGCCTAGTGAGAGGTGACAAGATGTGTAATGGCCTTGTGAGCCATGTGATAGTTTGTTGCCTAGTGAGAGGTGACAAGATATTTAATGGGCCTTGTGAGCCATGTGAGATGCTTGTATAACAAGTATCATGTATTCCTTGGTCTGAGGACCTAGAGGTAATAGTTACCTGATAAGTGGTAACAATGTTCAGTGATGATCTAAGGTTTGAATACCTAGATCCAATAATCATGATAATGATGATGTGAAGGGATGAGAATTCCCAGTAATGTTATAAGGGACTGAGATCCCAAGTATCACGTGTTTTAAAGATTTGAAAAAGTATGTGATAGATGTATTACACCTTTCTTTGTAGCATTTGTTGTGTTTGATAAAGATAACTTGTTTGATGCTAAAAGAATGTTGTAATGCACATAATATATCACTAGAAACTATAAAACATTGCCCTAACCATAGATCCATCAGTGTCAGAACTTGCTGATGGTGAAACGGGTTGCTCCGCGGCATAACCCGGAGTGCATACTTTTGAGTATGTGAGGGCGTAAGTACGGGTGGTACTGTGTGAACCGATCCCCTTACGATCTCGAAATGAATGGGGATTTGGCTATATGCCCTATCCTGGCTCGAGTGCGACTTCGGTCGAGTGCCCTATCCTGGCTCCCGTGGCTCAAAGTATGGTGCTTGTGTCGCCATGACTCAGACTGGGGACGGTTGTGTGTATATGTTTCCCCTAAGAGAGTGCAGTTGAAGCTGTAGCTCTAAGCGAGGATGCCTACATACCCTGGCACAGCTTGTTAGCAGTGACACGAGATGTACTGCATGTGGTCTCGTACTGATCGAGATGGTCTGAGGTCATGGAAACCGGCTCTACCATTGACCTTGTATGGTACCGACTTGTGAAAAGTTTGTTGTCGGTTGGAGATGGCTGGGGTATGCTCCATCTCCTCATAGCATAAGTGTGATTTGTAAAATATGTTCAGCCGTGTAGTATATCTGCTTAAGGATTGAATACGAGAAACATTGCTTGATGCGCAATACAGTTATACATTCTAGTTGATAGATGTTATTTATGTTTCTTTACATTCCTTGCAAAGCAGATAGATGATTTATAATCTACCATGAGTAGATGCAATGTTCTCCTTATGAAAGGAGATTACTTCATTCTGTTCATATAGTGAATTATCCTGCTTGTTCATATAAAAAGAACCTCTGCTCAGTTTATAAATGCTTAATTTGTGATAATAATATGGTCGGCAGAGAGTTATATCTCTCGCTGGGACAATTACAATTGTCTCACCCCCGTGGGACCCAAATTTTTAGGTGGACGTGCACGAGGAGGTGAGGACCTTTTTGCAAAGAAAGAACAACAGCTAAGGCAGCAGTGACAGCTCGGGTTGAGTGTATTGTGTTGGGTTTTAGGGGAGGCAGAGAAGGCAGCGGAAACAAAAATTTTCTCCCCTTAACCCGGAACAAGGAAACTTGTCAATGTCTATATAATAGGAAATGATGGTTTGTAGAATCATACCTTGTCCCGAGGCTTGCTCAGCGACAATACCTCGCGCCTTGTGCGGTCTTCACCTCCGGTCTTGGACGGTGTCTGTGCAGCTCCTGGTCGCACCGGGACTGACGACTCCTGGTCTCACCGGACTTTCGGGTTGACAATTATCCTCCTGAGCGGTAGTAACCTCCCGCCTCTGAAGTAGTCCACACGGAACACCTGGAAATCCAATCTCCTTGTCCCACAAGGAATTGGAAGGAGTCGCACCCTCCTATCAGCATACTAGTCGCCAACACACTCTCCTGCCACCAGTCGCAACTGCAGTTGTCTTTCCCTTGCTGTGCCTCCCTTATCGGGTTGCACTTGCTCGGGCTCTCTCAGTTACTAAAACCAGAGAGAACGACAACTTTGCAGAGCAACTGGTTGCACTGAGTTGTACTTTGAGAAGCCCCCAATACCCCTATATATAGGAGGGTCATGGGACAGGGTTCTCCATCCCGGGCAATGCAGGACTAAAAGCAGGAGTAGAAGGGTTCGAGATTTTCCACAAAACAACCAACTCGCAACCTGAACCGATCGTTTCACAACTGAAACGGTCGGTTGGGGACCTGAGCCGGTCGGTTGACACTCAACCGATCGGTTGGGACCCATGATCCGGTCAGTTCACTTTCTGAACCGATCGGTTCGTGGTCCTGATCAGTTCCCGATCGACTTTCCCTCTTTTGTTTCTAATTGGTATCAAATACCAACCCTTTTCCCAATCAAATTGGGCAAGTGAAACAAAAGGAAAATTCTCACCAATCTGACTGTCCCAACTTGCTCGGTTGCAACAGTTGAACCGATCGTTTCAACACTTGAAGCAATCGTTCACCCTGTCCATGAGCCGATCGACTCACCACCTGAGCTGATCGGTTCACCTAGCTGAGCCGATCGGTTCATCACATGAGCTGATCGGTTGGGAGTGCAGATTGTGCAGAATCAGTCAATTGCGATTTCAATCAATCCGATACTCCAATCAATGTGTCCAACACCTTGAACATTATGACATTGAGCTATCAATTGATTGAGTGTTTAATTGAACTACTAAACTCCTTTAGTAATCAATCTAAACATTGTTTGTGGACAAAACTCTTCTTCCAGGTTAAATCCTATGTGTGTGACCCTGCAGGTCCATTTCACGTTGGCAGTGAAAGTCCATAACACTTATGACTTCACAAGCAAAGAGCAGTGCCTAGTCACACATCAGTGCTACCCAAGTGAAATAGAAAGTTGGAGAACAACTTTCAATCCTACAATCCGTTAATGGTGTTACAGTGAATGTATAATTCCTTTGTCACTGATATCCCGAATGAACTCGAGGCATGGAACAGTCATCATGTCAACGTTCATTCACTTTCTTGTTCTTAGAGTAGATTGAACGAGATATGTATGACATCAATATCACATACTGATTCACACATGTGTGCGCACGCCTATCTCAATCCTACTCATCAAGTGGCCTTGGATATCATACTCCCTCAGGAGGGACATATCCCATATCTATCACTCACCCCTCAAAAGCCCCATGTGTCAAAGCCACCCAATCATCACCTTTATAACAACCCATGTTTTAGGACTGCGTTTGATGATGTCAAAGTGTGCCCAACGACATGTGTTGAGTGTAGTGATTTTAGGTCAAAGAATCACACTCACCACCATCACTGTGAGTACTGACTGTGACTTCCATGTCATGGTTCCATGTGTCAAACTCACAGTGGGTCTGTCCGGTACACTTGTTCTCTAGCAAGTACCTATGTGTTTGGTTTGATATCTCTATATCATGACTAATGAGATTCTGTCATCAACCAACACCACAATCTAGTCTTGTGTGTCATTTTTGTCTATCTACCTTCCACAATGACATCCGACTAGGGACATAACAAGAATTTACAAACTCTTAGCATCCGTATGATCTCATCGTTTAGGTCCTCAACCTGAAAGCATACGTCATTGAGTACTGTCATTCTCTAGACATTCAATCTGTTCTATCACTATCTCATATGACTGAACCAGAAAGAATTGGAAGCTTGCCTTTGAGGTTTATCAAATCAATCTTAATGTATCCCACCAATCATCCCATGATTGGCTCTCAGGGCATACATACCAACAGACTCCCACTTGCACTGCGAGCCAATCAACCTTGAATCATATTCATAGTGATCTTCAAACATGTCCCACATGTTATTGTGCTCTAGTGCGAACGTAGTGAATAATGGCAACACCTTGCCAAAGTAAGTATAAATTGCATGTCTCCCATCTCTTCACTGTACGTCACACGTATGAGATGGAGTTGCCGTAATATGCGATCTAGTATTCCTTTGCTAACCTTTAGCCACATTGCATGATCAAGGATTCCATACTTGTCATCAATGAGCGGAATATCTATAAGTTCATCTCATGAACTTCCAGATCCATATAGTATCCACTGCTGTTCTCTAACACACGGATACTCGGCATTTTCCTTTTAAATGGTTTAATTGGAACACTTCCAATTATCAACAAACTTTCACTTTTATATATCCTATATATATTTTGCGATTAATTTTCTGTCTGTTCAGAAGTTCGCATCAATGTAACTCTTTACATTGAACTCTTCCTTATCTCCATAGAACTAGTACTTCACAAGTACTTATCAAGTTCTCATGGTATTCCAGTAACCCTTACTGGAAGTAGACAGACATCCACTCGTCATGTCTCACATATGAGTTATCAGGATGAGCACATCATATTGTCATGTCATACATACAGGATGATGAATGCATTTTATTCTTGCCATTTCCATACATGCAAGATAATGGGATGATTACATACATGATAGATCCATATCTATTCTTAGTGTTCACATTCTTCATAAGAATTGGACACTTGGCCTTGGGATACCAACTCCATGTAACATGGACAAGTTTTCTCCCACTGAATCTGTGCATACTGAACCCTTCAATACAGATTGCCAATGTATGCTTTCTCTTTTCAGGTCAAGAGATTTTTTGAGAACTATCTCTATAGATCTCTATTCCTATCACATAGGAAACATCTCTATCTTCCTTAAAGATAATTTCCACTTTTGGATTTCCATTCTAGAACATTTCCATTTCACATCAACATGTGGAATGTGAACACGCTCCCACTAAATCATAGATCCCTTCTTTATCTTTGACATATCAGTCAAACCCTTTGACTATATCATCAAAGTAAAGATCCAATTCTGAGTTGCTTGTACTCAATCAATCACATTGATTAGTCCATTGTAACTTATAGACTTCATTTGCATTAGTGGATTCATAAACCTTATAGGTTGTGTCACGTACACATCCTTGTTTTATTCCCCATAGGAATGCGGTTTTAGTATCCATATGTCAAATGCCTTTAGTCATTAAGTTGCAATCAACAAGCATCATCCTTCTCAAAATGTTATCCATGTGTCTTAACACTTAAGATTCATTTGCACTTATGGATTTCCATCCAATGGGTGCTACCATCAAGGTCATACCTTATGGTTCACATGGAAGTCATTTAGGATGTAATGGTCATATACCATGACTCAGAATCCAGTTCCTCATATTCATCTGGATAGTTGACTCATCACATGAACAACTCATCACATAGATAATTGAGGTGTATCTGTCAAGGATATAAGAACTCACAACTCCATGTGATTCTTATTGTCCTTTATTAGTTTGGGGTATTCTTTTATTAAGAAGAATTTAGTTATTTGATAATCATTCTCTAACTCCTTAGAGTATGATTCCTTCTTGATTTAGATATCACCATGCCTTAATCATGAGTTCACTATGATACACTATCATAATCACTCATAAGGATCTCAAACATTTGGTCCAAGTATTTCATTCATTGATCTCACCAAGAATTAACACTTTACCAAATTTGCACTTCATCTATAATAATCTTGAACACTTCAAGATATTCATATTGGTATTTCTCTAAACACCATTTGAAGTATTAGCACTTTCTCCAATAGGTATGTAAATACATCAAATGTATCATACCTAATATGATAATCATTCTCCCACTACCATTAGTGAAGATTGATTAATCATGTCCAAGATATTCATGTCTCTTACTGGTTCTCTAACCAAAAGAGTCTAGATTTATCCATCATATGGACACTAGAAATGAATTTCTCATGATTGATGCTAATTTGATCGTTTGAGTTATCAATAACTTTAGGTATCATTTTATCTTATGCATACCATGTATCATAAGATAAACAAGGTATTGCCACAAGGATAATATCTTTAAGATTGAAACATCAACTTTATTAATTGCCATCATTGTCGTACAATATGCAAAAATAAAGTGTTTTCCATCTATTGGAAATATATGAAATAGCAGTTCTCAACTCTATTTCATGCCCTTTAGGCAGAAATAAATAGAAAGATACTCCTATCTATGGCAGCAACACTTGCTCCAATGATGGGTATTTCTTTCTTGGTCCTTTCACAAAGGCCATCACTTCTTTGCGGATCTTGCATATCATATATGATAGATCCATATCTTGGTATCATATACCTTAGATAAAGAAGCGGTTCATTTCATGATACCTTAGGTGGAGATCTCCATCCCCTCCTTCATCTTCTTTTGTTCTTCCAGATATAGAGGGCAATTCCCTCATACACCCTTTCCATGTGCCTTGAGGCTGAAGACGGCTTGGATTGCTGGCTAGCATCAGAACACTTCTTTGCTTTTCCCTTGTCCTTGCCCTTAAGAATTACCTTTTCTTTGATCACATCAAAGATTATGGTTTGTCTTTCTTCATCTTTGCCTCTACTATCCTCAACATGTGCAACAACTCTGTCAACGCTTGTCAAAGTTGTTCATGGTGTAGCTTACCATGAATTGTATGATTCTCACAACATTTGCAGTATCATACCAATACCAAACTCTTGGCTCAGAGGGAATCCTTCTTAGTCAGGTTTTCCACATACCCAATCATATTGAGTGTGTGAATACCTTACTGGATCTCCTTCTGTCATGACATACTAGGACAGTGTCCTTGAGACATCGTATGTCTCATGTTGTCTCTGCAACTCATAGTTCAGAGAACACAACATCAAGCACTCCTCATCAATGTCATCCTCGGTATGCTTCCATAAGCATATTTTCAGCCATTGATGTGGTGGGATTGAGTTCATCTGGTTTTGGTATAACTAGGACTTAGAGCTTTCTCTCTTTGAGAACACTTCTCATCATCCTAACCAGTCGTGGAATTATTCCCATTTAATTTGTTGGTCTCAAAGACCGATCGCAAATAAAGTGATTATTATTGATTAATCATTTATTTTAACAAAAAGGAAATATATGCAATTTTAGTCCAAAACTCCTTTTGACTTGTTTGATTGATTTGAAAAGTTGACGATAAAATTAGGCCTTTAATTAATTATCGCTCCCACTATTTTAGTTCAAATTGATAGCCCTCACCATCAATTCAGAAGATTGCAGCGTACAACCTTCTAGTGGGAAAGATCCTGAAATCCTCTAAGCAATGGACCAGCTAGGGCTGTCACCCACAACATAGATCTCTCAGGTAGGCAACTCTTGCCAATTGCATCATATGCAACACTTGATAAGATGTCATATGCAACTCCTTGCCATGATCATCTCCATGCCTCAAGGTGCTAGATCCTATCTAGGTCACCTTGTTAAGTCCGACCCAAAGCAAACATGATGAATATGCACCCTGCTTGGGTAGACCCACATAGATAGTGCACCACGCTTGGGCGTGCCCACACTTGGTCAATCAAGCTTTTCACGTGTGTCGCATTTGGAAGGCATCTAAAACTTAATATTTTAATGAGGGATTTGGTTTTATATACATATACATATCCAATCACCACAATACATAGTATGTATCATATACATGCTATATCTCACAGAAAACATGCAAAACGATAAAAGTGATGATTATGGCCATCCTAATGTGATTCCTCGAGCCAAGAGGAATCACGGTCATCTAGGTCTACATCACATGCAACATGTACAAGATGAACTCTGTGCTTTTCCTTCGGAGTAGATCAACTCATCACATGATTGACTTGCTCGTTCTGGCCCGGTCGCCTGGGTGCCACCAGCCGATCGGTTGGCTCCTCCAACCGATTGGTTCACCTGGTTGTCGTGCATCTCTTTATGGCCGCCACCCGCTCGTCTCTCTCCTCGAACCGGTCATCAACCGATCGGCTCACTCCTTGAACCGATCGTCTGGAATGTCAACCGATCGGTTCACTCCTTGAACCGATCATCTCAGCTGTCGTCAGGATGTCCTCCATTCTTCGACATAAAAGGAAACAAAATCTATCCTAATTTTACATTGCTTAAAAGGGAAACCCTGAGTTACATTCGGGGGGAGCAAAGGTAGGAAAGAATCTCGAATTATTTCGAGTTACATCAAGAATAGGAGAAGGAAGATCGGTGCGCAGACCGAGATGCAAGCAACCACATACAACCATACATAGATAGGGTTTATTAGCCATAACCACGCTATACATCCACCACAAAACTCATTTAAGGGCGATGTGTATCGAGTGCATTAATAATACATATCATATATGTAAATTGTGATTTGTGGATTTAGGATTGGACATGCATAAAGCCAATTTTATTCGCATCGTATTCAATAAATAAAGGCGACAAACCAAAATCGATCATATCGATAATCCTAAAGTATAGAGCAATTGACGTGGCTCTGATACCACTGTTGGATTTTAGGGGAGGCAGAGAAGGCAGCGGAAACAAAAATGTTCTCCCCTTAACCCGGAACAAGGAAATGCGTCAACGTCTATATAATAGGAAATGATGGTTTGTGGAATCATACCTTGTCCCGAGGCTTGCTCGGCGACAATACCTCGCGCCTTGCGCGGTCTTCACCTCTGGTCTTGGATGGTGTATGTGCAGCTCCTGGTCGCACCGAGACTGACGACTCCTGATCTCACCGGACTGTCGGGTTGACAGTTGTCCTCCTGAGCGGCAGTAACCTCCCGCCTCTGAAGTAGTCCACACGGACCACCTGGAACTCCAATCTCCTTGTCCCACAAGGAATTGGAAGGAGTCACACCCTCCTATCAGCGTACTAGTCGCCAACACACTCTCCTTCCACCAGTCGCAACTGCAGTTTTCTTTCCCTTGTTGTGCCTCCCTTATCGGGTAACACTTACTCGGGCTCTCTCAGTTACCAAAACCAGAGAGAACGACAACTTTGCAGAGCAACTGGTTGCACTGAGTTGTACTTTGAGAAGCCCCCAATACCCCTATATATAGGAGGGTCATGGGATAGGGTTCTCCATCCCAGGCAATGCGGGACTAAAAGTAGGAGTAGAAGGGTTCGAGATTTTCCACAAAACAACCAACTCGCAAACCTGAACCGATCGTTTCACAACTGAAACGTTCGGTTGGGGACCTGAGCTGGTCGGTTGACACTCAACCGATCAGTTGGGACCCATGAGCCGGTCGGTTCATGGTCCTGATCAGTTCCTGATCGACTTTCCCTCTTTTATTTCTAATTGGTATCAAATACCAACCCTTTTCCCAATCAAATTGGGCAAGTGAAACGAAAGGAAAATTCTCACCAATCCGACTTTCCCAACTTGCTCGGTTGCAACAGTTGAACCGATCATTTCAACACTTGAAGTAGTCATTCACCCTGTCCATGAGCTGATCGACTCACCACCTGAGCCGATCGGTTCACCTAGCTGAGCCGATCAGTTCATCACATGAGCCGATCGGTTGGGAGTGCAGATTGTGCAGAATCAGTCAATTGCGATTTCAATCAATCCGATACTCCAATCAATGTGTCCAACACCTTGAACATTATGACATTGAGCTATCAATTGATTGAGTGTTTAATTGAACTACTAAACTCCTTTAGTAATCAATCTAAACATTGTTTGTGGACAAAACTCCTCTTCCAGGTTAAATCCTATGTGTGTGACCCTGCAGGTCCATTTCACGTTGGCAGTGAAAGTCCATAACACTTATGACTTCACAAGCAAAGAGCAGTGCCTAGTCACACATCAGTGCTACCCAAGTGAAATAGAAAGTTGGAGAACAACTTTCAATCCTACAATCTGTTAATGGTGTTACAGTGAATGTATAATTCCTTTGTCACTGATATCCCGAATGAACTCGAGGCATGGAACAGTCATCCTGTCAATGTTCATTCACTTTCTTGATCTCAGAGTAGATTGAACGAGATATGTATGACATCAATATCACATACTGATTCACACATGCGTGCGCACGCCTATCTCAATCCTACTCATCAAGTGGCCTTGGATATCATACTCCCTCAGGAGGGACAAATCCCATATCTATCACTCACCCCTCAAAAGCCCCATGTGTCAAAGCCACCCAATCATCACCTTTATAACAACCCATGTTTCAGGACTGTGTTTGATGTTGTCAAAGTGTGCCCAATGACATGTGTTGAGTGTAGTGATTTCAGGTCAAAGAATCACACTCACCACCATCACTGTGAGTACTGACTATGACTACCATGTCATGGTTCCATGTGTCAAACTCATGGTGGGTCTGTCCGGTACACTTGTTCTCTAACAAGTACCTATGTGTTTGGTTCGATATCTCTATATCATGACTAATGAGATTCTATCATCAACCAACACCACAATCTAGTCTTGTGTGTCATTGCTGTCTATCTACCTTCCACAATGACATCCGACTAGGGACATAACAAGAATGTACAAATTCTTAGCATCTGTATGATCTCATCGTTCAGGTCCTCAACCTGAAAGCATACGTCATTGAGTACTATCATTCTCTAGACATTCAATATGTTCTATCACTATCTCATATGATTGAACCATAAAGAATTGGAAGCTTGCCTTTGAGGTTTATCAAATCAATCTTAATGTATCCCACCAATCATCCCATGATTGGCTCTCAGGGCATACATACTAACATATTGTCTGTCATGTCTTGTAGATATGAGTCATATGTGTCATCTCTGTACTCTCAGGTCCTTGGAGTTGGTTCGTACTGGTTTTATGATCAATAAGAGATTTTGACTTACGTGCCTTGAGGTTTTATGTTGCTCATGTATAGTTTGGTAAAGCAACTATTATATGTTATTCTCGAGATGAGATGTACCATATGTGTACAATGTGAATAACGATGTATATAAGGTTTTGGACCTTTCAGTAAGAGCTTTATTTGGAATGGATCTCTTTGAAAAATGGTTTTAATATTTAGTGATTTTTGTTAATCTGTTGTTTATGTTTAATTCCGCTTAATTATGACGATTTGTTTGTCAGTTTGGCGATTGTCGTCACACATATCACCAAGGTGCACCTCCTTTTTAGGGAGTCCATTACTAAATAACTTTGTATTTAAGCTTGCTCATCCCAGAGTAGTACTAGGATGGGTGACCAATCAGGAAGTTGACCTCGGCTTGCACGTGAGTGATGACAAAGTGTGTAGTTAAGGCTAGTGGTGGTCTATGGGACTAGTCATCATTCCTAAAACTCTACTAGAGCCTTGGGTAGTGGGCTCGAGCATTACATATTTAGTCTAATTTCTCTACTACTCAATCAACTCTTGTGTATAGATAAATGGGAGGGATTTGGTTCCTACTTTCTTGTTTAGAATTTGATCCTCCCTGAATATGAGTTTGGCATAGTCATAGTTATACAATTTGTGGAGGGGAAAAAAGTCATTGGATTTGTAGTATTTGCAGAAATCATTCTACTTTTCCCTCCTCAAGATGTTGGTGGCAGTCAGATACTTGGCCTCGACTAATGTCTCCCCATCAAATCTGATGAAAAAGTTCAGCTCACGGGGTATCCTAGTTAATGGGCAATATATGTTATGAGTCCTCCCAAGCATAAGTCACAGGAGCCTTCTATCCCAACCGCTATCGTGAGCCCGTCAATTGGAGTCCATCTAATGTTAACCAATTTTCCTTCCATGATGCTCCACAGGATGTGGAGGTCCATTCTAGTCACATTCCATGTGTTTGTCCTGAAGAACAACATGTTGGCAATGAGTTTGTGTACAATCTCATGAATCTGGAATGAATCATGGCGGCCTTTGACTGTCATGATCTATAGTGGCTTTCTCCTGATAACTTCACCCATGTTTAATCAGTGAGAAATCCTTGTACTCTTCTAACTCACTTGGCTCTATTGGATCTTTTTTCTTATTCATCAAATTCAGTGAAGCTGGAATTCAACCATTTCTCAGGGAGTATATATTCTTATTTGACAATTCACATTGCTAATTTGTAATGAACCCACACTCATTTCCCTCTTCTTTTGTTACATGCAACTTCTTCAGAGATGACATAAATTCCAAAATGAATTCACTATAGGAGAGGTGCATGTTGAAGCAAATTTTTTAGATTCCTATATTTTTAAGACTGTCCTTCACCCTACGATAAATCCCCAGTCTTGCCAAGGTGTAGACATCACCTAATCTTGTAGGTCTAAAGATTTTTTTGCAAACATATGGTCCCAAATATCCATTTGTTCATTATCTCTGGGTAAGAAATAATTATCAAGTTGTTTCTTAAAACCACATTTGTTTTTGGTGGAACAACCTTGACAAAAATATTTGTAGTAGTGGCAACTACTTGATGAGATATTGTTTGTTCTTTGTTATTGTCCACTACTGATGTCCTATTCACCTTGCGGCGTATATTTTGAGGACAGGGTCTTGGTTCCCTCCTTTCAAAATTCTCAGTCCTCCTAGACTCATCTAGACCAGATGATTCTTTAGGAATTGGCTCCTCTAGATGATTGAGCCCATCTACAATCAGTCCTTGCTTGTATGGTGGCTGGAGTCAGGTCCCTGTGTATCCTAATGTAGGTCAAGACTTCATCTTTTAAATTTTTTAATCATGTCTATTTCTTCTTGAGTCATCTTGTCTTTAATTCTACTATTCTCACTTTCTTAATTGACCAGGTCTTTGTTGATTCCTTGTCCCTTACCCATATTTCTATCCATTTTTTATGGGTTGCTATGTAGATATTGTTGTATCTCTGGTAGGGCTATGCCAATAATTCATCTGGAATATTTGTGTAAGTATGGAACTATAAGTCGATTATTTACTTTGATAGACTTGGACTCTGTGATTTTAGTTAGGAAGTAAACAATAAATGGTTCATAGAGTAACACTACAAATGGATGGTTCTAGTCTGGCTGGAAAACTAAGAACTGATGGGTTTGTGCGATATTAGAAATTAGTGATCTGATAGTTTACCAAAAAAATGGCAAACTGATGGTTCACTAGGGTAGTAACCTATCGGTGGTTCTCAAAATAGGAAAGGTGATCAATCGGTCAAAGTTAAGAAAGGGTAACTTGATGGTAAATAAGTTTATGAGCCAGTGGTATACTAAGAAATAGCAATTGGTGATATGATGGTTCTTCCCAACAATAGAAAATTGACAGTTTTCACTGTATCATGGAGGGGCAACCGATTAAGAGTAACTACACAGTTTAATAAGTAAGATAAAAGTGGAAATGAAAATTTATGGTTTTCCCTATGAACAAGAAAAGATATGGGTACCATACATACCCTAAGATTTGATGGTTGCCAAAAAGGGAGTTGGTCTTTTAATGGATGCCAAAATGTGGTAACCAATGCAAACTGATGGTTTGCTCAAGGCAGTCCATGAAAGACACGATTCACAAGAAATTTAGGAACTAATGGTTCACAAAGAGGCAATGGACTCATAGCAAACCAATGGTCATGGTAGAGTAAAAATGAGGTTGGCATTCCTTAGTGAAAGGAAAAGTGAATCATGAAGGCAAAAGGCCTTCCAATGGCTATCACAACTAACAAAGGTTAGTAGCAGGGGAGGTGACAAGGAAGATGGGTTATCTAGGTGTGTTGAAGATCAAGTAGTCATACATAAGGTTGCCAAAATATGGGAATATCGGAATTAAACAAGTGAGGAAGGGGTTTTACTAGTCATTTTGGTTGACTTTGTCACCGACGTCTGTGCATCCTAGCTTCTCCCCCTTTGTCACAGCTCCTCACGTCATTAGGATTGTTGCTTGGTGTTTAGCACGACAGTAGTGTGCATCTGGACTTAGATAATGAGAAGAGTCAATGGCACAAGAGCTATTGTTCTTCTACCTCGCCTTCCAATGGTCGAATGTTGAAGACAACGTCTTCATATGGCTGCTAGAGTAGTTAGCTTATTCACTCTCAGTTTGCAAGATTAGGTGTATAGGGTTTAATGCCTTTGTATGAGAGAATAGTGCACTAGCCCCCTCTCTTTTATTGAGACAACCCAAGTGGTGGTGGGGACCGGGCGACCTTAGATTTGGAGTTATGCCTTTTGATGGTTCAGATGTGCTGCAAATCTGATGGATTGGAAGTTCTTTTGCTTTTAATCATATGATGGTTGTTGATGTCTGGGCCTTTTGATGACTCAGAAGACCTAGAGACCCGATGGTAGGAAGCCTTTCTTCTTCTCATGGAAATATTGGCCATAAAGAATTGATGGTTGGCTGACTCCATGATTTCTCTTGCGCCATAGCTATTGATGGTTTATCTAGACTTGGAAACTCATGGCTAGGTAGACTTATCATTCGATGGTTCAACTAGTTATCTCTTGATGGTTCCACTAGCCTTCAAGGAATTTGGTTGTTCTTCATACAACTTGATTTTGAAAATCGATGGTTTCAACTATGCTAGCCATTTGATTGTTCGACAGAGTACTTGATCTAATGGCTTGGTAGACTAGGGTTAGACTCAATGGTTTGCTATATGAAAACGATGGCTTGACTTAGGTTTAAAAAATGCTCTTTTCATGAAATGATGGTACCTGCATCATAGAAAAAGAACTTAGCTTCCCACTAACTTTATTCTATGTACACTAGAAACTAGGAAACATAGGCAACCTAATTGCGACTAAATTTAAGTTAAGATAAATATTAGTTATATCTAGTTACTAACAAAATAAAATGAGCTAAAATTTTGGAAAATATGTTAGGACATCAACTCTAATTTATTGTCTTCAAATTGACTCTCTTTGTGTAATTTCCTCATCCTTCTTCAGCTGGTCTAGGTGGCAGTGCATCCAACTGAACCTCAGTCCTTCAGATAAAAGTGTCATCTTCATAATATATTTTCACTTTGTGTCCATTCACATGGAAATTCATTGTCTTTCCACTGGATATCTCCATCATCCATGATGGATATATCTTTGTCACGGTAAAAGGTTGTGACCACCTTGACTTTAGTTTTCTAGGGAAGAGCCCACTTCTTGAATTGAACATAAGAGCATGTCTCGACCCAAAGCAAAACATGATGTCTTGACCCAAACCCATACATGAGTGTCTCGACCTCAACTCATCAAAAGGCACATATGTCTCAACCAAAACTCAAGGTTGACCAGTAAGAATACCAAGAGACACTATATTCAAAACTTAGAAATCATGATTATTCAACCCTAGAATAAGTCACCATGAAGGTCATTAATCAAATAACTTAGGAGAGAGAAAGTTAAACTTCCATATATATAAGAAATCATCCATAACTCTATGGGAAACATGTTGGCCAAAACTTAACACATGGTAATTCAACCAAAGCTTATGAAGCATATCAGATCATCCTCTCAAGAACAATTTAGGAATCGAGCACATGGATTTAGTGTTTAGAAAGAGAGAAAACTACATGAGAATGCTACAAAGTCATAACCCTAAAATCATATGATCCTCATTTACCATCTTAACTATCAAGTTAAAAAAACCAAATTTTGTAATACTTGTAGGGTCGTCACCTCCACTTTCTCTAAACAATACATGTTTGTTGACTATTAACCAAACATTTAAGACTAAAAACTAAGTGTAGTGATCACCAAGGTCAAACAACCACAAGGAAATATTACCATCCTCAAATCATGGACGGACCATAACCAACATAGTAGGTTATCACCCAAGGAAACTCATCAAGACCAAGGAGGATGACTCTATAGAAAGATGAACACCAAAACCCCTTTAACATATATGATAGATTTCCATAAAAGAACTTAATTAAGGGAGATACATTCTCATGTTCAACATGTGCAAATTGGCACCAAAATCCATATTGCACTAAGGCACCTGAACCCATACATGTGGATAGAAATTATAGATTAGGAACAAAAGAAACCATCCATCTATTATTTATCTCAAAAATGGTTACAAGAAAATTAGGGTTTAGGAAATTAGAAGTAAATATCATAGATCCTTTATCATGGCTCAAACCCTAATTCATATTAATATCTTCTAGAATGTTGAGATAATATTTGTAGATATAGAAATAGCAACAAAAAATATAATTATGGTGATAGAGTAAAAGAGGGGAAGTTATGTAACCCACGTTTTGTGGTGATCCAAGCTCCAAGATTGAAATCTTTAAGAGAGAAGAAAAGAATCCCCAACTTGATTAGCACTTCGGCCACAAAATCGCCTCTCAATAGAGGAACACCATGATTAAGAAATATCTCAAGAAGGAGGGCAAGAAACCCTAGGCCGAACCAAAGGAAAAAGAGAGAAAAGAGAAGAAAACATCCTCCCACTAGTTACCACCATGGTAAAACCATAGTCTAAGGGCCATCCTAAAGCGGAGTTTCTCTCAAGAGGACCACTAGAGTAGAGCCCTAGTCTAATAATAAAGAAAGAGGAAGAATAATATGGGATTTCTTGGGGAAAATGTGATCAAGAAGGTACAACCACTTACCAAGTGAAGAATCACCAAGAATCACCACCACATGAGTCGATCTAGCACAAATCCTTCCTCAAGCAAGGTTGATCAGCCATCATATCTTTAGGACCAAATCTCCTTTGCTCCCTAAGATCCAAGGTTGATTGAAAGGGAGTGGGAAGAGGATAGGGCCGAAAAGGAGGCTTGATAATGAAGGAAAGGGGTAATATAACCAAAAGAGGAGTGAAGTAGGGTATATATGAGGTGCCAACATAATAGAAAACCAAAGGGACACTTGCCCTCAATGGAAACCAACATGCAACCACTTTAGGCATGCATGCACAAGATGATGATACAAAAAATGTGGTGTCTCAACCTATTTATATCCCAAACCCTTTGGTTTAGATTGAGACACATCAAGGGGGTCGAAACCATGGCAAGGCACTTGTCTCAGTCGAGATAAAAGGATCATCAACATGCTAGGTCAAGATGTATCACAAAAAGACAACTTTTCTCAACCCTAAACACATCCAAGACCATCTAGGTAGAGACAACAAACACCAAAGGAGGGTGTCACAGTCAAGACACAATGTCGCTACACTTAGGAAAACTCAACAAGGTCAATCACCAACATAAACCCTAAAAAACCTAACATCCCCACATGATTCCACCTCATCAACCAAGGTCTAACATGGAGCCCCATAGAATAATTCTCTATCTTAAGATGATAAATCACTAAGGGAACACTCAACATGTAAAAAATTGCAATATAACCCCTCAACTTGGGTAAATTGCATTTTGGTCCAAAACAAGCAAACATAGCTCAAACATCATTCAAATAGGACCAAACTTGAAACATAAGCATGTCACATGATAACAAAGCATCTCTAAGAATTAGATTTAAAGTTCTAAGCATCTTATTAATCAAGGTAAGACCAATTTAGCATTTAAACTAGGTTAGGAGACTTACAACCATAAACCCCTAACAATGATTTTGTCCTCAAAATCCCACATAAGAAGAGAAAGATACTTTCTAAGAATCACATCCTCAAACTCACACATGACATCCTATATGTCATAGTCATGTCATTAAACTTTAACCAACATGATGTCCTTTGTCCAAGATTAACACATGATTTGTCACATATGACACACCCTCAATTATCCCTACCACTATTGGTTGTAGAGTCAACTCTATGTCAAGTAACACCCACTCAACATAGGAACACTATTCATACCTTGTACAACTCAGATGACACTTTAACTTGTAAGTTACCTTCTCAACTTGTAACATTACCAGATAAGGTTCACAAATCTGGGAGTTTAACATATTTATCTGAGGGAAAAGGTGAGACTACAAGTTTAAGGGTATTCGTCATCATACTCTCACTATTAGAACCAAAGCTTTATACTATTGACTTCATTATAAACCATTGGATGTTATAACATATTAAGATTCATTCACAACTATTGGATTAGGTTTAACATTTCAAAACTATTGGTTGATATGTAGGTCCGACCCTTGGATTATATAACCAAAGGAACCACTAGTTTAGGGATTAATTAGAGCAACTCATGATACCTATTCACACCATCGTGTGGTACCTTGAACCACCATTAGTTGTGAAGCATCATGTTATCATTGGCAGATAAGGCCAATACTACCATCATTGAACACCCTCAGATGTTGAGCTCAAAGTCACCATTGGTTCATGTCATCTTGAAGGTACACTAAAGAATAAAATTATGTATGCTTAGCAAATTGTGACAAGAAAGATTTTCTACTCAAGGTATCTATAACCAAAACCATTCCTTGATATTTCATAGAATATTATATAATTCTTTTCCCAATCAGATCTTATAACTATTCATTTAACTTTTGCCTCCTTTCTGAACTCATTCTATACGATGCATAAACCCCTAACATATGATGTATGTACTATAGGTTGGGTACCTATTACCAGATTGATCTCAAAGTCAATTTGTCTAGGAAGCAAAACACTTATTGTCTCATCAGGATACATTTCCTTGATCTTACATACAACCAACACCTCTTGGATACTAGGATTCCTCACCTTGGTATCCATCACACATGCCAAAACACATCACATTCATGTTCAATCTACTTTTCAACTATCTATATTGATACCAAACACATCATAGGAATCTTCCTATCATTTTGGAAGATCCACAAAACATCATCATTTGCAGATGTCACCATCTTGTAAATAAAGTCCAAGCCCAACTAATACATGTCAAAGTATCCATATCAAGGTCGCCTCAAAACCATGCACATCAGGTGATATAAGATTCACTTGAACGTCACATCCCTGGAAAGAAAGTACACAAAGGGAACATACTTCCCTTATCACCATAGCACCACCCATGGATTGCTAACAAGGAGAAGGAGATTACCATCTTTCTTTTGTTATTAAACAGGTCCACCACTACTCATGTATCATTTTAACCTGTTTCATTTTAGTTTCCTTGCCAGAAGCATAGTAATTTTAAAGATGAACACTTATCATTACTTTTTCTTTATTATTTATTCATCATTTTCATTTACATTCCAAGGTGTTACCATGTTTTATAACTTCTCATCAAGAGATAGATCATTATTTTTCACATATTTTATATTGGATAGGGATTATATCCCTTATTTTCTTTCACACATCATAAGTATTTCACCTATTACTTTCTTATATACACATGTAGATCTGAGATTGACTCAGTTCCCACTTTAATCATTCTTTATTTATTCTTATTTATCTCCTCCCTTCGTACTTATTTGAGGAGTTCTCTCCTTTATACATGGATTTTACACCTTGACTTACTTCATTGACACAAATTTTTGTATCTTTTTCTTTATAAAGTTCTTGGAATTACAACTTCAAGAACCTCTCATAGATTATAGTGCTCAAGTTTAGGTCTCATGATGTTGTATCTTTCTCTTTCAATTACCAAACCTTAATGTTTTAGTAAGTTATGATGTGGTTATAATCTTCTTTAGGGTAAGATGGAGGTATTAATACCATGATTCATTATTTAACACACATTTTAGATTGTTTCAAAATGACTACTTGATCATAGTAATCAGAAAGAAATCAATCTAAGAGTTCCACATTCACCTTATCTTCAACATTTGAATACCAGATCAGGGCACTCAAGTATTAAGGTTAACTAGTATGCACCATATATTATATCATGCTTTCAACTTGGACATCATACTAGTCCTATTTCTAGTAACCCTATAGGCTCAACAAGCCTATAGCTCTGCTACCACCAAATGTGACACCCTTTGTCACACAAAGCGAGATTACTCAAAATAAAGAATGGAATTATCACTAATAGAAATATTACCACAAAACATGGTAAATTAAAATTGGTCTCATCACAAGATTTCTAGTTGAACAACTCAAAATTGAAGTCATAAACTATTGTCACTTGTATTCAATTCGTATCAAAAGTATTACACCATATTGTTCACTGGATATCTAGCCAACACCTGTTACATGTAAACATATGCACATGTATACAAAACATATCTGTACTACTATGGCATACAGCCAAAAACTCAACCGATGTACAATAATCACAAAACACCCCCAAGATCCCGAGTGTACAGAAATGACACATAGGACTCTATTACTAGACACTAGTTGCAAATCCATGATTCAACAACTGCAACTCCACTTGTTATCTGTCCCAGCCACACATACTCTATCTCATCATGCACGTGCACCTAAAAAGATGTGGAATCCATGGGATGAGACCAAACACCCCAGTGAGAGATATAACTCTCTACCACCTCCTATTATAAGCATAGATAAATGAAGCGGGAATTTATACTATTAACAAATAAGTAGATTCATCTCTGTGATATATGCATGCCAATTATCACAATTTAAGTGATTAGGGAATCTACATTGAACAGTAGAGCATCTAATGCTTGAAAAAGGAATATGAAGAAAATGTATAATTCTTATAAACTAAATAGTATAAGGAACATAGCAAGGGGGTCATTCAATGTTGTTTGTATATGGCCCTAAGCAATAATACTACATGGATGTGTTACATCTTTAATTATTATGCCATGAGGATTTGAGGCGCACCACTCAAATCCCACTGCTAAGTCGAAATCAGTACCATACAAGATCAATGGAAGAGTCGGACTCCATGATCATCACCAACACTACTCGGTCAACAAGAGTCTGCAACACAATGACATATAGTAAAACTGCAAAGACAACAACTTATAGTCGAAGCTATAGTCCTATAAAGACACAACTCATAGTCAAAGTTATGCTCATCTAAAACAACTAGCCTGCCTTATTACATGACACATTGCTAGATAATAGGCTCATGCATGGCCATTCTATAATAAAACATTATATCACTATTTCAACAATTTAAGGAAATAGGGAGTTACCTTCACTAGCACCCCTCATATTCAACAATATGTGCTTCAAGTATCCTGTAGGAGTTACTCATTTCACCATCCAACTAGATGTTGATGTTGAAGATATGGTACAGGGCAAACTACATGATTAGGGTTGCACTTTATTAATTATGCCAATTGGGTGAATTAAGGCTCCATCATACAAGTGTACATACAAAACCCTAATTCAATTTGACAAGCATAACTATGAAACAACTTCAGAAGATATAAAACGTACAAAGTGTGAACTTGTCACATCATCTTAGAACAACATTGTCTCACTACCTTAAACAAGGCCATCAACATCACCACTTGTTTACACTACCATGTTAGGCTAGTCACTATTATCAGATCACTAGGGATATTAATCCCTTATCACATCATTAGGTATTAAGATTTCACTAGGTCATAAGACTAATCACATTATTCATGTAACTAACCATTGTCTCATCTTTCCTTATTAGGCATATAAGTATCACATGTATTATAGCAACCATTAGCTATGATTACCATCACATCATGCCACATCAGGCATATAAGCATCACTCATGTCACATCACATACACACCATAGCAGTCATTATCTATGATAATCATCTCACCTACAAAATCCATGTTATACAAATAATGAGAGAGTATTCATTATTATTTTATCATATTAAAAACTTTAAGCAATGTAAACAACGCATCCTGCTCCCCTCAATTTAGGGTTAGAATTTCATGCTTAACCACATACAATTTCATGGCACTATTTATTTACCAATATGTAATTTCATTACTTCCGACAAGTTTAGAGTGTATTAAGGTTAAGCACTACACATTTTAGCTAAGTGTGCACATTCACATATTTACAATTCTAGGGCACCTCATCAAGGCTCATGGCCATCATCTAATATCATTTAATCATCTTCAAAGAATACACAAGCTATGACACTCAATTGATCCTACAAGTTAGAATCATAGAAGCATGAGAGAGAGAAGTATACTCACACACTATTCATCCTTGCACATTCAACAAGTATAACATACCCTAGGATTAGGATTAGGGTTAGAGTTCACTCACATATCTATTTACATCATGAATAACACCAAACACTAATTGAGTCGCTTCCCATATTCTTGGAGCATATTAGGGTTAAGGAACATGATTAGGGTTAACTAAACAATCATTCAAACAAAACTATACATGAATCCTTACTTGCTTACTTATACACATGTGTTGATTATATGTTCATGTATGTATCTCGACCACCTTCATGTAAGGTGTCTCGACCTCAAACCAAACATGATTCAACCTCAAACCTTAGCATGGTGCCTCGACCCAAGGCAATGCAACATGGCGACCTATAACAACACAATTTCGCAACCCAGAACAGCACAATGTCATGACCTACAACAACATGATGTCAAGAGCAAGATCAACACAACATCACGACCGAAAACAAGGCAGCATCATGACTTAAACATGGCATTGCCCCCACAATCTCAACAAGGCATTGTATTCAACCATCAAAGTAGGTGTCACAAACAACATCATAACATGTCTTGACCAAAGCGCAACTCATGGTCATGACCCAAAACTCTACCATAACATGTTACTAGAACTGTCAACAAGATCATATGTTATGACCACTATCCATCTTGGTTCAAAACCAATCTATAGTTGTGGTTTCGACCTTCAATAAAAGCTCAAGTCATGACCATGTCCAAGCTAACTCAAGGGAATCTCGACAAAGGTACAACTCATAGTCACAACTCAACCATCAAGGGTA
The DNA here is from genome assembly GCA_963693085.1 of Alisma plantago-aquatica. Taxonomy (NCBI): domain Eukaryota; kingdom Viridiplantae; phylum Streptophyta; class Magnoliopsida; order Alismatales; family Alismataceae; genus Alisma; species Alisma plantago-aquatica. Next base: position 515,266,225 of record OY856415.1, read on the forward strand.
CATATGTCTCATCCACATAGTGACAAGCATGTCTCGACCCAAAGCAAAACATGATGTCTCGACCCAAACCCATACATGGTTGTCTCAACCTCAACTCATCAAGAGGCACATATGTCTCAATCAAAACTCAAGGATGACCAACAAGAATACCAAGAGTCACTATATTCAAAACTAAGAAATCATGATTATTCAATCTTAGAATAAGTCACCATGAAGGTCATTAAAACAATCACATAGGAGAGAGAAAATTAAACTTCAATATATATAAGAAATAATCCATAAATCTACGGGCAACATGTTGACTTAAACTTAGCACATGGTAATTAAACCAAAGCTTATGATTAATATCAGATCTTCCTCTCAAGAACACTTTAGGAATCAAGCACATGGATTTATGGTTTAGAAAGAGAGAAACCTACATGAGAATTCTTCAAAGTCATTGTAACATACTAAAATTTGAGTAATAGTTCATTATTATTATTTCCCAATTAATTAAATGTATTCTATGTACAAATATTTATTTTGATATGATCAACAATAAAATTCCAATTCACTTTAAAGTAATAATTTAAGATTTAATTGAATATATAATTCATTGACATATTCAATTTATGTATTGAATGACTTTTATATGTATATTGGAATAAAATTCCTTAATTATTTAAATACACTAATAAGTTATTTTATTTATGTGAATTAATGTCTAATATGCTCTCTCCCTTCATTTTAGTAGTCAAAACAGTTATACACAATTAATAATGTAACACATGAATCATTTAAACCCTTTCTATAAATCTTGATGTTTAATTTATAAATTGTTAATATAACTTAAATGTCATTAAAATAAGAGTAATATACCTTAAATAAAAAAATTTGAAATCCCATTACAGAATAGATATGTCATTACACCCTTTTGTAGTCATAAAGTGTTTAATAAAGTCTGACACTAAACAATAGTATATTCTAGCTCAAAATATTAAATTAATATTTTATTTAAATACACCTAGATATAGTCTACTAGGGTTGTAACTGGGTAGGATATAGTGCGGTTATGGTCATATCCATAACCATAACCGTTTAGTTATGCGGGTATGGGTATGGGTATATACCCACTTTTTCAAAAGCTATATCTGCACCATATCCATACCCACATAACCGTTGAGTATTGTATGGGTAACTGGATATACGGTTATGAATTGACTTGCTACAATAACACATCATAAATTTGGGTACAACAAACAGTAAAGTAATTAGGTGATATTGATACTAGTATGACATCAAATGAATTCTATTTTGTGTGAATATGGAAGTTGACAATTAAATAATATGTCATCTTACAAAGGACAGTCAAGAGTAATATATTGATACTGCTAAATCAAAATATAAAAAAGGATGTCGATTGTTGGCTCTATTGGTAAATAGTACAGAGTTTTACTACATTATTAATAGAATAATAAAGTCATGATTAATCTTAAACATCATGTTGGCTTGCCTTCACATTGGTGAATATAGATATTACATTCTAGTATAACTTATACTACTTTAAGGTACTTATACTTACAAAATATGAGTGCTAAAATATGCACCATTACATTCTAATATAATTTTTTATATAAAAAAATAATTAAATGGGTATATGGGTATACAAGGTATGAGTACATAGATAACCATAACCTTACCCAGTGAGAGGCGGATACATGGGTATAAGGGTAAGCGGTTAATAGGTTATAAAAATGTATACCCGTGACGGGTTTAGAGGGTATGAGTTTGAGGGTATGCGGGTATACCCATGTCCATTTACAGCCCTATAGTCTACCAGCCTTTAAATTTTGGTCTCATTCCGACTTCATTTGACTACTTATTTAATTCCTTTAATTTGTCAACGTAACTTCTATTTATTTACATTAAAGTACCATTGCCTTTTCTAATTCATGTAACCGGAAACCCCTTGGCCTCCGCTAGCCGTTTTCCACTTTTATGGAAACCCAACATCGCGGCCCCTCCTTACACCTCTGTGGCTGACCCTTTCACTCTGGTTCATCTTCCTCTTCCCTTCCTGTTCTTTCCCTCTCTCCTTCCTAGGTCCTCCTCTTCCCCCTCGTCTCTGTCTACGCAGGCCGCACCCTGACCAGAACCCCAAACGGTTGGCCGGGCATTGGTAACTGCCGCATCCTCACCCCTTCTTCCACTCCCTCTTCTCTTCTTCTATTTCCTTTCTTCCTGCCTTTTTATCTCTCGTCCACATTCATCTTTTAATCTAGCTGCCTGCAGTTTCTCCTATGCCTGCACCAGGTAGCAATGGCAACTGCTGCCTATGCTAGTGGCTGGAGGAGGCCCTTTTCAAGCCAGTAATGGCAGCGCCCCTTTCTCTATTCACCTACGGATCTGCCATATTTCTCCTCTCCTTATCCTCGTCTTCCATGCGTTTGCAATCTCTACCTGCTAAGACTCTGCTGCCACTTGAGACTGCAATAGTCGACGACAACTCAACACCTACCATCTGCAAAAGATATGTCCATTTTCTCCACAACTCAGATAGTTGTCACCACTGGTCCCTTCTATCCATTATAAAACCTGACCTGGAAAGAAAAGTATGTGACTAGTAGCTAGCGACTACATGTGATTGCAAAGTGCAACAGTCAGAACCTGTCTCTACATTGCCAGAGCCACCGCCATGAGACCTTCTGCTACAGCCTCCATCTATGATTCAGATCCGTCCTCTGATTCCTTTCTTCCCCTCAAGTTCCTCCACCAGTACACGGATTGCCTGTAACCGCCTTAGATGCCAGGTAACTCCTCCAGCACTTCTTCTTCCTTGCACCAAATTCCATGGCCGTAAGAAGGTACTGCCACCTACTGCAACTACGCGCGTCAGCCAGCGAGAATCTTACCCTCCTCAGCATGGCAGCGTGAAAGGCAATCGCCAGCATCTATAGAGCACCAAGACAGATTCTTTTGCACCCACTGGACCTACCAGTTATATGATCTATAGGTTAGTGTCTTCCTTATCTTGCAGTTCAATTGTTAATAACTAGTTCACGATGATCTTTTTAGTTACTAATTAGGACAATCACTAGACATCTTATATATAAAATTTAATCATACTGGTGCATCACAATATTTGATCGATTACTAATATATATATATATATATATATATATATATATATATATATATATATATATATATATATATATATATATATATATATATATATATATATATATATATATATATATATATATATATATAAATAAATATATATATATATTCAAGACCTAGACTAAAACATGTATTAATATTTATGTATACAAGATATTAGAGGACCTAAATCAGAAAATAAACCTTTTGTACAGGTATATGGGTACCTCGAACATATATGAATTTACATTGGTAAATAAATAATAAGGTATATCAAAATAAAAATAATTTTAAATGAGAATCACATATAATAAATAGAAATTGAATTATATTAGACATATCATGGATCACAAGTTCACTTACAATGATGAAGAAACCCTAACCCTTGTGTGAATATAATTGGCATAAGAAAAATATATAAATGGTTATACTAGGAATGAAAAGGCATCATTCGACTTTAATCTGACATATGCACCAAATGTGTTTCTAGGAAGTAAACTTGACTCTATGGACCAAAGCTTATCAATAAATCTAACATTTATCCATGAGCAACATGTTTGTACTTCTCAATTTAGATGTTTGGGCTTTCACCTCCTTTTATTATCTTTTCTCTTATATTCTTTTGAATGAGGCATAATCAATTGTTTTTTCTTATTGAAGTGATCATTTGGAATTTACCCTTTTTCTGTTCATGTTAATGTGGAAATCATTTTTGATATTGTTGAAGTCTTATTCATATTATGACTTAATTACCAGTTGCCAAACTACATTATACAAGATATAGTAAGGCATGCCTAGTATAATTTAACATATGAGGGGGTATTAGGCCTTAGTTGCACATATCCCTTGGGTTTAGTCCCTAAATTAGGGTTGTTTGGCCTTAGTTGCACACATTCCTTGAGCATAGTCTCTAAATCGGGGGTATTGGCCATGGTTGCACATACTCCTTGGGTTTTAGTCCCTAAATAGGTAGTTTGTGGTGGTGCAGCTACCATTGTCCATATTGTTAGATGTTACCAGTCTGGTTGTTCACATTTATATTGCTTGTTTTATATTTATGCATTGTTGCATTATTATTCAAGGCAAGTTAGTTTTCTTGATTAATTCAATATCTCTTGAAATGCCTCATAATCAATTTTGTTCTCGGTTCATACTTTTTGTTTCATTTTGTATACTCTCATTAAATTGTACTCTTTGTATCTTGTTTCATTCCTCAATTTTACCCTTCATTACGTCCAAACAACATTTGTAGTACATACCAACATTTGTTGATGTCTCTCTATTTTTTTTTATCTCGGGTACATTCTTATACCCAATATAGGAATATTGCAAGGACTGTATAAATGAAAGTTAGACTTGAAGATAGAGTACCTTGGACTCTTGGGCTTGAGGCTTAATGAAGCAGTTAGGTGTTGTCCTTTGTAAATTTCCAAAGATTGATGTAATCTTATGATTTATGATATCATGTATATGAGAAGAATATTTGGATGTTTCCAAATTCTATTCATAATTGTTGATGGCTTTTTGTTGATACCTCATTTTACCCTTCTGTAACATATAACTCTGAATCCCTTAGGATCAAATTATTAACATGATTAAATTAGTTTCTTAAATTAACTAACTAATTCAAAAATAAATAGTGGGATTTTAGTGCCTCATCGCATAAAAGTAAAGTCAAGGACCCCATAAACTCTGTCTTTGCAGTCATAACCCTAAAATCATAAGTTCCCCATTTGCCATATTAATTGACATGTTAATAAAACCAAATTTTGTAATACTTGTAGGGTTGACACCTTCACTTTCTCTAAACAAAACATGTTTGTCGACCATTAACCAAACATTTAAGATTTAAAAATAAGTGTAGTGATCACTAAGGTCAAATGACCACAAGGACATATTACCATCCTCAAATCAGGAATGAACCATAGACAACACAGTAGGTTATCACCCAAGGAAACTTATCAAGAGAAAGGAGGACGACTCTATATAAAGATGAACACTAAAACCCCTTTAACATATATGATAAGATCTCCATAAAGAACTTAATTAAGGGAGATAAATTCTCATGTCAACATGTGCAATCAGCACCAAAATCCATATTGCATTAAGGTACCCAAACCCATACATGTTGATAGAAATTATAGATCAAGAACAAAAGAAACCATCCATCTATTATTTATCTCAAAATCAGGTACAAGAAAATTAGGGTTTAGGAAATTAGAAGCAAATCTCATAGATCTTTCATCATGAATCAAACCCTAATTCATAAGAATATCTTCTAGCATGTTAAGATAATATTGCATAGATAGAAACAACAACAACTAATATGATTATGGTGTTAAAGTAGAAGAGGGGAAAGTTATATAACCCACCTTCTGTGGTGATCCAAGCTCTAAGAGCCAAAGTTCCCAAGAGAGAAGAAAAGAAGCCCCAACTTGATTAGCAATCCGGCCACAAAATTACCTCACAATAGAGGAACACCATGACTTATAAATAGAGCAAGAAGGGGGCAAGAAACCCTAGGATGAACCAAAGGAAGAAGAGAGAAAAGAGAAGAAAACTCCCTCCCACTAGTTACCACCATGGTAAAACTATAGTCTAAGGGACTTTGTGAAGAGGAGTTTCTATCAAGAGGACCACCAGGGTAGAACCCTAGTTTATGGACAAGAAAGAGGAAGAATAATATGGGGCTTCATGGGGAAAACGTGATCAAGAAGGTACAACCACTTACCTAGTGAAGAATCACCACCAAAAGAGTCGATCTAGAACAAATACTTCCTCAAGAAAGGTTGATCGGCCACCATAGATTTAGGATCATATATTCTTTGATCCCTAAACTCCAAGATCAGTTGAAAGGGAGAGGGAAGAGGATAAATCTGAAAAGGAAGTTTTCTAATGAAGGAAAGGGGTTATATACCCAAAGGAAGAGGAAAGTAGGGTATATATGAGGTGTCAACATAATAGAACACCAAAGGGACACTTATCCTCAAAGGAAACCAACATGGAACCACTTTAGGCATGCATGCATGATATGGTGATACAACCAATGTGGCGTCTCAACCTATTTAGATCCCAACCTTTAGTTTCGATCGAGAAACATCAAGGGGTTCAAAACCACATCAAGGTACTTGTCTCGGTCGAGACAAAAGAATCATCAACATGCTAAGTTGATACATATCATAAAAAGTCAACTTGTCTCGGCCCCAAACACATCCAAGATCATCTAGGTCGAGAAAACAAACACCAAATGAGGGTGTCACGGTCGAGACACACCACAAGGTTGAGACACAAGGTCTCTACACTTAGGCAAGCTCAACAAGGTCAATCACCAATAAAAGCCCTAACATCACCACATGATGCCACTTCATCAACCAAGGTCTAAAAAAGTGCCCCATTGCATCATTCTCTCTCTTAAGATGCTAAAGCACTAAGGGAACTCTCAAAATACTACAAATTTCAAGATTACCCCTCAACTTGGGTAAATTGCATTGTGGTCCAAAACAAGCAAACATAGCTCAAACAATATTCAAATAGGACCAGACTTGAAGCATAAGTGTGACACATGATAAAAAAAACATATAAAAGGATTAAATTAAAGTTATACGCATCTTATTAAGCAAGGTAAGAAAATTTTAGCATTTAAACTAGGTCAGGGGCCTTACAATCAATGTTAATTCGTATTTCGATTGTCTGTGATTTTTTTATATATTCACTAAGAATTGTCCAATATAGAATTATTATTTTAACTATTGCACTAGATATTTAGAAATATAATCTTTTATCTCAAAGTGTGGGGATTGAATTAGTCATCTCTACATTGTATTCTTATCACATTTTTTGGACGCCTGCCTTCCCTTTCCCTAAGTTTGTTATTTTGCAAATTGAAAAGATGTTGAGAGACTTCATTTGGGGTGACACTAAGGAGAAAAGACATCTTCATATGGTTTCTTGGGATAGTATTTGCAAACCAAAAAATGAAGGTGTTTTGGGCATTAGGCGTGTGGATGATTGATCCAAATTAGGCATTCTTAAGAACTTGTAGAATATCGCCATTTATACGAAATCCCTATGGGTGAAATGGGTACATGGAAAGTATCTAATCATCAGTTTGGTTTGGTCTATATATAGCAAACCAAGTTTCCCTTGGTTGTTTAAGAAGTTTCTCAACTTCAAAATTGTTATCATTCCTCACTTAAAGTTCTATGTTGGAAATGGAGACGATATCTTTCTTGGGGAAGATCCTTGGTTACCGAATGGCGAGTTATTAGATTAGGTGGATAGACAACTCATGCTTAGATTGGGAAATGAATCTAATGGCAGACTTAGTTGGTGAATCCAAGGTGGAAGTGGATTTGTTCTAGAGTTCAGAGGTTTTAAAAATCTAGTGAAGATCCTTCAGAAGTTACCCGACCCAACTGGTCAAAGTGATACTTTGCTTACTGAGAACTCCATATCTTTTAGACTCAGAGATGCTTGGAATCTAGTTAGAAATAAAAACATGATCACTTCTAGGGAAGATTGGGTTTGGAAAGGGAAAACCCCAAGAAGATGTTCTTACTTCTTATGGAAATTCTTTTTAGACAAACATCCAACTCTTGAATATATAAAGAAAGTTGGATTTAGTAGGATTTCAAGGTGTTCCCTCTGCAAAAGAGCATATGAAGATCTAGAGCATATCTTTTCTTATTATGAGTTTAGTACTCTTTCTGGAGCAGATACTCTTCTCTTTATGGTTCCTATCCGAGATCAAAGGAGAATCTTTTGAAGACTAGAGGTAAACTAAAAGGGCTACTATTTTTGTGTTATATTATACTTGGCTTGAAAGAAACAATCAGATTTTCTTCAATTTTGAAAGGAATGATGGGTCGGTTTGGGATTCATGTCTGAGAGATACTTGTAGTTTGTATAGATAGATAACCTTCTTAATTTATCATCTTGTACAACTTATTTTCTTTTTTAGTGATCTAGCCTTTAGACCACAAGTTTTGTAATTATACCTTTTGGTAGAAATGGAAGGGAAACACGCTAGGTTCATCAAGAAAAAACTATTGCACTAGAAGATATGTCAACCTAGGAAGTAATTGTTGTTGTTTTTTCACCTCGCAAAAAAATAGTTATTATAACTATTTAATTGAATATTTAGACTACAAGTTCAAAATATATACAATTCATTCATATAAATGATTCATAAATAATTCATGTTATGTTTAGATGTATAGAAACTTATCGTCACATCAATGGTTAGAATAAAATACTTTTCATTTGATTCAATGGGATATTGAGTAGGTTTGTTTGTTAATATTTCTAGAACTTAAAAGATGAAATTTTGGTACAATTAAGAATAAAGTGAAAATCTTTTATGTTCACATGCATGAGAATGATATGTCCTAATTCCTTTTCTTTATAGACATTGTTTTGCGAAATTAGTTATGTAAGAATATTTTATTCTTCCTTAAAATCCAATTTACACACACAATGACATACCCTTTGACTTTATCATTTACAAAAGAATACCAATTTATCGATACATGAAATTACTTTAATCAAGAATAACGACTTTATGGAGATATGCACATAAACTCTCATATCACATAACCTGGTTTGCAGAAAAGTAAGCATATATTGAGTGGATCAATTTCCTTTAAATAGTAATGTATTAAACTAATACCGACAAATGTTATAAGGATTTGTGAATTAGAAAGAACGAATTCGTATAGATTGACAACCCCTCAAGTTCATGATATTCAAACTGAGGAAACTTCCTTCTTCATTTGTATCCTAGGTTGTGCTTTCACAGATTGAGGAATTGAAAATAGTAAATGGTAAATGGTATATCAAAAAACATTTGAGTGATTAACTTCCAAATCAATTCATGGTCCTTAGTATTCAATAATTCTAATATACATTAAGTTATAAAACTAGAATTCTATCATAACTTGAAATATCTAGTAATAGTTACACTGGCCTCTTTATGTGAAGAACCTTCTCTGTAACTCATTCGACTCCCATTTCAGTGGCCATGGTAAAGTGCTTCAACTTCACTATATCTTCCATCATCCACGTATCCTCTCCTTTTTTTGTTATCATCCTTTTAGGATCTTAGTGACACATATATGCATCTCAACCTCTAGGATGTCATCACCACTAAGGAGCAATTCAAAACCTAGACACCACATAGTTCAATCTTTCTCCTAAATGTCATTCATGATATTCTTTCACCACCACCATATCATTACTTCTTCAATGATACAACTGGAAAATCTCCTCCACAGCCTAGATCATTGAAACCATAACTTTTTGTTAGGTTCCCAAATTTTGGGTGCAACTTAAGATAGGTGCCTTATGCCAACAAGTCTAGTGATTGTGAGCCAATTATTTGGCAGTGAGTTGAGAGATCACTACAAAAATTGTAGTGATAACTACTACATTCCATCCCCTCCTTCTATCAATAGGTTCCCATCTTCTTATTTTAGTCAGTGGAAGTTCATATTACACAGTGAATGAATTAAACACTTAGATAACTAAATAATATTAGATAATAAGTGAGTTTGGAACTATTTTTGTATTGTTTAAATAGGTATGTATGTATAAAGGTTCTTGTAGTCCATATTATGTTTAATTATGTATACACGAATTGTCATATATTATTTTTTTAATCTTTTAACATTGTTGGAATGTACACCTACTTTGTTATAGATGTAAGTATATAAAACAGTATGTACTTATTGTTATGAACTTATATTTGGTTGGTATGACAATTTATGTGTAGATATCTTTTTATGTACAATGTATAATGCACACCTTAAATCATACATTTGTATTGTTCCTAAATGCAATGACTAAGTGAATGATGTTTATTATTGCCTATCCAATGACATTAGGTAGGAATCTGATTTTGAGTGTGTTTATATTAATTGTAAATAAAATGTGGATTTTTTCTCTTAAGTGCATAAATTAAGGATTAATATATCATGTTCTTTTAACAATATGTTAGATAAAATTAAGTTTTGGCAAATAAATTATGAATAAGAAGAGTCACACCTTTTATAGTAAAAAACAATTAAATATAACAATATCATGCATTTTGATTCAACAAATAACTCTTTAAGAATTTAGAATAATGTTACTGACTACACGGATAATTATAAATTCATCAACAATGGAAATACAATTTTGTGTAGTCCCAAGTGACTTATCTTCTCACGATATTCACAACTATAACATGATCCATAAATTTTTGTAAGTTACATATTCAGCCTCAAATTTACAAAGTTCTCATTTATGAAGGTCGGATTGGTAATTTATCCTCCTTGATCAAATAATCTTGCAAGTATAATTTCGTCTAGCTCCCCCTTTGAAACTAAGACATTGAATATATGAAAGATTATTTTTGAACCATTCACATATGAAACCTAAAGTGTAATATACATTACACACATCCACTATATCTTTTATGTACTTCACAAAAATGGTTAATGAGGAACATGTACACTAACAACTATAAGTAGCACAACATAAACAAAAATTAGAGAAACTATTCCAAGCCCATGACAATGATTATGACCAATGCTCCTATTATCCAGACAACCTTTGGAAAAGGACATTCTAATTTATTGATTGTATATGAATCAAGGTAAAAAATCTTATATTATTGTTTAATAGAAGTTATACATTCCTATGGAATCATGCATGTCTAAGATTATTGGGTAGTCAATTTGTTAATCATTCTGAACACTCTCTTTAAGGCCCACAACTAGATTTCTTAATGACTTTGCACAATGATTGATAATGTAAGGGTATATGGTTGAGACCCAGTTATTTAATGGAATTATGGTTCCACGACTCTAATTAGAGATAAGGGATTTTAAACACCTATTCGACTAGCATTTTAGCTTAACATGGCCATTATCATTTTAGATGATGGGAACACATGGTCACCTAAGCATAGACATAATACACCAACTTCCTAAACACTTGAAATTTTTCTTAAAATTTGATATACCTTGGTGAATGAGCTTGAAAACCATTTATAATTCCTTTTGAACTAATTTTTGAGATTTTATAATTCCTTGTTTTTGGAGAAATCTTGTGTATCTAGTGCATATTTTGTTAAATTAATTAAAATGGATTATGTACTAGTCTTTGAGACTGATATTTACTTTTATTTTGTGTTCATACGTGATATGTTCCCTGGGAAAATGTATGAACGCACTAGATATGCTATTCGATTAGTGAAGGAAAGAGCCCTTTGTACAAGTTCAACATTATATTGGACTTTAAAAAAAATAGTTGATTTATATGATGTTCTTTAACTTCATTGTAATTGAAAGAATTGTATGAATGCATAAAATGTTTATTTTCTTTTGAAATGAAAAAAAATCCGGTCTAAAAAAGATTGTGTATTTACATAAAGGTACCAGAGCTATAAATAGTCGACACTCATGCATATCTTCTAGAGAGTATCTAGAATACAAAAATATCATAATAAGAACATAGCTAAGTAAACCTTAAAACATCAGCATAAGTTAGACCATATACCTCTAATGCCCTGATAATTACCAGTGACCTTGGGACTCACACTCACACCATATTATTTTCACCTATAGTTTGTCTCCATCATAAATAATTTGATTTATTTTGATAAACTTCTATGCATGAATCCCTCAGTGGTGTGATTGCTATTCTAGTTGTAAGATATGATTGACAATGGGAATTTGTATGTTATCCCAAGCACCATAGTGAGTAAGCAAATTGAGTGGAACACCCTATCCTCTTCCAAGTTATATGAAAGGTGGATAATAGTTTTAATACAAAATTTGAAGATTGCAACTTATTTAATTCATGTATATGTTTTTACTTCCAATCATACAACTTGTATGAACTTCCTATCTAAATATTGAAACACGATTTTGAGCCCGATGAAAATCATTTAGCTTGACCTTAGTTAAAATTGTATAATGAGGTTGCATGTCCTTTTATGAGCCCGTATTACAAAGTCTCTCCCTATTTAAATTTGGCATGATCCATTAGTATTCATGTCTTTATAGATTTTTGATTTCTCATTTTTTGAAAAAAAAAATGACGTACTACATGATAGTTAGCCTACTAACAACTTTAAAGAGAATGATTTCAGGGATAAAATCACTAGTACAGAAATGGTCTGTAGCGTCAGTTTTTTTAAGCTTGCAGCGTCACTTTATAACCGACGCCTAAGTGGCCGTCGCTATAGAGTTTGCTCTATAGCATCGGTTTATTTGACCAAATAAAACTGACCTTACAGAGTAAACACCGACGCAAAACACCGACCCAGGCGAGAATTTGCTGTACAGAATTTGCTCTATAGCGTCCGTTATTCCAAAAAAACCGACCCTGTAACGATCTCGGTCGACAATTTTCTCGACCGATATCATTTACAGGGTCGGTTTTTTTGGAATAACCGACCCTAAAATTGAATGACCACTTCAGTGTGATCCTCGGTCAAGAAAATTTTCGACCGAAATATTTTCTTTCGACAATTTTCTCGACCGAGAAAGTTTTACAGGGTCGGTTTTTTTGGAATAACCGACCCTAAAGATTGAATGACCACTTCAGTGTGATCCTCGGTCGAGAACATTTTTGACTGAAAATATTTCATTCGACAATTTTCTCGACCGAGAGAGTTTTACAGGGTCAGTTTTTTTGGAATAACCGACCCTAAAGATTGAATAAAAGACTTCAGAGTAATCCTCAGTCGATAAATTTCTCGACCGAAGATTACTCTGAAGTATTTTATTCAATCTTTAGGGTCGGTTATCCCAAAAAAACTGACCCTGTAAAACTCTCTCGGTCGAGAAAATTGTCGACCGAAATATTTTCGGTCGAAAATGTTCTCGACCGAGGATCACACTGAAGTGGTCATTCAATCTTTAGGGTCGGTTATTTAAAAAACCGACGCTAGAAGTTACGATTTTTTTTTTAAATTTCTGCAGAAAATGAAATAGAACAGAAGAACAAAAAGATTCATATATTCTGGGAGAGGGGAGCATTGATGCTCAACCGTCACCATTCAAAACCATACATTCATGACAAAAATGATTCATAATCACATAAAAATTTACAAAATGATAGATTGCAAGTCTGAGATGATATTAATCAGATACAAAAGTAAATATGAAAGGGTCACATACATAAATGGAGTTGACATATTTAATCCAATGCTATATTGACTTCATTTAGAAAAGAATCTGACCACTCTTCTCAGAATTCATTCAAGTCCACAAGGGTGTAAGGCTGAGTTGTAAAGATCTGTAATAGAAAATACACATGCTAATATTTTATAAAATGACTACAATCACTTGTAAATTTATAATGTTATTCTGTATTACCTGACTTATAGTCTGAATGTCATGTGATGCTTGTTTGACAATAGCTTGCATATATTTCATTACATAGTAGCCACAAGCCCAGTCATTATTTTGCATAGGACACTACAAATAACGAATTATACTTAATGTTAGTAAACTACTATAAACAGTAGTTGAGATAACACTATAAGAGTTGACATATTAGAATTGAAAATTAATACATATAAGACTAAGCAGTTGTCAAAGTAGCTACCTTGACATTTTTCAAAGTCAATGTCTTTAATTTTGTTGGTATTTGTCCTCCAGCATCACGAAAAGCTTTTATACCCCTATCAATTAAATAATAGTTGGTAAAATAGAAATTCTAAATAGAAATATCATGTTGAAGCATTGACTAAATTTATACTTACTCCATAGCTGGCAATTTTAGTTTGTGACTCCTTGTTGTTTTACCCATTGGGTCAAGATAATAAAGAGTCATCAATTTAGGGGCAATCACCACTAATTCCCAATGTCTACCTCTGAGTAAGAATAAAACAAACATTAAAATAAATAATTTTATTCATTATTAAAATTATATTGAATAATAATACTTACTGCACGTTAAAAGGAATTAGGATAATTTCCTTCCCTTCACTAGCAAAATATTTGAATGCAGTAGAGAAGTACTCATTCACATCCTCAAAATTTATCTCCACTTGACTAGTGATTGAAGGAACTAAGAATCCAACATTCTTTATATCAAAGTTTGTGATCTCAGTATATAAATGGCTGTAAAACATTTGTAATTATTTCCATATATAGAACTAAGCTAAAATGTGTATTGGAATTTGATATATATATTGATAAATCATTACATTACCCATACTTCTATTACCGAAGTATTTAGCCAATCATACTGGAACAACTCTATAATATCATCAAGAAAAATTAAATTCTCAAAATCCCTCCCAACTGCATCTTCTGTTAAATTGACCAACATTTGTAATCCTGAGCTTTGGTTGGCTAAGTATCGACACAAACATTTACATTTGCTTCCCAATTCGTCGAATGTAGCTTCAGGAATGAAAGATGGCTTGGGCACAGGAGGACGACTAGTAGAATTTTTACTTTTTGGTTTACAAACCTGTTAATTAAATTACATACTTATATTACACGAGTTCATATATGCAATCAAATATGAAAAATATGGTAGAAATAAGGTATACCTTGTCATTGATAACCAAGTGTCTAGGCCAACCCACCATAGCACCCTCAGCTTCTTCAACTGTACTATATTCAGGATTAGGTATGGGTAGTGGTTTGTCCCCCATTCCGTCATACACAAGATGGATGGACACACGACAAATGTCATCAGTAATTTGTTGGCAATGCAATGTACCACCAAGGTTGTATACCTTGCCCGCTGCCACAACATTAAATTTCGGAACCTCCATTGCAAGTTTACAGTTCATACCAACCTAGATTGAAATAATATAAGTTATATAAGAAATAGTAGAATAGATACATGTTACAACTATATATATTATCATATATTTATCATACTAATAACACAACATATAGAACAAAAACTTACTGCAGATTGTTGTGGTGGGTCATCGGGAGTGCTCCCATGACCTTCTACAACTGGAGTATGGGCTTGTACATCATCACTTGAGAGACGCGTAGTATGAATAGGTTGAGAAGGTTGAGTAGGCTGAAATGAAGACATTATTTCTTTTACTTTCTGCGCTACTAATGCTTTAAGATCCTCTTGTGTAAGACCTCCTACATGACCTCTTTTAGATTGCGAAGGGCCAAAATAAGACTTGAATCCTATGCCAGCTCCTAATCCCCTAACACGGCCAGGATGCTCCTTCGTACCAAGAGCAACTGCTAGTTCATCCATGTAGCCAGTTGGGATGAACTTTCCTTCCTTCCTTTGCTCGTGGAGATCAATCTATTCATAGTTAATAAAAATATTAAATCACAATATCAATTAGATATAAATACTTAGTTGGGATAAACCTACCATCTTTTGTGCCACCTCCTTAGTTGCAGGGTTGACAATTTCACCTGCTCGATTCTTTCTAGCATCAATCCATGTCATGTGTCGGGGTGGTCTCTCAACTTGAGTTGTACTAGATTCTTCTCCAGAAGAGGATTGCTTCTCTTGTAGTTGGTGGCGGAAGGCATAACCACCGGGCCCCAAGCGATGGTCATGCACATTTTTAGCCTGTCTTTCCTTTTGAGCCTGGTGAATAGCCTGATCATTTAAAATGAGGTATTGCAATTTAGACTTGGCAAACATGTATAAAAAGATTCACCTCCTTAATTGTATAAAATTAAATATTCATACAATACATCACAATCTTTATTACCTGAAACTCTTCCGATCTCCTAGCTGCAACAAATCTTTCCCACACCTCAGGATCTATAAAAATATATACATCTATAGCTTTCTTCTTTTGTTTAGGATTATTTATAAATTCCCTTACAAGATATGTCTTAAAACCCCTCCATCGTACACCACAACGTTGTAGCACTCTTTTCTTGTGATCTTTTTCATTTAGATGAAAAACACCCTATACATACAAAAGAAGCAATTAATAATGTTGTTTTGAAAAGGAATTAATTCCAATCAAACTAAATTAGAATCAATAGATAAAAAACATATTAAAATAATATTACTTCCACTCACAGATATATCTTTCCATATGAGGTCTTTTTTGGCATTAGGAACATCATGCCAATTTTCTATATCTATTGCCACCTTACTACGCGCGGTCGCCCCTACGTAATGCTTGAAAGCACTAGCATGTTCCCCAACAGGTGCTCATGTCATATCAAACTGGACTGGCAATTTATCCCCTTTAGCCCTGAGCTCCTGCAGCCTACGCATCAATGTAGGACCTCTACTTTTCTTAGCATCACCACTACCATCCTCATGGTGCTCATGCTCAGAATGTTCATCTTCACTCGCCATTTTAGAACCTGCAAGTATACATGATAAAAAAAAAAGTGATAATAAAAGAACAAGTGATAAGGTATACATGATAATAAAATAAATAACTCAAAGAATACATGCCTTTAGTATTGGTTGAGTTGTTAGTCAAGGAAAATTCCTTCAGCATGGTCTTGACGTTTATAATATTCATCGGTGTTATCTTCAACATTTACACTTGGCAAACCAACTGAGAATGGACTGGAATCATCATACTTTTCGTAGTATTCTTCTTCATTTATAGGATCTACAGTAAACTGTCTTTTTCCATTAAGAACGACAGACCAATTTTTATTTGACGGGTCATCAATATAGAATACTTGTTTTGCTTGGTCTGCCATGATGAATGGCTCATCTTTGAAACCAATCTTTTCAAAATTCACCAATTTGAAACCCAATTCATCCACTAAAACTCCTTTGTTGTTGTCAACCCAATTACACCTAAATATAGGAACTCGAAAATTTGTATAGTCCATTTCCCATATGTCCTCAATGACGCCGTAATATGACATCTCAGCTTCGCGTGGTCTTTTATCTTTGGCACTAGCAAAATACAATGAACAAGCTTTAACAGTGACCCCACTATTTTGAACTACACTACTTTCATCTTGATGCTTTGTGTAGTATGAAAATATGTTAATGTCATAACCTTCATATGACATGACATCCATTTTTGGCTTAAAGGCGAGCCATTTTATGTTCTCAGCAACATTATTTGGTGATTCAGATAGTTGATTAAATACTTTCTCTTCAAACCACCTAATAAATGTTCAATTATGCTCTCTTGCAAGCCACATTGAACTGGATCGCGGATGATTTCTCTTGATAAGATCATTGTGTTCTATGATGTAGCTACTAACTTCATCGATGTTGTGTAAAATATACAAATGCGCTTGTTCCCACAACTCATGACTGATTCCTTTCACTCGTCCTCCCAGAGTTCCTTTGCCACAATAAGATCCAGTGTGATGGGAATTTTTTTGATCGCTACAAGTTTCATTGCAATTCAAAAAATCATTACAAAAGTCCATCACCTCCCTAGCCACGTAACCCTCAACAATACTCCCTTCAGGATGATAACGATTCCGAACATCACCTTTAAAAACACTCACGTACCGTTCAAATGGATACATCCAGTGTAAGAAAATTGGACCCAACATCTTCACCTCCCTTGTAATATGTACTACAAGATGAACCATGATATCAAAAAATGAAGGAGGAAAGTACATTTCAAGCTGACACATGGTAACAATTACATCTTTCTGTAATTTATCGAGAGTATCAGGATGTATCACTTTGTTGCATATTTCATTGAAGAAGAAATAGAGTCTTGTGATTGCAAACCTTACATGCTTTGACAATATAGATCGAATAGCCACAGGTAAAATTTGTTGCATTAAGGTGTGACAATCGTGAGATTTGAGACCTATCAGTTTCAGATCCTTCATTGATACCAATCTATGAATATTAGAAGAGTATCCTTGTGGAACCCTAATATTATACAAGCACTCACAGAAAGTCTTTTTCTCTTTCTTTGACAAAGTGTAACAAGCTGGTGGTAAATATGTGTGGCAACCCCTGATCTCCACTGATAATTCTTTTCTAATACCCATTAATTCTAAATCTTTTCTAGATTTGATGCCATCTTTAGTCTTTCCTGGTATGTTCAATAGCGTACCGATGATGCTATCACAAATATTTTTTTCAACATGCATGACGTCAATGCAGTGTCTAATTGCCAAAGATCTCCAATAAGGAAGATCTCAGAATATTGACCTCTTCTTGTATAGAGATTTGTCACATGTGAGTGTATGACTACTTGAACTCTTTCCAAATTCATTAACAATATGTTTCACCCTATCATATACAACATTTCCTGGTATAGGTTTAGGAGCACTTCGTTCCTCAGTTGACCCATTAAAGGTTTTGTGTTGCCTTCGATAAGGATGCACTGGTGGGAGAAATCTCTGATGACCAAGATATACGATTTTACCACCATGTTTCAGTCTGATTGAATCAATATTTTCCTCACAAACAGGACATGCTTTGTATCCTTTTATGCTATATCCATACAAATTTCCATAAGCTGGAAAGTCATTAATCGTGCAAAATAACATAGCACGCAAACTGAAGATCTCTTTATGTGAAGCATCATATGTCATAATACCTTCTTCCCGTAGTTTCATTAGGTCATCAATTAGAGGTTGAAGGTAAACATCAATATCATTTCCAGGTTGCTTGGGCCCTGATATCAATATTGACAACATCACATACTTATTTTTCATACACAACCAAGGAGGAAGATTGTATATAAAAATCAAAACAGGTTACGTGCTATGTTGGCTGCTTAATGTACCATAGGGATTCATTCCATCTGTACAGAGCCCAAGTCTTAGGTTTCTTGGTTCTTTACCAAATTGAGGGTATAATAAATCAATTTTCTTCCATTGTGGTGAATCAGATGCATGTCGTAGGACGCCATAATCATTGACCTTTAACTCCCCATGCCAAGACAAATTTTGCGCATCTTCTGTATTAGCAAATAAACGTTGAAATCGTGGTATTATTGATAGATACCACATCACATTGGCAGGAGAGCCATTTTTAGCCTTAGCTGAATTTGTAGTCTTATACCTTGACGCACCACATTTTGGACAATTTATCAAATTACTATAGTCCTTCTGAAATAACACACAATCATTTGGACATGCATGAATCTTCTTAGCCTCCATTCCCATTGGGCACATTATTTTCTTTGCTTGATATGTTGAAATTGGAAGCTCGTTGCCTTCAGGAAGAATTTCCTTTAACAAAGACAACAGTGAAGTGAAACTCTTATCGCTCCAACAGTTTTGAGCTTTAAGAGTATATAATTGCATCACAGCACTCAACCTCGTGAACTTAGTACAACCCTTATATAATGGTTTTTCAGCATCATGGACAATGCTTGCAAATAAAGAAGGTGGATCAATGACATTGTCCCGACAACTACGTAGCATCTCATCAACCATATCATCATGAATCGGTTCATCATTAACATTATCATCATTATCTATATCTTCTATTCTACAACTATTAGTATCGACATTTTCTGATCCATAATTCAATTTCTCTCCATGCCAATACCATTCATTATAACCTTGTATGATCCCATTGCATATGACATGATTCTTAATTTCCTCACCAGTATCAACTTTCAAATTGTTACAACAATTTCTACATGGACAACATAGCCTATCTGTAGGTAGTTTCCTTTGTTCCTCAGCAAATCTGATAAATTCATCAAGACCTTTGGCAAACTCTGGACTGCAACGGTTCTTGATAGACATCCAACTTCGATCCATTTTCTATATCACATTAAAATTAATTATAAAACTAACCGTTTAATATTGATACTATAATAATATGTAAGTTTTTATTGATAGGAAGTTAATTACTTATATACTAAAGTGTACCACCTATCCTATTTTTGAATATTTAATCTCACTAGTAACTGTATAATGTATGTTTAGTTTTGAAAAAAATTTCAGCAGCATTTCCCCTAAGTTCTCCAAGTACACCGATGTAAATGGCAAATAACCACTCACATATGTACCCAGAGAACAAATGAAGAAATCCTACTGAAATTTTCTACAAAACTAAACATACATTATACAGGTACATCCTAAGTGAGATTAAATATCCAAAAACAATCCCAAACTGGGGACTATCCAAAGTTTACTCATAATGAGTAAATTTTGAACGAGTTTCTAAGTTAATATATAAATGTATTATTTCATGCATCAACCCTAAAGTGTCAATTTGGGAGTATCCAAAGTTTACTCCTAATAATCTAAGGATTTCCTTCCAGTCATGATGTCATTATCCAGACTTCTAGTGCATAGAGCTACAATTTTTATGGTTTAAATGGGGGTATGATTGTTTACACTAAGATGTAAGCAAATGGAAGGAAAATTTTTAAAATCTAGACCAGCCCTGGCAAATTAGATATCATGGACTAAGAAAGAAATGATCAATACACTAGAAAGAGAGAGAAACTAGTTGAAGATTGGAAATGGCAAGCAATTAGGCCAAGCTAGAAAGAACAAGCAACTACACTAATCTAATAATGGCAACCCTGATCTATCAACTAACTAGAGAAATTATCTAAACAAAGAAATCATACACTAACTAGGAAATCAACTAACTAAACAACTAAAAGCAGGTTAAGTAACACTAACTCGAGAAAATTCTTTAAGAAATTAACACTAAGGAAAGTAGAAGAGAGCTAGGCTAGCATGCAACTAACAAAATTGGGTGTTAAGCAATTGATTAAGGAAGTGGGATGTTATCAAACCATATAAAATGGAAAAACAATATAACTGTATAGTTCAAGGAGTCCAGGTCCAATCTCGGTCGACAATTCGTCGACCGAGAGCCCACCTGCACGCGGCGTCCAGGTCCACCCTCGGTCGACAAATTCTCGACCGAGAGTGGACATGGACGTCGCGCGCAGGTGGGCTCTCGGTCGACAAATTGTCGACCGAGATTGGACCTGGACGCTTCCATGGCGGTGAGAACGAACTCGGGAATGAGGGAACAAGGCGGCGGCCTTACTTGGAAATGACGGCGACCTTCGTGGAGGATGTGACGACCTTCCTAGAGAGGTGACGACCTTCGTGGAAGTGTGGAGAGGCGGCGATGACGAGCTTTTTTCACGGAGAGGAGGCTTGGCAGCGCGGAGAGGTGGCAAGGGTTTCACGGAGAGGAGGCAAGGCTTTGACGACGAGCTCCCTTCGAACACGACGACGACCTTCTTGGAAAAGCTTTGGCGGCGCGGCAGCTCTTTTGGTAAGGAGAAGCTTTGGCCGAGCGAGAATGGAGGGAAAATGAGCTTTGGCGGTGCAAAAATGGAGGCAAAAGAGAAAAGAAGAACTAGGTCTTGGCAGTGAGAATGGAGGGAAAATGAGACCCCGATTATTTGTTACCCTCGAAACCTGTAGGGTCGGTTATTTGCAAACAACCGACCCAACAGGTAAGCGATGCCCGAACAAGCTTCTCGGTCGAAAATATTGTCGATCGAGGATGCCTCCTACAAGGTCAGTTATATGGTTAAAATCGATGCTAGAGGTAACAACAAAGACTTCTCGGTCGACGAATTTGTCGACCGAGACACTCTCTAGGGTCGGTTTTAAAGAAAAAACCGACCCTAGATGTTCTTATACATGCACGAAAGGAAATATGGCTCTTCTTCCGGTCGACAAATTTGTCGACCGAAAGGAGCTCTAGGGTCGGTTAAAAAATTAAACTGGATCCAAAACTAAACTCGGTCGACAATATTGTCGACCGAGAGACTCTCTAGGGTCGGTTTTTTTTAAACTGACCCTAGAGGTACTTATACACGCACAAAGGAAATCTGGCTCTCATTATCGGTCGACAAATTTGTCGACCGAGATGATATCGGTCGAAAAATTCGTCGACCGAGGGGAGCTCTAGGGTCGGTTAAAAGTAAAAAACCGACCCTAGAGGTTCTTATACATGCGTGAACTAAACTGGATCCAAAACTCATTTCGGTCGACAATGTTGTCGACCGAGAGACCTTCTAGGGTCGGTTTTAAAGAAAAAACCGACCCTAGAGATGCTTGTACACGCACGAAAGAAAATCTGGCTCTCAATCTCGGCCGACAAATATGTCGACCGAGATGTCTCGGTCGAGTAGTTTTTCAACTGAGATTAACCCTGTTTCAATATTTAAATTAAGTACTTGTACAGGATTTTACATGATATCTAATATAATTATTTTGTATGACTCTTTAGTTCTCCCTCTTAATTTTATGCTATGATCTCCCTTAAAGAGATATTTAATTTTAAAACCAAGTGATGCTTTGTCAAATTTAGCCATAATTTATTTTTCAATCATTTGAAATAACAATATTCTTATATAACATGTATATGTTCAAATGAAGCCATGGAAAACACTTTTATTCATAACAATTTAATGCCCATACACTTTATAAGATGAAGCATGACATACTTGCTTTATAAAAAGATATCCATTACAATCATTACAAAGATATCTCATAATCTCACTGAAAAGACCGAAGGATTACATCAATGTCTGGATCTTTTCCAAGAAAGGGCTCAGCTCCATAATAATTGACCAGTGTCTGCCACTCCAAGGCACCTGTCTTGGTTAAGGCATAAGCCTCCAAGAAGGTGGGAACACAATCAAAACGAAAGTGGGCAGCAATGTCTTGAAGTTGAATTGGGGAAAACTGAGTATGTGTGAGATCAGGAGATGGTGGAGGTGGAATTTGATAGTAGTTGTAGGAAGGATTGTATGGATTTATCATGCCAGGATTAAGGGAATAGGGATATTCATCAGGTTGGTTAGGAGAGAGAGCTTGCATCCTTTGGTTTAAATAAGTGATGCCATGGTGATTATAATCCAATTGCCTACTTAGGTGATATTGGGATCCAACAATGTATGTCAAGGTGTTTGTAATAGGATCATGGGGTAGGTTGGTAGGAGGAGGTGGTGGAGGTATGTCTTGGGTGGATGTCTCCCCTTTAGTCCTAGACCTTTTGTGGCCAAAGTTGACTCCCATCTTTTCCACCGTATTTTTACTTATCTTTTGGGGTTTTCTATCCCATGTGTAACCTAAGTCGTCCTCAATATTCTTCTTAAGAAAATGTTGAGTGATTTGGCATACAAAGTCATCATAAGGTGGATTGCCAGAAAACTCAAGCATATTCTTAAGGATGATACGAATAAAGTTTATGGGAATACCTTTGAGAATGGCATAGATAAGGCACATACGAAAGGTGGGTACTTCAGATTTGTTTGCTCTAGGATGGATATTGGTGGAAACAATGAGATTTATGATCCTAGCTTCAGGTTTTAAATTTATGGCATAATAGGTACCCCTATCTTCATGGCAAGTCGTATTTGATTGAAAGATGGCTTTTTTGACATCACTAAGGCTAGTTGTAGTGTCATCTTGGGAGAGTTTGTTGAGTGGATTTCCTGTGGTGAGATCAAAAAAATCTTTATATTCTTCTATGTTTATGTCAAGCATATCAAGAATATCCTCCTCAGTAAAATGAAATCCATACCCACCAACCATAGAGGAGAATGAATCATGGTCAGGATGTGGGGTTAAATTGGCATAGAATTCATTAACTACTTTGGAGGAGTAGGAATGGAAGGAGGGGATCAGAAAATCAGTCAAATGTTGCACCTTAAAGAGTTCCTCCAAATCGACAATGTTGTGGAAGTCCATGACGTCGACTGGCCATCGTGGAAGAGGAGTTTTTGAGGAGAGCCTGAGGTAGCGGTCGCCTGCAGCTGCGTCTTTGAAGGGGACGTCGTTGATGAACGACAGCGGATCAGAGACCGTCCTTCCTTTCCTGCCTGCA
The DNA here is from genome assembly GCA_963693085.1 of Alisma plantago-aquatica. Lineage (NCBI taxonomy): Eukaryota > Viridiplantae > Streptophyta > Magnoliopsida > Alismatales > Alismataceae > Alisma > Alisma plantago-aquatica. The sequence goes on from OY856415.1 coordinate 515,290,090, forward strand.
ACTTGCTTCTTTCTATGCGTTGATGAGGAAGCCATCTCGTTGCTTTGAAATGGAGAAGTAGCAAGCAAGACTTGGATGTAGAGAAGCTAAAGATTTTCATAAGAATACACTAGAGAGGAGCTAGAGAAGTGAGAATGTGAAGGTGTGAAGAAATGGATCGTTTTGGGTGCTATTTATAGCAAAACAGAGCCCATTTCGGTCGACAATTTGTCGACCGACGCCCACAACGGCCGTTCCCGGTCGGCCAACGGTCGATCAAACTAGCCGTTACGACGGTCGATTTTCTAGCCGTTATTACGGTCGATTTTCTAGCCATTTCGGTCGACAATTTGTCGACCGACGCCCGCAACGGTCGTCTCCCGGTCGGCCAACGGTCAATCGAACTAGCCGTTACGACGGTCGATTTTCTAGCCGTTATGACGGTCGATTTTCTAGCCATTTCGGTCGACAATTTGTCGACCGACGCCCGCAACGGTCGTCTGCCGTTACGACGGTCGATTTTCTAGCCGTTACAATTTATATTTTAATCAGAATATTGCCTTTTTAATTCAAGCAAATGGAGGATCACAGGGTTGGCCTCGGTCGAACAATTTGTCGACCGATTTTGTCTCGGTCGAATAATTTCTCGACCGACAAAGAGCCATATTTCCTTCGTATAAGTACCTCTAGGGTGGTTTTTTCCTTAAAACCGACCCTAGAGGTACTTATTCATGTGTGAAATACTAAACTGGATCCTAAGTTTATTTCGGTCGACAATATTGTCGACTGAAAAACCCTCTAGGGTCGGTTATAAAGGAAAACTGACGCTACAGGAGCTTATACGAACGAATCTGGCTCTCTCTCGGTCGACAAATTCGTCGACCAAGAAACAGCCAGATTTCGTTCGTATAAGTACCTTTAGGGTCGGTTTTTTACTTATAACCGACCCTAAAGTCCAATTCAGTCGACAATATTGTCGACCGAATAGACTTCTAAGGTCGGTTATAAGCAAAAAACTGACCCTAAAAGTTGCTTATACACTTGAAATCTGACTCCTTATCGGTCGTTGAATTTGTCGACCGAGAAAAGCTCTAAGGTCAGTTATAAGTACAAATCTGACGCTAGAGGTGCTTATACATGCGTGAAGTAAATTGGATCCAGAATTGTTATCGGTCGACAAATTTGTCAACCGAGGATCCTTTAGGTTCGGTTTTAAAGGAAAAACCGACCTTAGAGGTGCGGAACCGAAGAGGACTTTAGGGTCGGTTATAAGGATAAAACCGACCCTAAAGGTGCTCGTATACGTGAAATCCAGCTCTTATTCGGTCGATGAATTTGTTGACCGAGGATCCCTTTAGGGTCGGTTATAAGGAAAAACTGACCCTATAGATCGAGGCGCGAAGCCAAAAATCAAGCAAATTTTTGCCGCGAGAAACTTGTAAATGAATTTCTAAAACAATTGTCTATAAGGTCACTTATTTTATAAAAACCGACCATAGAGATGCAGTACAAGGTCGGTTATTTTAAGAAAAGCGATCCAAGAGGTCTTAAGTGGTACCCGCGTTTTTTATAGACATATAAGGTCGGTTATTTGGAAAACCGACCCTATAGAGATACACTACAAGGTCTGGTTTTTTAAGAAAACCGACCCAAGAGGTCTTAAGTGGTGCCCGCATTTTTTTTAGACATATAAGGTCGGTTATTTGGTAAAACCGACCCTACACGTAGGGACCTAATAACCCATTTTTGTACTAGTGAATCACCCTTCAAGAAAGAAAGAGAAGCAATGACACATTTAATGCTTCATTTAATTTGAATCTCTCATTGTGACTTCTTGTCTAATAGGAGCTCGGCTTGATAGCCTTTTCTATATAGATGTTACTTGTTAAGATAATTGTATTCATGATAATTTTGCAAATTGTAATTTGCGAAGCAAAACTTATCTCTGGTAATGTCTTAGTTAGAATTATGTTTCACTATAGAGTATACATGATCTCTTATTATGATTTTTACTTGTTTAGCATAGATATCACTTTATAAATAAAATTTACTTCATGATCCAACTATTCAATGTGTAAACTACGTGATGTAACTCGATCTAGTGAGTACAAATAAGCTTCATGATATATTCTACATGTTAATGATAATTTCATAATGTAAAATACAAAATATAAGTTTTACCCATGTGTATAATTTTTCATCTCTTGAATAACTTAATAAGCTACACTTATGATGCATGTTTCAAGCTAAATTGCATGTAAACAAAGCTGCAAGACAGGGAGTTGTTGCAGTTTCATCGCGTCGAATGTACAAACAGTTTCAGAAATCACGATAGCAGTTTCATCGCATCCAAAGTACAAACAGTTTCAGTTTCAGAAGAAGAAAAAGACGGATGCCTCCTTTCGTGGTTGTCAGAAGAAGAACGTAGTTAATGAAGTTGTAAGCACATCTGCTACTTGAAAACGATCGAATGTAAACACCGCAATCTCCAACACTCCAAAATCTTAACTCCGGCAGGCAGGAGTCAACTAAAGGAGAAAAAAAATATATAAACAGAAGAAGCTAGCTTGTTCCAGAATTGTTTCCTGTGAGTCGTGACCGTAAAAACCGATCAAAAAACTGCTAATTTCCTGCGCAACTGTAGTTAGAACTTGAATCTCGTCAGCAATTCATATCTGAAGAACGCCGCCGCATCTCAGTTTTCAGTCGACGATGACATCTGCATGAGGCGTACATCAAAACCGACCATCAGATTGAGCACGAAAACGAGGAGAAAAGAAAAGACGGGCAAGAATTGTTCCTAATTACCATCAGGACCCGCTGCTTTTGCTCCCAACGCTCTCTGCACCGGGGCTTAACTCAGGGTCACCGGCTTGCGCAGCGGCACCGGGAGCCAAATCTGTGGGTTCAGCGTCGGCGTCAGCGTTAGCGTCGGCGTCGGCGTCGGCGTCCGCGTCGAGGTTCGGTTCGGGCTCGTCGTCGTCGTTCACATTGGGACGGAACTCCGAGGTGACCTCCTCGGATGATTTGTCGGAGTGGGGATCAGGATCGGGTCCATCGTGGCCGGCACCGGAGCCACGGGCGAGCGGATGGGAGTAGTGGCTGCCTAATAGGGACGCGTATCCAACAATGACTCCCTCGAGATCTGGGAACTTTTCAGCCAGTCCTTCGCCATACTCCGAGGGCGTCAAGAAGTGCAGCGAGCGCGCCAGGGCGGAGTCCTCGTACTCACGCCCGTCCATGTCGAGGGGTTCCTCCTGCTGGGACGGCGAGGGTTCAAGATCGTCGTCGTCTCCGTCTTCGGACGCCTGTTCATGCGCTTCGGATGTGTCTAGGGACGCCGATTTCGAGAGGGATTTCTCCATGGGATCGCCGCCACCCGTATCATCCTCTTCCGCCTCGTCCTCCCGCTCCTCTTCCTCCTTCTGCTCTTCTTCCTCCTCCTGCTCATCCTCTTCGTCATGATCATCATCTTCCATACCATCGCTACGGCCGTCCTCATCTTCCTGCTCTTCCTCTTCCTCCCGTTCCTCCGGCTCCTGCTCTTCCTCTTCCTCTGCCTCCCCTTCCTCCAGCTCTTGCTCTTCCTGTTCATATGCATAGGATGCGTCTACGATCGCCGACTTCGAGAGGGAGTTCCTTATCGGATCGCCGCCACCTGCATCCTCCTCTTCCGCCTCATCCTCCGGCTCCTCTTCCTCCTCCTGCTCCTCTTCCTCCTCCTGCTCATCTTCCTCCTCGTGTTCATCCTCCTCGTCATGATCATCATCTTCCATACCATCGCTACGCCCGTCCTCATCCTCCTCCTCGTCCTCATACTCCTGATCCTCCTCGTCCTCCCCTTCCTCCAGTTCTTCCTCTTCCTCCCCTTCATCCTGCTCTTCCTCTTCCTCCCCTTCCTCCTGCACTTCCTCTTGCTCTTCTTCTGCCTCCTCTTCCTCCTGCTCTTCCTCTTCCTCCCCTTCCTCCTGCACTTCCTCTTGCTCTTCTTCTGCCTCCCCTTCCTCCTGCTCTTCCTCTTCCTCTGACTCCGCCGGCACGTTTTCAAACCCGTCGTGGAGCGGTCGCTGCTGTTCTTCCGGATGGGGTTCAAGAACATCGCCGTCGACCTCGTCCGACACTTCCAACAAGGAATCTTCTAGTATCTTCGAGTACTCTGACAAGCTCTCGTCACTCTTCGGGATCTCAGGTTCCTCTGGAGCAGGGTTTTCGGCGGGGACGGGAGACGCTGGGTCGGGGACGACTGAAGAAGGATCGACTGCAGAATCCTTTTCCTCGTCGTCGTCGTCGCCTTCCTCATCACCATCCATGGGATCGCCACCCGGATGCTCCTCTTCCCAGTCTTCTTCTTCTCCTTCCTCCTGCGCCTCTTCTTCCTCCTCCGCATCCGCGTCCCCATTCCCGTCGCTGTCCGGCGATTGCAACAGCTCGGACCGGCGCTTCGAAGGCACGCCGTCCTCCGCGCCGTCGTAGTCGGCGCCCCTGCGCTTCAGGTTGGCCGTTGGATCTTGCCCTCCTCCGCCGCCTTCTTGCGTCGCCATTTGGGGGTTTCTTGTGGTCGCGCTGCGGGGTTTGGTAAAGACACAGAGCAAAGAGCAGGGGACGAGAGGGAATGACAGGGAGCGCGCGGTTCTTGTGATTTGAACAAATCCGGGTAATATCCGACCAGCGGCGAAATGAGTGTGACGTGCCCTTTTATAGGTAATAACTAATCACAATCTTAGGTTAATAAGATTGGTCTTGAGGACCTTGTATGAGACATACCATTTGTATACATTAGCTCATTTTTGGTTCATTGGTAATAACTAATCACAATCTCAGGTTAATAAAGAACGGTCAGTATTACAAATCACATTACTCACGTTAATCCATGTGTGGTTCTTAAATGTACCACCCTATTATCCCATAACATTAGTATTTTCAAAATCATGCAAATCCTTATATCCAAGCAAACTTTATTTTTTGGAGACTAGTAAAAGTTCCACCTAACATTGTGGTTCTAACAAATGTATACACATTACGTTGCACTAGAGTGGAGAGCTTGACGATTCCACTTGTTCATTGTCTCACTTGACATTTAAACTAATTTAGGGCATAGAAGAACAGTTGAAAGACCTATTGGAGACTGCATAAATATCACTAGGGTTGTAAATGACTAGAGTATTATCCATTTACCCACTACCCATACCATGTAGGATAGTGTAAGGTAAGCATATTTTTACCCACCACCCATTTACCCATTACCCACTTCACCCACACTTAAATAAGAATAGGTTAAAGGGAGAAGATTAACCCTACCCCCTTCACCCATTTACCCAATAGTATAAGGTTGAATTTAGAATTTCATTAATTGTGACAGCATGTCACGCTAAACGTGATTAGTCAAAACTCAAAACACTATCGATCACTAATTAACCATACCTCTAGAAAGAGGGTAAATGAAAACCGATTTAAACATTACCATCATGTTAAAAAATATTTACATAAAGATCCAATAACTTGCATATCAACACGTACCATACCAGGTATGTACATGCATATCCAACGGCTGGGGCCACAACCTGTATAGAAAAGATATTGTTCCACATATACATGTCATATACAACCAGCAACATACTGTAGGGAAATACGGGCATAGAGTAGGCAGCAGAAACAAAAATGTATATCCTTATTTCCCATAATAGTACGATCACATCAATAACTATACAATGGACAGGATGGTTTAACGAGTTCATACCTGGTCCTGGAGCAAGTTCAGTAATTATAACTCGTTGCAGTAGTGGAGCACTCCTAGTTGCACTGGGACGACATCTGCAGCAGTTCCTGATCTCCTCCATGGACAGCAGACTCAAACGACGTCTGCAATAGCTCCGCCAGGGACTATAGGGTGATGTTTTCCTTCTAGTGGCAGAAAACAACATCCTCACCTCTATAGTAGTCCACACAGACCTCCTAGAACTCCTATTGTTCTAGTAGAACAGATAAAGAGTTATCCCTCCCTTTGGTGTACTAGTCACCAACTTGGTCTCCCACAATTGTTCTCCCTTATTATCCCTCCCTTTATTGGGTAGGACTTGCTCGAGATCTCTATTGGTTACCACAACTAGAGAGGACAATAATTGTTAGAGGAAATTGAGTTGTTATGTCTGAGAAGCCCCCAATACCCCTATATTTACAGGAGGGGTTAGGGTTAGGGTTCCCAGTCTATGTGGGAGTGGAAGGGACCAGAATATCACAAAATTTTCAACCTGTGAGTGGCAAACCAGTTGGTTAGGTAGGCAAATCGGTCGGATGTCATGTGAGCTGATCAGTTGAATCTAATTAATGCACAACATGACGTCAGCACTAATCCTTGACGTAATCAAATTTCTCTGACAACTGGGTGTCTCGCCCAACCAAATCATCAATTGGTGACCCGAGCCGGTCATTTCACATATACAATGTGAACCAATCAGTTCTCTCCCTAGTTTAGGCATAACTCAATCAATTCAATTTCTAATCAACCTAACACTCCAACTGGTTGTTTCTTCACACAAACAAATTGGTTGGGAGTCCAATCCATTGATTTGTTGCTCAAATTGAGTACCCAAACACTTTGGTAATCAATTCAATTATCATCCATGATTAAACTCCTCTTCTAGGTGTATTCTATGTGTGTGACCATATAGGTCTCATGTCACGTTGGTAGTGAATGTCCATAACTAGTTTATGACATCACAAGAAAAGAGTGGTGCCTAGTCACACATCAGTGCTACCCAAGTGAATGGAAAATTGGAGAACAACTTCAACCTGTAATTTGTGTTAGGAGTTACAATGATTGTATAATTCCTTTGTCTCTGATATCTAGAATGAACTCCAGGCATGGAATCATCATCCTCTCAATATTCAATCTATGTTGTTTGAATCTAGAAAAGATTGTCTGATATATATATATATATATATATATATATATATATATTAATATATATATATATATATGACCTCAATATTATATATTGATTCACATGTGCATGTGCATGTTTTTCTCAGTCTCGTTTATCAAGTGGTCAGGATATCAAACTCTACTAGGAGGTAAAAATCCCATCTACATCACTCACAGTACATCCCCATGTGTCACATCTACCCAATCATTACCGTTATGGCAATCCTTATTCAGTGTTATGTTGTATGATGTTAAAGTATATTGAATGACATGTAATGAGTGTAGTGACTTCAGGCCTAAGTACCACAATCACCAACTTCACTATGTGAGATGACTATAACCACCAGCTATGGTTTCCATGTGTCACTCTCAAGATGGGTCTGTCTGATACACTATTCCCCAACAAGTATCTATGTGCTTGGTTTGATATCACATATCCTAATTGATGGGATTATGTCATAAACCAACAGACACTCTAGTCTTAAGTATTAATTGTGTCTATCAGCCTTCTACGGTAACATTCGACTAGGGACATAATAAGAATGTACATACTCTTAACATCTGTTTGATCTCATTGTTCAAATCATGTACTTGAAGACATACATCATTGAGTATTTGACATTCTCTAGACTTTCATCATGTTTCCTCATTATCTCATAACTGAGTGAAACATAATGAATTGGAAGCTTGCCTTTATTATTAATCATATCCTTTATGTAATATATCATCACAATCATCATATGATTAGCTCTCTGGGCATACATACCAACATACTCCCACTTGCACTTAGATCCAATCACCCATGAATCATATTCTTAGTGATCTAAACATGTCCACCATGCTTCTACTACACAAGTGCCAATCCAATGGGTTAGAAACACTTTGCTTTTAGTCTTTATATTGCACATTTCACATATCTTTGTTGTGAGATGATATTGTCATAATATGCTATCTGATATTCCTGGCCTAACTGGTAGCTCCATTGTTGTAACAATATTTCTACTATTTCATTGATGGTTGGAACATCTTTAACTTCATCCATATGAACTTCTAGATCCTTATAGTATCCTCTCCTATGTTCATAACACTAGGGTACTCAACTTCTATTTGAAAATTTGAACTAATGGTTTGTAGCTCAGAACACTTTCAACTCACAACTCTTTTCTTAAAATTAAACACATTTTTTATTGTGATCACTTTCTGTCATTTTGGAAGTTTGCATCGGTGTAACCCTTTACACCCAACTCTTCCTTGTTTCTATATTCTAGTAACTTATCCTTTAGTGCTTCTCAAGCTCTAATATCTTTAATGACATTCCAATGACCCTCACTAGAATCTAATACCATCTTGTCATGTTTAGTACATATAAGAGTTATGGGATGAGTACATTTATATAGCATACATGATAAATCCAATAACTAGTGCATATAGCATCTTTTTCATGTCTTTCCATTCTTCATAACAATCAGAACATAGGTTTCATGAGAGACTAATCTCATATAAAATGGACAGATTCTCTCTCACAAATCCTTCATGATGAAATCTTCGAAATCTTGCTATTGTATGTTCTCATTTTAGGTCATGAAACTTTCAAGAACTATCTCTACAGATCTCAATTCCTATCACATAGGATGTTTCACCTAATCCTTTATTTTTGAAGGTGTTTTCTATACCAGGTTTCAATGTTTACAATATTGAGATGGTATTCCCCATCAATATATGAAATATTTCTATATGCTCCCACCAAATATTTTGTAACCACAAATATAATCTTTTATCTTGGATCAAGTCAAAAGATCTCATCTCTAAGATGCTGGTTTCAATCTCTCAAATTGCGCTGTGTAGCTTATAGACTTTATTTGCATTCACGAAGTTATAAAACCTTTAGGTTGTGTCACATACACATACTTTCATATATTCCTTTTAAGGGATGTGGTTTTAAGCTTCACATGCCAAATCATATAGTCTGTATTAGTTGCAACAACAAGCATGGCAATTGGTGAAGGAATTTCGTCATGTTCAACAATTTGAATTGATTTGAAACCTTTGCATCCTATCTGTCCTTTTAGGTTATCCATGTTGGACTTTGCAATGAAAACCCAACTTCACCCTTTGGGTTTTACCCCTTTAGGCGGTACTACCAAGGCCATACCTTGTTAATGAACATGGATTCCATAATGTCCCTAAGCCATTTCTCATATTCTAGTTCTCAATAGCCTCTAGTTGATTTGCTGACTCATCATTTTATGACCAACCTATCTGACTTGTTGGATTCACAATCTTCTCAGAGGTTTTCTACTAGAACTTATGAAGTTCTATGTTACATGAGGAATTTGAGACTCCACAACAATTTGTGATTTCCCGATTGTTTCCATTGTACCTCTTTGTTGATCTCAAACCTCTTGAGTTCTACTTTTACTCCCATTGATTCGTTTGGAACTCAGTATTCCTAGCAACAAACATTTTTTTGTCGGATTAGGGTTAAAGGTGGTATTCAACAATTATGGCTTGTGGATAAACCTTTTTGAGAAACTACTTTCCTTATATAAGTTTCAACCATTAAGACATATCAGGACATTCCCATACCATATCTCATATGATGTCATTTAAGACATTTTAGATGGTACATTGTTTTAGTGTAAAATATAACCCATGAGGAGATTAAAAGATTAGATTAAATGATAATCACATCATGATCCATCGGGATGTAATTCCTTCTTTATGATACATCATCATGTTTCATATGGATTTGACTTGTGATACACTATTGTAGTCCTTCCAGAAGGTCCTCAAACTATTGATGTAAAGTATTTCAACATCTGATCATATCAAAGTTTCTTAATATTTTTATATAAATTATACTTCATTTATAATCTCCTTGAACACTTTAAATGATTCTTGTTTGTATTTCAACAAATACAAATACCTTATATCAACTGAGATCATCAGTGAATATAGTGAAGTACAAACAACTAGTTGTAGAATTTATTCTAAAATATCTTCATACATCAATATGTATAAGCACTAATAGAATGCTTTCTCTCTCCACAACGCCTAGTGAGAGGCAGTTTTTCATATTTCTCATAAATAAGACTTGCATGTCTCTTATTAGTACAATAACTAAAAGAGTCTAGATAAACAACAATATAGATTCTAGTAATTCATTTATCATATATGTGTTGTGGATGAAAATGCTATAGATACTGTTTGAGTTATCAATTATAATCTTTTGGTATTTATGCTTATAACATTCATCTTTAGATCCTTCCATATAAAGATCACTAGATGTTAGGGCATTGCCATACAAGATCACATATTTGAAATAGAATAATTAAAAACTCTTTATTGATTTATCATCCTTGTCATATGATATGCATAAAGTAAAATGTTTCTATTTTGGCATAATTAAATAGCAGTTCAACTAACTCTATTACATTCCCAATGGGCTAAGATAAATTCTAAATGTAGACTAAAGTTGCAACAACACCTACTCCGCATAGTCCTCTCTTGATCTTTCACAAAGGATTTACTTATTATCAGATCTTTCACATCATCGTATGTCAGATATACATCCGGTATCACATACCAAGATGAAGAAGTAATCAAATTTATCGTATAATGTTTATACCTGAAGTAGATGTCTTTTTCCCTTCCTTCTTCTTCTTTGATTCCTCTAGGAAGAGAGGGTAATTCTTTTCCAATGTTTAGGCTGGTGACAGTGGTGACAATTGCCTCCCTTATTTACCCCTCCCTTTAACTTGAGTGTTAAACAGTTAGGCTTCTGGCCAGCTTTAGAAATTTTCTTAACTTTGTCTTTACCTTTAGACTTTACCTTTGTATTACTCATCATCATCACAAACTTGGGCTTGTCTTTCTTCATTTATGCCTCAGTTGTTCTCAACATGTCTAATAGATTTGTCAATAGCTTTCCAAAAGCCATTCATGTTGCATTTCATGACAAACTGAGTGTATGACGCTAGCAGAGACTACAGAATCACATCAATAGCCAACTCTTGACCCAAGGGGAATCCCAGTCTAGAAAGGTTCTCCACATACCCAATGAGCTTGAGCACATGAGGACCTATTGGGTGTCCTTCTATCATGTTACATTTGAACAACATCTTAGAGACATCAAATCTCTTCTGTCTTGCCTGATCTTGGAACATGTTCTTAAGATGTGTGACCATCTCAATAACATCCATTTTCTCATGCTTCCTTTGTAATTCATAGTTCATGTAGCATAGCATCAGACACTTGACATCAATGGAATCTTCAATATGCTTCTTGTAAGCATCCATGTCAACCTTAGGTGCATAGGGAAGGGGTTCATATGGCTCTGGTGTTTCCAGGACATAGAGCTTGCACTCATGTGTGAGAACGATTCTCAGTTTCCCAAACTAGTCGTGAAAGTTATTCCCATTAAACTTGTCTTTCCCAAGGACTAATCGCAAAGAAAAATACTTTTTGTGTGTTGCCATTTGATTCTACAATAGAATTTGTAATTTTGTCAAAAACTCAATTTTGATTTAATTTGATTTGATTAAAATTAACAACATTAATTAGGTTTTTAGTTATCTATCTCTTTCATTATTTTGATCAAATTGACAACCTTCAATTATCAATTTGGAAGATTGCAACGAACAATCTTCTAATCAGTCAAGATTCGAAATAATTCAATTATTACCCAAACAAAGTCAGTGTGGATAATTAATTATTAAGGTAGGTAACATTTTTCAATTGCATATTATGAAATTCTTGGTTACATGATATGCACAACTCTTTGCCATGGTCATATGTATGCCTCTGGTGCTTAGTCTCATTAAGGTCACTTAGTTAAGCCTGACCCAAAAGACGACACGATAATAATGCACCCCACTTGGCAGGCTCACATTATTACCATCACACTTCCAAGAGTAGACAGTGCACTACCCTTGGGGTGCCTACACTTAGTCGATTAATGTTTTCATGTGTGCTTCTAATGGAAATCATCTTAGACTTAATATGTTTGATTGAGATATTTTATATATATCATATATATACATATACATATATATATCATATACATTCATATACATATACATATATATATATATCATATATATCACCGCATACTAGTATGTATCATGTACATGCTATATCTCACAATGTAAATTTGTAATATAAAGCATTAGCAATGTTTACAGCCATATCTATTGTAATTTCTTAGAGCCACAAGGAATTTCTACCACCTAGGTCTACATCTCATGCATGAACATGTTTTTGGTGTATATCTATGCTTGCCAATCTAGGTTGATCGGTTCAACCCTTGAACTAGTAGTCTCACCTCTTGGCCAGTCAGTTGGTCATCAGAAACTATCATCTGGCCTCCTATCCAACTGATTTTTGGACACCTATAAATGGTCAGTTGGGACTACCATCCTATTAGTTGGGATGACCCGTCGATCGGTTCTTTCCTCCTGCAATCTACCCTCCTCGGTCCTCCAACCAATTGGTTAGTCACATGAAATGGTTAGCTCACTTGATGCTGATCGTCATCTTCATCGTTGCAAGAAAAGAAACTTTCATATTTCTATTAAACTTATACATGGTAAAGAGAAACCTCAAGTTACATTTGAGGGAAGAAAAGGTAAGAAAGAATAATACTTTTACATTGGGAAGAAGAAGATAGAGATTCGGTATACAAACAAAGATAAATTAGGAATAAAATAAACCATCCAACCACACACAAATATTTGGGTTATTGGTCATAACCATGCTACACATACACCATCAAAACCAATTTTAGGGTCACACGTGTGGATTGCATATATATATATATATATATATATATATATATATATATATATATATATATATATATATATATATATATATATATATATATATATATATATAGAGAGAGAGAGAGAGAAAGTCAGGCTAAAATACACTCGAGTGCACAAATCGCACGCTACACTCAAGTCTTGTTTGCATATAAAGACTATTTTTTTTGCAAAATGTAAACCATTGATCTTCATTGTTATACTATAATTAGGCTACATGCAAATTTTGAGCTCATTTGGATGAGTATAAGTCACTCATATGAGGGCAATAAAATTGACGCATGAAACTAATTTAAAATGCATAATTTTTTTGTCTTCATAACATGACCTATAAATGTCCAAATGGGCTCAAATTTTATATATGCACTATTCACATGATTTTTAGGAAGATAAATGGATCATATTTTAAAAAAAATATTGCATCATGGAAAACTACTTGAGTGTATTCTGCTTCGGATACACTCGAGTGTATTCTAACCTGACTATATATATATATACAAGTTTGGGATTGAATGTAGTTTTTAATTGCATATGCACATTAATCATTTTAAATATTTGCATCATATGCAATCAATAAAAGTGATAAACCAAAATCATATCCCATCAATAAATCCCAAAACTAGTAAATGTATATGTCTCTGATACCATTGTAGGGAAATACAAGCACAAAGTAGCCAGTGGAAACAAAAATTCTCTATCCTTATTTCCCATAACAACAAGATTGCATTAACAACTATGTAATGGAAATTATGATTTAACAAGTTCATACATGGTCCTAGAGAAAGTCCAACGGCTATAACTTGTTATAGAAGTGTAGCACTCCTAGTTGCACTAGGACAATGTCTATAATAGTAACTGATCTCCACTACAGATAGTAGACTCAGACGGCATCTGCAACAGTTCCACCACTGACTATAGGATGGTATTGTCCTCCTAGCAGTAGAAAACAACCTCCTCACCTCTATAGTAGTCCACATGGTTCACCTAGAACTTCTATCATTCTACTAGAACCAGATAGGAAGGAGTTGTCCCTCCCGTTGATGTATTGGTCACCAACTTACTCTCCCACAATTGTTCTTCATTGCTATGCCTCACTTTTATCAGGTAGGACTTGCTTGAGCTCTCTATTGGTTACCACAACCAGAGATGACAACAATTGTCACAAGCAATTGTATTTTTTTATCTTGAAAACCCTCAACACCCCTCTATTTATAGTAGGGATCAGGGTCAGAGTTCCCAGTCTGTGTGGGAGTGGAAGGGACTGGAATATCAAAAAATTTGCAACCTACGTGCAGCTAACCGCTCAGTTTGCTAGGTGAAACGATCTATGGAAATGTGACTCAATTGGTTCTCTTAGCGAATCAGTCATTTCACCATGTTTTCCAATCACATATTGGTAATTCAAATCTAATTAATGCACAACATGACGTGAACACTAATCCTTGATGCAATTGAATTTCTCCTCGAATCAGGTGTCTCACCCAATCACATGGTCAGTTTGTGAGCTGAGTCAGTCAGTTCACTATGGGAACTAGTTAGTTTGTTCCCCAATTTAGGAAACTCAACCAATTAAATTTCTAATCAACCTGACACTCCAACTGGTCATTTCTTCACATGAGCCAATCGATTACGAGTCCAGTCAGTTGATTTGTTGCTCAAATTGAGTACCCACACACTTTGGTAATAAATTCAAAAATCATCCTTGATTAAACTCCTATTCTAGGTGTATCTATGTGCGAAACTATAGGTCCCATGTCACGTTGGCAGTAAATGTCCATATCTAATTTATGACATCACAAGGAAAGAAAGGTTCCTAGTCACATCCGAACTACTCAAGTGAATGGAAATTTGGAGAACAACTTCAACCTATCCAATATGTGTTAGGTATTATAGTGATTGTATAATTCCTTAGTTCTAATATCCAAAATGAAGTCGAGGCATGGATTCATCATCCTCTCAACATATAACCCGTGTTCCTTGAATCTAAAGTAGACTATCTGAGATATATGTGACATCAATATCATATATTGATTCACATATGCATGTGCATGCTTTTCTCAGTCTCACTTATCAAGTGGCCAAGATATCAGTCTACAGTAGGAGTGAAAAATATCATCTACATCACTAACAATAAATCCCCATATGTCACAAATACTCAATCATGATTGTTATGGCTATCATTATTTCGGGTTATGTTGGATGATGTCAAAATATATCAAGCGACATGTGTTGAGTGTAGTGACTTTAGGTCTAAGAAAAAAGATCACCACCTTCACTATGAGAGATGACTATGACCACTAATTATGATTTCTATGTGTCACTCTGAAGGTGGGTCTGTCTGATACACTATTTGCCAACAAGTATCTATGTGCTTGGTTTGATATCACATATCATGATTGATGAGATTAATTCATCAACCAACACACACTCCAGTCTTAAGTGTTTCTATTGTCTATCAGTCTTCCAAAGTAACATCTGATTAGGGACATAATAAGAATCTAAATACTCATAACATATGTATGATGTCATTGTTCAAGTCATGTACCTGAAGACATACGTCATTGAGTAATTGTCATTCTCTATGCTTTCATTATGTTTCCTCATTATCTTATAACTAAGTGAAACAGAATGAATTGGAAGTTTTCCTTTATTACTAATCAAATCCTTTATGTAATATGTCATCACAATCATCATATATTGGCTCTCTAGGCATATATACTAACACATTATGCCAAAAACCTGAGTCAATAAACATATCATTTATAAAACATCCCCTTCCCGGACCTTGAGAGTAAAGGGACAAATCTAGGACACATTAACTACTAGCCAACCTCATGCTCCTACTACTCTTTAGGCTGTTCTTCCTCATCACTATGATCCTAACGATGTTGTTGATTATCACCTAAAAATATGTGGTGGCCTACAAGGTGAGACTGATGTCCGAGTGAGAGATATAACTCTCAACAATAGTTATTGATTACAACAGTTTATTCAATGTGTAAGTTAAGTAGATTAAACATATATTATAACAACAAGGATGATTAACATGATATGTAAAGGAGAATATAAAAATATCATTTCTTAAAATTGATTCATCTAACTGCAATATGTAACAACCAAACATTAAAATAAGTGTAACAAGGGTTATCAACCAATGTGAATTGTGTTTAACCCTAAGAAGATAAGCTACATGACTAGATTACATCTTTTATTCAGGCCTGGGGAGTTTGATTTATACCACTCAGACTCCAATTAAGTCAAAATCAGTTCCATACAAGATCTAGGAGAGCTGAAATCCTAAGATCTCATCCTCCCTCGGATAGTATGAGTCCTTCGTAGCGACATATAAATCAAGATGCAAAACAACATAGTCCGCCCTTGGTATATAGGTAACAAAACTAGTAACCAGGGTATACAAACCCTAACATATGAGGTACAACCATAATTTTCCTCAAGCACATTGTATACATGAGTATTTGAGATACAACCACAGTCATTCTCCTAATGAGGTATGACCACAACCATCCTAAAAAAACATGCATATACTCAACACTATATGACTATGAGCTTCAATTAAAGGAATACCTATTTCACCATCCACCAAATCCTGATACTGGAATAGAACTATGACATAGGGCACTACATTATTACAGTTTCACTTGATTAGTTAATGCCAATTGGGTAAGTTAAAGTTGCATCAATCAAGTTACATACAAATCCTAATGTGTTCTCCAAAAACATGGTATGTTGCAACTTTAGAAGAAATAAAATGTATGGGATACATTCATTAACACATCATCATAGGATATCAATCCTTGTCTCACAATGAATAGGGTTACACCTTTGTTAGGGCTTAAAGCATGCCCAAGGGTCATTAATACCATCACATCATTACCTGCAAGAACATCATTATCTTCCAATACATTATGAAAAGGTTCAACATATCAATACCATACTTGTGATACACGGGTTTAGCATAACATTGCATTAAGGAACTTATGATTTTCATATGACAACATATTATGGTTACCACAACATTGAAAGAGTATTCCTTCATCATACAAATCACACAAGGAAGCTAAGTATGATTGACCATCACCACATGTTAGTATTAGGGTTAGGTTCAACAAGATAAGTTGAGTTAATGTTACAAATCAACATTCAACTAACCCTCATTGACCATAGGGTCAGAAACCTTAGCAACCATAGAGTCAAAAATCTTGGCAACCAACATGGATTGAGAAATCTTTGCAACCAACATGGAGTTAGAAATCTTGGCAACCAATTTGGAGTCTGAATACTTGGTGACCAACATGGAGTCAGAAATCTTAGCGACCATCATGGAGTCAGAAATCTCATCGGCCAATAGGGAGTTAGAGAACTTGGTGACCAATATGAAGTCAAAAATCTTAGCAACGAACATGTCACAAAACTTTTCAACCAACATGGAGTCAGAAAACTTGGTGACAAACATGGAGTCAGAAAAATTGGCGGTTGTCATGGACTAAGAATACTTGGAGACCAACATGGACTCAGAAATCTTGGCGACCATCATGGAGTCAAAAATCTCATTGACCAACATGGAGTCATAAAACTTGATGACCAACATGGAGGCACAAATCTCGGCAATCAACATGGAGTCAAAAAACTTGGTGATCAACATGGATTCAGAAAACTTGGTGACCAACATGGAATCAGAAATCTTAAAAACCAACATGGAGTCTGAAAACTTGGCAACTGACATGGATTTAGAAATCTTAGTAGTCATCATGGAGTTAGAAATTTTTTTGAGAAACATGGACTCAGAAAACTTGGTGATCAACATGGAGTCAAAAATCCTGGTGACCAACATGGAGTTAGAAAACTTGGCGACCAACATGGAGTCAGAAATCATGAAGACTATCATGGAGTCATAAATCTCATCGACCTACATGGAGTCATAAAACTTGGCGACCAAAATGGAGTCACACATATATGCAAAGTCTAGGTTTTATATATTCAAGAGAGAAATGTGCACCAGGATTAGAGGTACATCTAGAAGGATTATCTACTCAAGATCTACCATCTAAGCTCAACCCTAGGAAATGATAGCATATTTCTACTTGGGATAACATTTTAGGGAAAGATCATGTACACGCAAGATAAGAGTAAGAAACAAATGTGGAGAAAATTATATAACTCACCTGTGGGATGAAGATGAAGCTCCAAATATCAAGGTAGATCAAGGAAGGAAGGAGGAAACCCTAGCTTAAGCACTCCACTTGGCCAAGCTAGCTCCTTATCCAAAAAAGATGCAAACCCTAGGTTAAGGAAAAAAGAAATAAGGTGTCTTCAACCTCTAGCTCAAACTCCACCATGGATCCAACCAAGAAGAAGAGAGAGGAAGGTAGAACAATAAGGAAAATGAAGTAAAGGAGGTAGACCTTACTTTCTTAGGTAAAGATCAAGCAAAGGAAGCTCCAATAGCTTAAAGAGAGGGTAGATCCGAACCCTAGGTGCACATGCAAGCAAGATCAACCACGCTTCTTCTACCTTGACTCCTTATTCTACAATAATAAAGGGGTATGAGCTCCAAGCAACAAGGAAGAAGAGAGAGAGAGATAGGTGTCTAAAGAACTCATTTGCATGCAAGGAGGGAGGTATATAAGGCTTAGGGTGAGGGAGAGAAAGGAAGGGAGATGTTTCTAGCCTTACCTTCCAAGTGTCCAAGGTCAAAACCTAACCATGTAGTTTAGAAATCCAATCAACCACATAATATCTTGGTGACCAAGATGAGTCTGAAAACCCATCGACCACATAGAAATATTGGCAACCAAGATGAGTCTGAAAACCCATCAACCACATAAAAATCTTGGTGACCAAGATGGACCACATAGAATCTTAGCGACCAAGATGAACCACATAAAATCTTGGTGGCCAAGATGGAACACATAGGATCAAAAACCTTGAAGACCACATACACTAGGTGGTCCATCGAGTCCCACCATTTAAGGGTCAACAATAGGGTAAGGGCATCTATGAGAGTAAACCCTAATTGTAACGAACTGAAATCCATGTATATGTTTAGTTTAGCCTTTTCCTTAGATTTTTCTTCAATTATGTCCTTGATTTTGATTTAGTGGAAATTATAAAGGTTTGGTGTACATTTGTTCCCAATATTTGACATAATAAGGATTTGTGCACAAATACCTCAATAAAAGTTTACTAATGGGTTTAATTTGAAAAATATCCACTTAAGAGGGATAAGAATAAAATAAAAATCAATCTAGAAGTTTCTATGGCCTATTTGTTTGAGAAAAGACAATAAAATCCTAAAACTAAGACAATGTGACATTAAATGAATTAATTTTTCCATTAAGTGAAAATAAGAGTAAATAACCTAAAATTTATAAAAGGGGAACTTGGAAGATAATTTCTAAGTCCAAATTCGTTTTCTTTGAGTACAAGTTTACTTGAGAGATAAGTTTCACAATTTTGGAAAATTTGTAAGAATAATTGTATTAATTGAATGGGAAAATAGGAGATAACTCAAAAATACAAAATAAAATCATTAATGACTCCAAAAGTAACAATTGATGCCAAATTCGTGATATAAAATTAAAATATGCTTTTGGTTGAATTTTCACTCAATTTGGAGATTATTTGATTAAAAGGTGAAATTAGGAGAGAGAAAGTGTGTTGAACCTTCAAAATATTAGATAAATGTACAAACAACTTCAATATGTAAAATTGATGGAAATTCATATCTAAGGCACTTAATGTGACTTATGCATGAAGTTTTATCAAATTTGGAGAATCTTATAACCATTAATGATAGAGGAAAGAGAAAATAAGATTTGATTTATTTAATACATTAAAAGTTCTCAAAAGGCAAATCTAATTGCATATTCAATTCCCCATATCACAACTGGGCAAGGTGTCCGTTTTCATTTAATTTGGAGCATGTTTGCCCCCTCAAATAAGGAGAGAGAAAAAGGGAAATTAATTCATATATACACTATATTCCAATATGATTAGGATTTTATTTATATTTTCACAAGGTTGACTTTGACCCGTGCGTTCACTACCACTGGATCCACGATCTAACGGCTCGTGGGTTGTCTTTAAGATCCCACTGATCGGGAAATAGGGACTGAAATGCTTGATTTTATTTTCTTGTTTACTTGCTCGTTTATCAATCAAATTGCACAAAATTTTCTCCAAACGATTCCAATTAAGAATCTGCACCAGTAGATCCCCTGTTTTCATGTTTTCATGGACAAATTAGTAAATCCCCAAACCTTACTCTCCAAGCAAGTTTGGGCCTATTCCTTCTCGCTTTATTTATCAACCATGCCTATAAATATCTATACCCAAGTCTTCCCTATCCCTCTTGCAACTATTCTCACCCTCCAATTGCTCATGTTCTTGCATCCTTGCTTGCTAGTATTTGAATTTTGATCTAGGCCTTACGGTAGTGGTCCTTCCTCTCCTTGATGCCTCAGCTCGAATTGCTTGGTTCGTCTTCCTCTCATCTCTCTTTCTATTGTTTTGATTTCTCAAATTGGCTTGTCTTAAAAAATTGCCCAAAAGCTTGCTTGAAGGAGCTCTGCTGCCTGCGTGCATGGCGCCTGAGCAAGGGGATGAATCCCCTAGGTGCAATTACACCTATGCCCCTGTTTCTTTCACTCTTTTTTTTCTGCAGTGAGGGTAACATGATCTTTTTTCCGCCACCACCTTTGCTTTGAGCTAGTCAAAGTCGTGACTTTTACTGGTGACTTGGCCATCTCTGATTGGGCAAAGTCAGTGAGGCAGGCCCCGCTCTTCTCTTTTATCACAAATTTCATCGTTTAAATGTAATTTTCTAATTTTCTATTTGGTCCAAATGGGAAAATCATATCTTTTTATTCCTTTGTCCAAAAATTAAAAGAAAATATGTTATGGAATAAAAAAATGTATTGTTTCTAATAAAATACTTTCGAGGTTTGGTTTAGAATTTTTTCGAAAGGTGTTTTCAAAAAATGATATTAATACATAAAAATCACCAAAAATACACTTTTATCATCATAACTCCAAAACAGACTAAATTATATATTTTTTTAATCAAGAGAACCTAACAAGATCGATGGTGATGTTTTTAGAGTCTAAATCAAGGTTTTTCTCAAAAAAATCAAAAGTTAGGGTTTCCTTACCTTAATACATGTGTAAAACCCTAATACATGATTATACATTGAAATAGGAAAAGTGGGTCTTGGACTAAATTAAAGTGGTGAAAGTGAGTAATTGGATTTCATTAAGAGATGTATGTGCTTTCCTTACACCTAACTTGGGAATAATTGTAAACCCTAACCAAGTTTCCCTAATGAGGCACTTATAAAACCCTAATTTCTCTTTTGTTAATTCTTTTGCTATGTTTGCCTCAAAATAAGTTGTGTTCTTCATTTCTTGGGTCTTGTATGCCACTGCTATGTTTCCACTATTTTATGCTTATACTTGCCATAGTTTTTAGCATGTTGATTTTATTAGACTAATTAACTAGTGTAGTGGTACTTTTGCACAGCCAACCCTAGATAGGGCATGTGTATATTCGCCCAGGGTGAATGTGTTACTCTCCCCAATATAAAATACTTGATAGGTGATTGGAATGTGTTACTCTCCCTCACCTATTTGGTTGAGGCCTGGTAGGTGCCTCAACCATACTTAGTTAAGGTAGTCAATATTAATCGTGCATGCACCCTTTTAATTATTTTTCTTGTTATTAAAAGCATCTATTTGAATATGCCTCTTATTTTTGACCATATTCATCATATTTTCATCTTAGCCTTTATTTCCATGTTGTTTCTTATCATTTGTCCTTGTTCATTTTCTCTATCACATACCTTGCTTCTTTCTTTTGCTTGGTGCTTTTCCAACCACCCAGGGTTGGATCAAGGTGTTGAACAAGGTCAAGGAGATCAAGTTCAGGAGTATATTCTAGTTTTCTATCAAGGATGACTAGGTTGCTTATTGCTAGATCCCATTAGTTTCTTTTCACTTTTTCCTTTTCAAGAAACTCTTGTAGTGAATAGAGTTCAAAAAGTAATGCAATAACTTAGTTTCTTTTCCGCTGCTATTGACATTTTACATGTATCTAAAACATGCTTATTTACTTGGATTGTTATACATGCATTCCACAATGTCTATTATTTTTGGAAAAAGGTGGATGTTTTGTATTTCCTTTAAATATTAGTAAGGAGGTGATCTCACCTCATTACAACATGGCATCAGAGCCTGTTGGGAAACTACTAGGGCATAAGTTGAAAGCAAGGGTGTCTAGAAAGGATCAAGGTATGGAGACTGGCAAGATTTTCCTCTGTGCCACTAACTTGGTTTACAAGGAATCCTGAATCCATATGATACCTCCCTAGCCAACGGTGATACGGGTTGTCCGACATAGTATGCTCAGAGGAAATATTAGTCTTAGACATCCTTGTTATCTACTGTTTATCTTATGTTATACCTTTTTCTTTCAGGAAGGGAGATTTGTTTGGAAACATGAACAACTCCACTTCAAGAGCCACCTCCAACAATACCAACAACTAGGATACTCTGGTGAATCCCTCAAACACTAGGACAATCCCTTCTGTCCCTGTAGGCACACCTCTTCTGACCCCTGATCAAGAGTTGACCATGTTGCGCCAACTGCTCTCGACTACCTTGGCAGGACAACTTTCCAATGTTGTAGTTGTTGCAGCTAAGTCGAAGGAGTTCACCCTTACAAGCTTCATAAGATGCAACCACTGTACTTCAAGGGTGAGAGTGAGCCAAACATGGTGGATAAGGTTGATGACTGGGTGTTGGCCTTGGAGCGTACCTTTTAAAGGAATGGTGTGTCATCCTCACCAAAAGGTTCACTTTGCATCATATGTGTTGGATGGACCAACACAAGTCTGGTGTATGGGTATGGCTCATACTTGAGATACCTCAAGCATGACCTAGGAGCAGTTCCTCAAGATGTTATGCAAGAAGTACATATACCTCGCCTATCTGAAGAGGAATGAAGCAGAGTTCTATAGTCTGCGTCAGGGAAGCATGAGTGTCTCTAGGTACGTACAACGTTTCCTCCTCATGGAGTGCTATGTTGTGGACTTTGGAGCTAAAAGAAGATCAACCTTGTTCCTCGAGGGTTTAAGCTACAATGTTTGATGTAACCTTATTCCCAAGATACCTTTGACATTCCAACAAATGGTGGACAAAGCTTTGGTGATAGAGTCTTACCCTGGGTTCCAGTCTTCTGGGAACAACAACAACAACAAAAGGAAGAACGCATGTGGAAACCAAGGGCGCGACAAGTGCAATCGTTGCTCCAATTCTCACCCTCCATGAAGATGCCCTGTTGGCAATGGTCAACCACATAGAGATGATCAACCTTTAGCCATCTTCCATGAGTGTAGCCAAGTTGGACACATCCAACCTAACTTCCCCAAGCTTGGGTGGGGACCAGCTCAGTAGCCTGCCCAGTAGCCTCCTCAACGGCCGCAACAACGTCAGAATCTACCTCCAAGAAACAACAACAATCAGAATCGACAAGGTCATCAACCTCCTGTAGAAAGGAGTCACACGGAGTCATGGTGGAAAGCCACACGCCTAAAGTTGAAATCTCGATAATCAAGGGTCAAACCAACAGTTAGCAAGCAAATTAAGAACACATAATTATCCCATTAGGATGTTTGTAGGGTATGACGGCGTTCCAAATCATTAGCAGGCTTCTTTGACGATCAGGAGCCTGGTGATGACTCGACGGTGACAAAACAGGAGCCAACAGAGTAGGGGTATCACCCTTGGGCTTCCACGAGACCAATCTGATGATGGGAAATGGAGAATAAGGGTCTGTTGAAGGTTTGGGAACTAGCCCCCAGTCGTCTGATAGCCTGAGGTGGTGAGGAGAGGCGAAGAAGTGGGAAATAGGGTAGGGAACAGAGCAACCAAGCCACACCTTGTGGATTGAGTGAGAAATGTGAGGAACCCCAGGGTATCTATACCCATTGTCCACAAGAAGGTAAGGAAAGAGATGGCGAAGAAATCAGAAGTCGAGAAGAGATAGAAATAGAGAAAGATCAGAAGAATCGAAGAAGGAAAAAATGTGTTACACGATGTGAACGAGAAAGGAAGTGGGGAAGAAGAGAAAACAGTGACCGTCCAATCGAAACATGGGAGGTCCAGATAGGGGTGCATAAGAAGGTAAATCAGAAACCTACTGATTATAGCATGACATGTGACAAAATAAACCAAAATCAAATCTGATTTGAATAAAGTGAGATTAAATTAATTTCCTTTTTCTCTCTCTTCAAAAGAGGGTCCAAACATTACCCAAATTAGATGAAATTTTGCACAGAGACTAATTAAAGCATGTAGATTAGATTTTCCTTTTGAGAACTTTTATTATGTTAAATAAATAAAATACTATTTTCTATTTCCTCATGCATTAATGATTATATGATTATCTAAATTTGATGAAACTTCACCCACAAGTCATATTTAATGTGTTGGATATGAATTCTCCATCAATTTTACATGTTGGAGTTGTTTGTGCATTTATTTAATATTTTGAAGGTTCTACACACTTTCTCTCTCTTAATTTCACCTTTTAAGCAAACTTTCTCCAAATTGGATGAAAATTCACCCAAAGGCTATATTTATTATGTAGATTATGAATCTAAGATTATTTTTTTCTTTTGGAGTCATATATTATTTTATTTGGTGTTTTGGAGAAAACTTAGATCTTTTCTTTCCTAAATGAATTAAATTAATTATTTTTACATGTATAGTGTGAAACTTGACTCACAAGGTAATTGTGACCCAAGGAACACGATTTTTAACTTAGATTTCACTTTTGGGGTTTCTTTTATGAGATATGTCACATGGCCCACTAATGGCCCATTACATATTCAATTAAGTTCTTTATCACCTTATTATCACCAAATGAATTAGATTACATTATTCATGCATTAGATTATTAGGATCAATCTAACCTCAAACTTGTTTGGCTAAGCTCAAAAGGTCAAATTTCTAGGGTAGGGTTTCAGATCTGGTATGTTACAACACTCCACCCCTTAAAAGGATTTCATCCTCGAAATCTAACCATCCATAATTCAAACAACCAACTACTCTCCACCCTTTAAAAAGGTTCAACCTAACAAGTCAAACTAATCAACACTATTAGGGTTACCCACATATCTTTTAGTTGTGAAAGTTTTAGAGATTTATGTTCCTCATGTATCCAACTAAAAGTCATACCATCTAGGGTTGAGCTTTTAGGTCCTTGTGTCTCTAACCTATCTTTTTTTTGTCTCTAACCTATCAACCTTACATGGACATCAGAAAGTCATAGGATAGGTCAACTACACCTTTATATCAATCCTAGTCACAACTCCAAAGTCAAAACTAGGGTTAGATTCATTCTAATTAATTCTAAGGTTTTACTATCCATACTTCACATATTCCTTGATTGTGACTTATTCCAAGAAAATGTCGATAAAATCCAGGGAAAATTTCTTTTGTACACATAATAGTATAATGAAAATAATTTTGATGATGAAAAACTTTGCGATGTAAAACCAACATGCCGGCAAAATCAATACAAAAACCAAGTCATAATTTATCCATATTAAGGTTTTCTTAAACTATTACTTACTCATAACCTAATTGCATCCTCAAGCTAAACCTTATTACATAAAAACATCATCATTGATCAAATCTAGGGTGAACACCTTACCTAGAGGTAACTTAGCAAAGTTAAGGGTTCTAATAGGGGAGACAAAATTGAAATAATCAGATTCTGACTACCATGGGCTCTGATATCACACTATAACGAAGTGAAACCTCCTCTCTACTAAAAATTTGAAGAATCAAACCTCCAGTCAAACATACCCAAAAGATATGTTGGAGTGGGTGTAAAATTTTCAAATCTTTTAAATGGTATTCAAAACAACCAAAGTATAGCAGTGGAATAAAAACATGGCTATAATCAATTTATAAAGCAAGTTAACATATTAAACTTACATCATAAGGATCCATGTAGAGGGAAATATAAACCACCTCAAGATTGTCTCCAAGCATTAACTTATCAATCTAAGTCCTAGTCAACATGTCTTGTCATCCAAGTCCTCCAGCTAGGGTTGGGAGCATACCCCAGCAAGAAGAGAAATATAGATGACATCAACAAAGGCTGGTATGTACATACTAAAAAGTAAAATGAACAATATAAGGAAATAATGACATCAAATATTAAGAAGCTTCCCATAGAAGAGAATAGTGACACCCAAGTGGGTATCTAGAGAAAAGATCACAATAAACGATACTTGCCATAACCAACAAATAATAAGAATGTGCTATAAATATATACATCCACTACCATGGTGGGAAACAAAAGCACAAGTCATCATCAACCTACATGCATGTGAGATAAGCATATCCCTAAAACAATATAACTAACAATGGTGGCCAAGCCTCGTAAACTTGAAACCTGATAGAGAAAGGAATACTGCCAATCTCCCAAATATATAAAACATGGGCCAAGAATCACACATATTGCCCTGGGTATGAGGTTCCTTTTCATCCCAAAAGAGCAGGAAATATCACATCTGCTCGGCAAGAAATTACACATCAACCATAAACAAAACCAATGCAATTACACTACTCTAGTGCTACTAAATCACATAGCATGTTTAATGTAGAGGCAAGTAGAAAGTATAGTCAAATTATACCAAAGTAGTCACCACATAAGTGACCAACATATACATCCACTTTACAAGTGGGAAAAAAATATCACATAAACATCCACATCATAGTGGGCATATATCACCAAGTAAATATCCACATCACAGTGGGCATATAACATCAAAATTCCAATCATGCACCAAGGCTACAAGATTAGAGTCACAAGAATATCCCAGATTACCACAAACAAGATAGTTCACAAGAGCCATGATATCAAAAGATAAGACCATTGTGTATAGGCTATTGTCCATATGACCAAGAGACAGAAGAAAATAGATGAATTGCTCGTCAAGAATAATAGGGGATGAAAACATACCTCAACTTCAGAGTCAAACAATTAAAAGCCACGTCTAGGTCCAAGCCTAGTCCTTCAAAGAACCTATGATGCATATATGTAGAATTAGGGTTAGGGTTCCATCAATTATTAAAAACCCTAAAAATTGCCTTTTTATAATATGTGAATTAGGTTACCAAAACCACGTCATGTTTTAAGTTATATTTCTCTGAGTTCAAAACCTATTTTATTATATTTTTCTGACTTATATATATTTAGTTATGAATTCTACAAGTTATTATATATGTAGGTAGATTCATTGAAATCACCTATTTTTAAGATTGGACTCAGGCAACAAAACCACACCAAAAGATAGCTCTTATTTTTTTAATTCAATGAATATGTTTCCATATTTTTCTGATCAATGAGTGAATTATTATGAATTTTGCAAAATTGGACGAATCATATAATTCAGAAAAACCACGCCAGCGAGAAAAAGAGAGAGAGATGGGGGTTGGGCCCCACTGACCTGGCCCAACCAACTACATTCAAGCTGCTAGGTCAGCACTCAGTAAGACCCGCACCAAAATAAAAAGAAATGGAGGTGAGATTACTATTTTGCCCTCGATCGAAAAACAAAATATAACAAAAAATAGAGAGAAGATTCGAGAATCAATCGAGGAGATTCCTTTCCAAACGACCCACCATGGCTACACAGAACAACCCAAGCTACTGGGCGAGAAATTGGGCAAAACCCCAACAACCAACTTCTCACAAAACTAGAAGAATGAAGGTAACCGGAAGAGATTTAGGATCTCACCTCTAGCCTTGATTGAATTTGGGCCACGCACGGAGTCATGGTGGTGAGACACAAGCGTAAAGCTAAAATCTCGATCATCAAGGGTCAAAACAACATGAAGCAAGCAAATTAAGAACACCAGATGATCCCATTAGGATGTTCAGAGGGTCTGATGGCATTCTGAATCATCAGCAGGCTTCTTTGACGATCAGGAGCCTGGACAACTCGACGGAGACAAAATAGGAGCCAGTGGAGTAGGGTTATCACCCTTGGGCTCCCACGAGATCGATCTAATGATAGGAAATAGAGAACAAGGGTCTGTTGAAGGTCTGGGAACTAGCCCCCTACACTCTGATCGCTTGAGGTGGTGAGGAGAGGCGAAGAAGCGGGAAACAGGGGAGGGAACAAAGTAACCAGGCCGCGCCTTGCAGATTGAGTGAGAAATGTGAGGAACCCCAGGATATTTATACCCATTGGGTTCGCAAGAAGGTGAGGAAAGAGAAGGCAAAGAAATTGGAAGTCTAGAAGAGACATAAAGAGAGAAAGATCAGAAGATTCTAAGAAGGAAAGAACGTGTTACAGGATGTAAATGAGAAAGGAAGCAGGGACGAAGAGAAAATAGTGACCGTCCGATCCAAACATGGGTAGTCCAGATAGGGGTGCATAAGAAGGAAAACTACAAACCAGCTGACTATAGCGTGACATGTGACAAAATAAACCAAAATCAAATCTGATTTGAATACAGTGAGATTAAATTAATTTTTTTTTTCTCTCTCTTCAAAAGAGGGTCCACACATAACCCAAATTAGATGAAATTTTGCATAGAGACTAATTAAAGCATGTAGATTGCGATTATGTCATTATATTTTCCTTTTGAGAACTTTTATTGTGTAAAATAAATCAAATACTATTTTCTCTTTCCTCATGCATTAATGATTATAAGATTATCCAAATTTGATGAAAATTCACCCACAAGTCATATTTAATGTGTTGGATACGAATTCACCATCAATTTTACATGTTGGAGTTGTTTGAAAATTTATTAAATATTTTGAAGGTTCTAAACACTTTCTTTTTCCTAATATCACCTTTTAAGCAAACTTTCTCCAAATTGGATGAAAATTCACCCAAAGGATATATTTATTATGTAGAATATGAATCCAATATTATTTTCCTATTTTGGAGTCATTTATTATTTTATTTGGTATTTTGGGGAAAAATTAGATCTTTTCTTTCCTAAATGAATTAAATTAATTGTTATGTGTATAATGTGAAACTTGACTCCCAAGGTAATTGGGACTCAAGGAACATGATTTTTAACTAAGATTTCACTTTTGGGGTTTCTTTTTATGAGATAGGTCACATGGCCCACTAATGGCTCATTACATATTCAATTAAGTTCTTTATCATCTTATTATCACCAAATGAATTAGATTCCATTATTCATGCATTAGATTATTAGGATCATTCTAACCTCAACCTTATTTGACTAAGCTCAAAAGGTCAAACTTCAAGGGTAGGGTTTGAGATTCGGTATGTTACAAAAAGAAATCACATTCTTGTCCTACATCAACACACATCCCAAATCGTTCTTCAAAGCATTATAAAAGATGACGTAGCCTTTCCCTTGCTCTGGTAGCACTAACACTGAAGCATTGGTCAACTTCTCCTTCAACAGTTAGAAAACATGCTGACACTTATCATCCCAAACAAAAGGAACACCTTTCTTGGTCAACTTGGTTTCTGGGTTACACTATAACACTAAAATTCTTAAAGAAATTCCTATAATGACCAGCCAAACATAAGAAACTTCAGACTTTCATCAGTGTTTTGGGTTGTTCTCACTCCAGTAAAGACTCCACCTTCTTTGGGTCTATAAGAATGCCCTTAGTAGACATAAGATGATCAATAAAAGTTACCTTTATCAACCAGAACTCACACTTATTGAACTTGGCATACAACTTCTTCTGCCTCAACAAAGTCAATGTCTAGAAAAGATGTTTCTCACGTTGCTGACTATCCCTGGAGTATATCAATATATCATGATGAACGCAACTACTAACTGATCCAAATATGATCTAAACACCATGTTATCCATGAAAGATTTCAGTGTGTTGGTCAACACAAACGGCATAACTACAAACTCATAGTAACCATACCTAGTCCTAAAAGAAGTCTTAGGTATGTCATTCACCTTGATCCTCACCTGGTGATATTTTGATCTCAGATATATCTTGGATAACATTGCAGTACCTCTAAACTGATCAAACAAATCATCAATCCTTGGCAACGAGTACTTGTTCTTCATTGTAACCTTGTTCAACTATCGGTAATCTATACAAAGACTAATAGAACCATCCTTATTCCCCACAAACAACATGGGAGCACCCTAAGGGGAAGTGCCCAATATGATGAAACCCTTCTCCAGCAACACTGGCAACTGTTTCTTCAACTATTGCAATCTCTATTGGTGCCATCCTATAGGATGAATGGGCTATGAGTTGTGTTCCAGGCACAATATTGATCTCAAAGTAATCTCTTTGGGAGGTGGAACACCAGGAAACTCTTCAAGAAAAACAACCTCAAACTCACGCATTGATGAGTATATTTTTATTCATTTTTACAAGTTGTTTTGATTTGCTTTTAAGGGATCATTGTGTCTTTATTACCTAGTTTTTGGTTTACATTTACTTAAATGCAATTGTTTTCCCTTTTTCATATTTTAATACATTTTAATATAAATTTCGTGCAAAATCAACCAAAGTTGTGCCTTGGCACCTAGATGGGCGATTAAGCCCTCATGATGTTCTACCTTAAGGGAAGGAAGGCTTGAAAGCTTTCCTTTTGACCTCCTTCCAACAACTTACTCAAGCGAGAAATCCTTCCATTCACCCGACTCGAGCCATTCTTTGCCCAAAGTCTTCACAATTTTAGTGTCATGGTGTGCACTCCCAACATCTAGTCCATTTTGGTTCATCCATGCTCACTCGCTAGAGGACCAGGCATGAGGTTCAAATTGAGCAACCCATGTGAGTCACCTGTTGGACCAAGAAAGTGCCATGCAAGAATATTCCTTTGACCACAAGCATTCAACTTTAGGGTTTCGGAGGTGAGGAATGCATCTATAGAAGGGAACACTTATTGTCCATTCAAGGGGGTTTCTGATCGATGATTAAAAGCCACATTTTGCAATACAAACCCTGGCAAGGAGTGAGAAGGTGGTGGCCCCAGTGGAGAGATTGGTCTTTCTACACCAAGTGTCATATCCTTCTCCATCATTCCTACTATCTTTTTGTTGTTGTCCCTCGCCATGAGAGAGTAGATGCCTTGTGTTGGGGCATGGGGACTAGCCCCGATCACCTGTATTTTATCTTAGCTTGTATCTAAACTCAATAATAGATTTTCTAAATAAAGTATCATTCTTCTCAATGCCTTGCAAATTGACAACTTGTTTTACATATTAGTTATAATCATGGATATGCGGGTTGTTGTGAGTGTGATTAGAACAACAAAATGATCTTATTATCCCCCTGAGTTGTCAATAGTGGATAATGAGGTGTTTGGAATTTGATATGCTACGTGTCGAGGAGGTCAGTTACAAGTAAAGGAGTTCAGTAGCATAGGTGATGAACTTGGATGTCGAGGATGGTCAGTTCTAAGCGAGTCTACACAAGGTGTCGATTGTATCCCATGAGGGTGCAATAGCTAAGCCTGAATTTAGAAACAACTATTGGAGATTTAGACCTTGTTAGCATAATTACGTAGGCACAAGTAGCAAAACCCCATGCCCTGGTGCTCTTTATTACCTATTATATACCTCTTTAATCTCGATTGCTTCAGGAAACAACTTAGTTTAATCAATATTTCAACTATCTAACTATAACTATTACTCTTACTACTTCTGAATCTATTTAATTACTTAAAAAAGTTGTCCTTTGGGTTCGATCCTTAAGTATACTGTAATAAGGCTTTCTCTTGTGTGGAGTTGGGAATTGGTGCACTATTTTGGTAAACCTAGGAGATTATTCGTTAGGGTTTTTCTTGGTGCAATATTTTTAGCCCCATTAAAATTTGGTGTGGGTTTCAGGAACAATAGTAGTTAAATACTATCATAAGTATGAGTGTAATTAGGGTTTTTCTTTTTCATTTATTTACTTTTCTTAATAATATTAAAAATCCTCTAGAACCAAGCACATCTTTCACAATCATTCTTTCTCTTTTCAGGAACTTCTAGCCTATGCGAAGATCTAGGAGTCTTGACTCTGAATTTCTATTTGATCCTAAAATTGAGAGAACCTTTAGAAAGCTT
The DNA here is from genome assembly GCA_963693085.1 of Alisma plantago-aquatica. Classification (NCBI taxonomy): domain Eukaryota; kingdom Viridiplantae; phylum Streptophyta; class Magnoliopsida; order Alismatales; family Alismataceae; genus Alisma; species Alisma plantago-aquatica. The sequence goes on from OY856415.1 coordinate 515,321,932, forward strand.
CACAAGGAGAGAGACATGGCAAATGTGGAGGCTGTGGAAGTAGCAATCCAAACATACATCAACACAACCATCATGGCCCAGTGAGAATTACTCACCACAAAAGCTAGAGAACAGACGTGGGCCAAGTTCAAAACCAACCTACAAGCCACCCAACCGCGGAGCATCGAAAGAACTTTAGGACTTCTCCACCCCTAAAGGCACCGACTTGACTCATCTAGTACAACCCCCGGGTGAGCTGATCGAGATCAGAGCCCAATGGGTGGGATTGTTGCAAAACTTCTCCTTCACAGGAAGGATTGAAGATGATTTCAGGGAGCATCTCCTTAAAATTCATCAACATTTGCTCGATGATGAAGCCAACTAGCACCACCAATGATGCATGTGAATCCAAATCTTCAAGTACTTCCTGACGGACAAAGCCTAAGAATGGTACATCAACCTTCGAGGAGATCCAATCCATACTTGGGTGGCCCTAAAGAACAAATTCCTAGATGAATTCTACCCTCCTTTTATGACATACTCGATCTAGGAACAGATTATAAGATTTAATCAAGTGTCTGAGGACTCATTGTATGAAGAATGGGAGTGATTCAATGAACTCCTAAACAAGTTCCCACATCACGACATTCTTGATAATCAAATCATTGAGTTCTTCTATTAAGGAGTCAACGATGAGACCAAAAAATTCCTCGACTCTTCTGCAAGGGAAATTTCATGCAACAAACTTTTAATAGTGCCCTCAAGATCATCAACCTTATGGCAGAGACCCACTGGACCAGGTCTTCGAGCAAGGGCATTCTTAAGGTGGCCATGGTAGAAGACCACTCAGAACTCAAATCTATCTCTAAAGCATTGAAATCCCTCTCCCTCTAGCAAGAAAATCTTAAAAATTCCTTCAGTGTGTATGAGAGAAAGAGCTAGACTCCCATCGTGCCCTCGTGTGAATTTTGTCATGCAATTGACCATAACACCATTTAGTGCCAGCAGCTATACGGTGCATTACACAATCATTACATGGGTCAACAATACATAGTTACTCAATCGAAAGACATAAGTCGATCCACAATATCCAGGGGAAAGAGTACTATAACCCAAACCAGGACCACACTCATCCAGGCTTCCAATACGGGAACCCCACGGGAGTCAAGGGACCAAATCATTCCTCGACGTCAAACACTCAAGAGAGAGAACAAATGAACTACAATGGGCCACACAATCAGGGGAACTTTTGGTTCAATTTCCCCAACCAGAACTACCAACCGCAACAACAATTCCATAATCCAAATCAAGCCCCACCACTATAGATCGATGCTGCACTAGCACAAGACCCAATGAAACCACTCCAAGAGATGATGGCGTCATACCAAAATCAACTGGATAATGCCACAAAAAACCAAAAGGCACTAAAATCTCAAATCACTCAACTGGATGCTAGCCAACAACCCCCAGTGGGCATGATAGTTGGCCAGCCAAAGAATAACCCTAGGCATCCGGAGAAGCCAGAGAAGCTGATGGTGATAACCAAGTCACGTAATGTGTATACCACACCTCTCATTTCCACCCATATTGATGAAATTGAGAGCACCCCAATCGATACTCCACAATACTCAGCCAACGATCTTGATAATCACATAACAAAATCCCCCACGATTTATATGCAGTCGAACTCCAGCGAGATCGCGACAGAAGAAACTCTGACAACCAACTCCCAAACTCCTGCAACCACTGTATACACACCACAAATACCCTATGCAGGTTGTCTCAAGCAAGACAAGTTGGACGATTGATTCATAGAATTTAAAGATACCATGAAGAAATTACATGTTGACATCCCATTCCTCAAATTGACACTATAGCTGAAATCCCAACTTGGAGAAAATATCTCAAAACCTTACTCTCCATAAAATATACAACCAAAGACCTTGAGATTGTGAAACTTGCATAGGCAGCTTCTGACATAGTTCAAAATCATATGCCCCAGAAGAAGAAGCATCCCAACTCCTTCAGGATTTATTGTTTTCTGGGTGATGACACATGTCGAAAGGGAATCGCTGACCTAGGAGTCAACATATCCATTATGCCCTACACCTTATATCAACGCCTGGGGTTCACAGATCTCCTACCCATGACAATGACCATTTAGTTGGTAGATGCATCCATCACCAAGCCCCTGGGATTATTGAAGATGTTCCCATGAAGTTAGGACATGACAACTACGTCCCTTATGATTTTGTGGTCATGCACATCAAATAAGACAACTGGTTCCCGCTCATTCTGGGACGACCATTCCTAGCCACCACATGAGCTCTATTGGACATCAAAGCCGGAAAAAAAATTTTATGACCAAGAAAGAAGACTATTGAGTATCTAGTTCTTGAAGATAAGAAGAGGGTAAATAATTTGATCGAAGCTTTAAAGTTGGAAGGTACATTGGAACTACAACAATCATGCCCGCAAGATGTTGATCAAGATGATAGAGTCATGCTCACAGGAAATCCATGCATATTTTCTGACCATGATCCAAACCCCACAGGTTTGAAGGACAAGGGTTGGGATACCTTGTCTGCTGGTACAACTTAAAAAAACATTAGTATCGTCGGGTCAGCAATGCTAAATAGGGATGCTTGTTGGGAGGCAACCCAACCATTTTTCCTTTTTAATGTCTTTTATTGTTTTCATTATTTTTATTGTATATTTTCTTTTAAATCCACTCCAAAAAAAGTGTGAAGAGAAAGAAGGATAGGGACAAGTATCACGTCTTAGACAAGTCAAGTGAATGGACAACTAGTGTGGCAAGCAAGCCTCATGATGATATGCTCTCATCTGCCCAGTCACTCGATTGACAAATGGAGATCTCATGATCTTTGGATTGGTGAGTGATGTGGCACGTGGGATACATGGCCCAACCAAATTAATTTTATATTTTCCATAATTAATTTTACTTCTTTCTCGTGAATAAACTATCCTGATCTTTTTTTAGAATTATTATTTATTACAAATATCTCACTTCAATTATAAATATTTGCTGACATATTTTGATCAAGACTTTTCGAGCAATGAGTGATGTGAAATCCCTACACTCTAGGGATAATTCGTGCATGATGTAACCACTAGCTCCTTCTGAGGAACTCATAATGTCACCTCGGTGCCACTATGTAATGCGGAAGTGTAAGTCTTAGACACACCAAAACCTTCTGAGGGTCAAACAAAGCCCACACTTCCATCTCTCTCACGCATCAACATCATCCATGGTGACAGCAAACATTAATATGAACGGAAGACTCTAACAAGGAGGTGGAGGTCCTCCTCCAGCCGATGAGATCCCCTCTGATAAAGATCTACATTTCTACTATTCCCAGGGTATATACATCCCCTGGGATCTCTGGTTTGAGCACCCAATACATCTCCAATGGATGCCAGTGCCAGACCCAAACCAGCTAATCAATTGGTTGCATGATTAGCTATCCATTGCCCTGGAAGAAGAGTGTTGGTTAGGGCTGAGCATCGGTCCAGAATTGGACCGGACCGGACCGGACCAAGGACCAATTTTGTAAGAATTTATGGATCGTAGACTGGACCGTTTCAAGGAGGACCGGACTGGGACGAGACCATTTTGTGGTAAGACCGGACTGGACCGGACCATTTGGACCGTAATTAGCATTTTTTACATGTTTTAAAACTAATTTAATTGTATAAAGTTGATAATCTTAGTCACTTCTAGCAATTATATAACATTAGTAGCAAACATTTACACTACTAGGGCTTATATATGTACTTTATTTGTATTTATTACCTAATATACCTACAAATATACAATAAATTTTATAAAAAAGTTGGTTTGTGGTCCGGTCCACGGTCGGACCGGTTTTGTACTGGACCAGACCGAAGGCCGAACTCACCAAAATTCGTGACCGAACTCATAATGGACCAGACCGGATCGGACCAAATTGAGCAGTCTGGTTCGATTTTGCAGTCTGGACCATTATTTGCTCACCCCTAGTGTTGGCTAAGGACAGGCTGTGGAGAATGGGGTGTGCAGCCTAGGGCACCATTGCCTCCACCCAATGAAGATCATGGCAACTAGTGGCCATGACCACACCAGGACAAGGGAGCCGCAAATGGAAGATAAGCCCTCACCTTGGGTTCTATTATGTGCTTTTAAATGAGCAACACCCCTCATCTCCTCATCCCCTACTCTCCATATCAAATCCCCTCCATCTCTAACTTATTTCTCCCTAGGTACATGTAGAATTTTGAAGTTGGGGTGGGGTGGGTGGTACGTCATCCTTCTTCAACACCTCAACTCTAACCTTTCCCTTTCTTTTTCATCCTCAAACACTTCTTATCCTTTTCCATTCTTTTATATGCATATGTCTTGTTTTCTGTTTTCATTTTTATTTTTTGTGTGAGTTATGTGACCGTTATCTAGACGATCACTATGATGTATGTTGAAAATGAAAAAAAATATAAATGAACTATCCCTTTTTCTTTTTTTCTTAAGCTAAGCCGTGCAAAAACAATTTTAAGGATAGACATGTTTTGAACAGTTTTGGGCTCCAATGACAACAATCGAGCGTCCCTCCCCCTTTGGAAGTGATGATAAGCAGATGGAATATGAAAGGTCAAGCCACATGTGCCTTCAACATGACTTGTAACGATATTTGTGAACACCCCTTTACCCTATATTAACTGGATTAACTGATATAATATGATGATCTGATTCCAATGCAATAGTAAAATGAAGGAGCACAAGTCAGCCTCTTGACCCCACTTTTCTTCCATCACCTCTAATCTATTCACCATCCATAGAAGAAAAAAATAAATAATAAATAAAACTCTGATCATATGCCAAACCCTAAGTCCAGGGTGGAAGCCTTCCATAAATACTCTCTCCTTCCAATTTTCATCCACATGCATGCATGAATAAAAGAGGCTAATGAGCCCAAATGAAAACATGTTGTCAATGTAACTACAAACATATAAAAAGTCTCGAGTCGAATAGAGGAGAGACTCATAAAATAACTGAATCCCAAATAAGGTTTCAAGTCAAATAGAGGAGAGATTGGGAAATTGGGTTCATGCCATGTCTTTATCTCCCTTTTATCCAATTTTCATACCCGCGGGACATATCAAAATTCTCCCCCAAACAGCCAAATAGCCTTTACTTGTGCTTACTTCTACTTGTGTGGACAAACTAGGAGTATTATTGATATGAAAGTAGTTCCTTGTTGTTCTAGGGTCTAGCGATTAGAGGAACAAATCGCAGTTGGGGGATATAAAAGTGTGACTAGGTGACCCCCAAGGATTAGGGTCGCTTGGTCGTGATTGGTGGAAAAGGGACCATGAGATTTTCTTGATTGGTAGAGGAAGTCCTAGAACCTAGTATCAATTATTGAATTCCTTTTTATTTTCCTTTACTAAGGACGAGAAAAGGTTTAAGTCCATGGTAGTTTGATGAGTATATTTTTACCCATTTTAACATGTGTTTTATCCGCTTTTTAGGGGCCGTTGTGTCTTTATTCCCTAGTTTTTTCTTTATATTTACTAAACACAATTATTTTTCCTTTTTCATATATTAATGCATTTTTATATAAATTTTGTGTAGAAATGGCCAAAATTGCACTATGATGCCTAGATGGGAAATTAAGCCCTCATAATATTATTCCTTAAGGGAAGGAAGGCCTGAAAGCTTTCCTTTTGATCTCCTTTCGACCACTTAGTCAAGAGAGTTGTCCTTCCATTCACCCAAGTCCAGCCATTCTTCACCCAAAGTCTTTCCAATTTTGGTGTAATGGTGTGCACTCCCAACATTTAGTCCATTCCAGTTCATCCAAGTTTGCTCGCTAGAGGACCAGATGCAAGGTTCAAATTGAGCAACCCATGTGATTCCCCTAATAGACCTAGCACGGGCCATGCAAAAAATGCCTTCAACTGCAAGCATTCAGCTTTAGGGCTTCGAAGGCAAGGAATGCATCTATCAAAGGGAACCCATGTCGGCCATTCAAGGGGGTCTCTAATCGGTGATTAGAAGCCACATTTTGTAGCACAAACCCTAGTGGGAAGAGAGGAGGTGGCTGTCATAGTAGAGAGATTAGTTTTCCTACACCAGGCATCATGTCCTTCTCCATCATTCCTACTATCTCTTTGATGTTGTCCCTCACAATGAGTGAGTGGATGCCTTGTGTTGGAAATGGGGACTATCCCCGATCGACCATATTTTATCTTAGCTTGTATAAACTCAAAGATATAGTTATTAAATAAAGTATCATTCTGCTTGATGCCTCACTTTGCAAATTGACGACTTGTTTTGCATATTAGTTATAATCATGGATATGTAGATTGTTGTGAGCATGATTAGAATAATAGAATGATCTTATAATCCCCCTAAGTTGTCAGCAATGGATAATGAGGTGTTTGGAATTTGATCTACTACATTTTGAGGATGGTCGGTCATAAGTAAATGAGTTCGGTAGCATAGGCGATGAACTTGGGTGCCGAGGATGGTCGATTCCAAGAGAGTCTGCACTAGGCGTCGACCTGTATCCAGTGAGGGTACATCAACTAAGCCTCATTCTAGAAATGACTATTAGAGAGTTACATCTTATTAGGATAATTACATAGGCCCAAGTAGTGAAACATCATGCCCTGGTGCTCTTTATTACTTGTTATTTACCTCTTTAATCTTGATTGATTCTGGAAACAACTTAATTTAATCAATCTTTCAACTATCTAGATATAAATATTACTCTTACTACTTCTAAATCTATTTAATTACATAAAAAGATTGTCCTTTGGGTTCAATCATTAAGTATACTATAATAAGGCTTTCGCTCGTGTGGAGTGGGGAAGTAGTTCATTACTTTTGGTAAACCTAGGAGATTATTCTTTTAGGATTTTTCTTAGTGAAATATTTGTATCCCCATCGTGCCATACATGTACCTAGTAAATACTAGGAATCCTCCTCTTGGTATCCACAACATGTGACAATAAAGTGGCACCCCCTTGTCTCATCAACCTCTTTGCTTTCATAGCCAACATCAAACACGTAGGAAGAATCTTCCAATCTCCTCAGAAGACCCACAAAACATCTCCATCACAGAACCTCACCACCTTGAAACTACAATCCAAAACAATCTTATACTTATCTTAGGTATCCATCCCTAGGATCACATCGATTCCATGTATATCAAGTGGCATAAGATCCACTTGAATGTTGTGTCCAAAGAAATAAAGAATGCAAGATGGGCATACCTCCCCAACTCATCAAATTCAAGAAGAGGGGTTTCAAGCAAAAGGCTATTAGATCTAGTATAAATAGGTAGATATCAACTACTTATCACCTTTTTGGTGACAAAAGAGTGTGTCACACCTAGGTCAACCCAAATCATATACGAAAGAAGAAGCAGAAAAGTTAGAATGAAAAAGTTCCAACAGAGTTGTCATGGCCTATGGATAGACCATCCCTCTGGATAACTCATAGCATAGAATCTAGCCATCTCCTATTTTCATCCTAGTCCTCTGCTAGCTGGCCTACAAGATCCTTCATATGATGCCTGACTGCATCCTATGCCACCACCATTATTATATAGTTGTTGCTGCAAACCTTGCTAACTCTGCCTCGACTGATGTGTCACTCCTTCACCCTTCATTGGGCAAGACCACCTCAAATTCCCTACTTGTCCACACTTATGTCAAGTTTTGGATTCATATTGTAGCCTAGATAGCCATGTTATTACCATTGATGTTGCACTACATGCTCCTCTTGGTGTAAGCTGCAACCTCTACCCTTACTCATGGACCATTGTGACTGTACTTGTAGTCTCAAATTAGAAAAAGTCAATATTTGATGTGACTGTAGTGATGAGAACCTTGGCTTCTTAAATCCACCAGATGATTCTCTTTGGAACTGAATTGGCCTCCTCTTAGTTTTGGCTTCATGCCTCTTGATAGAAGACATCTCAATCCTCCTCAAAGGCTCCACAAAGGTAGATAACCTCTGTATGTTCTCTGAAACAAATGCTATCGTAGTCAACTCTGTGCTCAGACCCTTCTCAAACCTCTGAATCCTCTCTTTCTCTTTCACTACAATATGAGGATAGAACCTCAAAAGCTCCATAAACTTCACCTCATACTCATTTATGGACATCACACCCTAACACAACTTCTCAAATTACACTATCTTCTCGTCCATATACTTCTTTGGAAAGTAACAACTTACGATCTCTTACCAAAACTCCTCCCAACTCACAGCAAATCCTGGTCTTTTCTCCTCTTCTATGTTCCACCAGTGTCCAACACTGCCCTTTAATAGGTAAACCACATGCTTCCCCTTGTCCTCTTTTGAGATGTTCAAGATCTCGAATGCCTTCTCAATCTCAATCAACCACGTGTCGGCATTAGCCAGGTCTGTTGTACTTGTGCACTCGATTGCTCCCATACGTCTCAACCTCTCAAACATCTTCCTAGAACCATGATATTCCACATTAGGGACGTCTACTCTCACTGAGGTACATGCATCCTATCATCTAAGTGCATAATTATCACCATGTGTTATCCAAACATGGACTGGAAAGTAGGATTTTCCATGGTTGCACGGTCAAACTGAGGCATTGCAGGTTGTTCTAGCCCCGCCACTGCACTTTACCATCGTGTTTTGGCCTCCTACTTCCACCTCCTGGTGCAACGTAGCTACTCTCTGCATGCTCTTCATGTTCTCTAGACATATCTGCATGAGAATAAGCTATGATCAGATATGTTGGATGACGTAAGAATAGACACAAATCTAAGTCCTACGTCCTTGTAAACTCAGCAAACCTAGAGCTTTGATACCAATCAAATTGTGATGCCCTATCAGATTAAATGAGATTACTCAAAATCCAAAACATGAACGATCACTAATTAACCATACATCTAGAAAAGAGGGTAAATTAAAACCAAATTAATCATTACCATCATGTTTAGAAATATTTACATAAAGGTCTAACAATTTCCATATCAACACATACCATATCAAGTATTTACATATATGTACAGTGGTTGAGGCCACAAACTGTATACAAAATATATTGTTCCATAGAAATATGCATTATACAACCAATGACATACTGCCAAAAACTCAAGTCTATATACAGATCATCTACAAAACATCTCCTACCCGGACCTGAGAGTATAGGGACAACTCTAGGACACATTAACTACTAGCCAACCTCCTGCTCCTACTGCTCTTTAGGCTGATCTTCCTCACCAACATGAACCTGATGACATCGTTGACGATCACCTAAGGTGACACATGAGGTGAGACCAACTCCCAACGAGAGATATAACTCTTAACAATAGTTATTGATTACATGTTATTTAATAAGAAAGCTAAGTAGATTAAATAGATAATATAATAACAAGGATGCTTAACATGATATGTAAAGGAGCTGATAAAACTATCATTTATAAACAATTGATTCCTCTTACTACAATATGTAACAACCAAACATTATAAGAAGTGAAGAAAGGGTTATCAACCAAAGTGAATCGTGTTTAACCCTAAATAGACAAGCAAACACAACTGGATTACATCTTTTATTAAGACCTGAGTTATACCACTCAGACTCCAAATAACCATTACTAAGTCAAAATCAATTCCATACAAGATCTAGGAGAGTTGGGATCATAATATCTCATCAACCCTCAGTCATACGAGTCCGCTGCAACTACATAATAAATCAAGTTGCAAAATAGCCTATTCCTCCTTTGGTATATAAGTAGCAACACTAACAACCAGGGTATACAAACCCTAACATCTGAGATATAGCCTTAGATGTCCTCAAGCACATCATATACACGAGTATTCAAGATACAACCGTAGCAGTTCTCCTACCAAGGTTTGACTGGAGCCATCCTCAAAAACATGCATACACTCAACAATGTGGGTCTCTTAGTTTCCATTAAAGGAATACTCATTTCACCATACAGCAAGTCCTGACAGTGGAATGGATCTACAACACATGATAGTACATGATTAGAGTTTCACTTGATTAGTTAATGCCAATTGGGTGAGTTAAGGCTATCAATCAAGTTACATGTAAACCCTAAAGAGTTCTACAAAAACATGGTATGTTGCAACATTAGAAGAAATAAAACATATGGGATACATTCCTTTTCACATCATCACAGGATATCAATCCTTGTCTCATAAAAAAGAGGGTTACACCTAAATTAGGGATGAAAACATTCCCAAGGGCCATTAAGACCATCACATCATTCCCTACAAGAACATCATTATCTTTCCATACCTTGTAAAAAGTTTCAACAAATCATCACCATACTTGTGATACACATGTTTAATACAACAATTGCATTCAAGAACTTACGGTGTTCATATGACAACATATTAGGGTTACCACAACATTGAAAGAGTATCCCTTCATCATACGAATCACACAGGGAAGCTTAGTATGATTAACCATCACCACCTGTTAGTATTATGGTTAGGTTCAACAAGATAAGTTGAGTTAATGTTACAAATCAACATTCAACTACACTTCATTGATCACAGGGTCAGAATCCCTAGCGATAAGAGTTAGAAATCTTGGTGACAAACATGGAGTCAAAAAACTTGGCGACCAACATGGAGTCAGAAAACTTGGCAACCAACATGGAGTCATAAATCTTGGCGACCAACATGGAGTCATAAAACTTGGCGACCAACATTGAGTCATAAATCTTGACGACCATCATGGAGTCAGAAATCTCATCGAACAACATAAAGTTATGAAACTTGGTGACCAACATGGAGTCAGAAATCATGGCGACAACATGGAGTCAGAAAACTTGGCAACCAACATGGAGTCAAAAATCTTGGCAACCAACATGGAGTCAAAAAACTTGGCGACCAACATAGAGTCAAAATTCTTGGTGACCATCATGCAGTCAGAAATCTCATTGACCAACATGGAGTTAAAAAACTTGTCGACAAACATGGAGTCAGAAATCTTGGAGACCAACATGGAGTCAGAAAACTTGGAGACCAATATGCAGTCAGAAAACTTGGCGACCAACAGGAGTCAAAAAACTTGGAGACCAACATGGGGTAAGAAATATTGGCGACCAACATGGAGTTAGAAAACTTGGTGACCAACATGGAGTCAAAAATATTGGCAACCATCATGGGGTCAGAAATATCATCGACCAACATGGAGTCTAAATACTTGGTGACCAACATGGAGTTAGAAATCTTGGCAACCAACATGGATTTAGAAGACTTGGTGACCAACATATAGTTAGAAATCTTAGCAACCATCATGGAGTCAGAAATCTCATCGACCAACATGGAGCCAGAAAACTTGGCGATCGACATGGAGGCGCACACATATGCTAGGTCTAGGTTTTCTATCCTCAAAGGAGAAATGTGCACCAGGTTTATAGCTACATCAAGAAGGATTATCTACTCAAGATCTACCATCTATGCTCAACCCTATGTAAAGATATCATCTTTTTACTTGGGATAACGTTTTAGGGAAAGATCATGTACTGCAAGATAAGAGTAAGCAATAAACATGAGAAAGTTATATATCTCACCTCTAGGATGAAGATGAAGCTCCAACCAACAAGGTAACTCAAGGAAGAAAGGAGGAAACTCTAGCTTGAGCACTCCACTCAGTCAAGCTAGCTCCTTATCCAAAATGGAATCAAACCTTACGTCAAGGAAGCAAGAAAGAAGGTGTCTTCAACCTCTATCTCAACTCCACCATGGATCTGACAAAGAAGAATTGAGAGGAAGGTAGGGAAGCAAGGAAAATGAAGGAAAGGAGGAATACCTTACTTTCTTAGGTCACGATCTAGCTAAGGAAGCTCCACTATCTTGAAGAGAGGGTAGATCTGAACCCTAGGTGCACATGCAAGAAAGATCAACAACGCTTCTTCTACCCTGACTCTAATTTTCCAAGCAAGGGGGACGAGCTCTAAGAAACAAGGAAGAAGAGAGAGAGAGTTGGGTGTGCAAAAAACTCATTTTCATGCAAGGAGAGAGGTGTATAATGATTAGGGTGAGGGAGACAAAGGAAGGGATACTAGTACAGGAATGGTCTGTAGCGTCAGTTTTTTTAAGCCTACAACGTCACTTTATAACCGACGCCTAAGTGGCCGTTGCTATAGAGTTTGCTCTATAGCGTCGGTTTATGTGACCAAATAAAATCGACCTTACAGAGTAAACACCGACGCAAAACACCGACCCAGGAGAGAATTTTCTCTACAGAATTTGCTCTATAGCATCCGTTATTCCAAAAAAACCGACCCTATAACGATCTCGGTCGACAATTTTCTCGACCGATATGGTTTACATGGTCAGTTTTTTTGGAATAACCGACCCTAAAGATTGAATGACCACTTCAGTGTGATCCTCGGTCGAGAACATTTTCGACCGAAATATTTTCAGTCGACAATTTTCTCGACCGAGAGAGTTTTACAGGGTCAGTTTTTTTGGAATAACCGACCCTAAAGATTGAATGAACACTTCAGTGTGATCCTCGGTCGAGAACATTTTCAACCGAAAATATTTCGGTCGACAATTTTCTCGACCGAGAGAGTTTTACAGGGTCGGTTTTTTTGGAATAACCGACCCTAAAGATTGAATAAAAGACTTCAGAGTAATCCTTGGTCAAGAAATTTCTTGACCGAGGATTACTCTAAAGTCTTTTATTCAATCTTTAGGGTCGGTTATTCCAAAAAAATTGACCTTGTAAAACTCTCTCGGTCGAGAAAATTGTCGACCGAAATATTTTCGGTCAAAAATATTCTCGACCGAGGATCACACTGAAGTGGTCATTCAATCTTTAGGGTCGGTTATTTAAAAAACCGACGCTAGAAGTTTCGATTTTTTTTTTAAAATTCTACAGAAAATGAAATAGAACAGAAGAACAAGAAGATTCATATATTTTGGGAGAGGGGATCATTGATGCTCAACCATCACCATTCAAAACCACACATTCATGAAAAAAATGATTCATAATCACATAAAAATTTACAAAATGATAGATTGCGAGTCTGAGATGATATTAATCAGATACAAAAGTAAATATGAAAGGCCCACATACATAAATGGAGCTGACATATTTAATCCAATGCTATATTGACTTCATTTAGAAAAGAATCTGACCATTCTTCTCGGAATTCATTCAAGTCCACAAGGGTGTAAGGCTGAGTTGTAAAGATCTGTAATAGAAAATGTACATGCTAATATTTTATAAAATGACTACAATCACTTGTAAATTTATGATGTTATTCTTTATTACCTGACTTATAGTTTGAATGTCATGTGATGCTTGTTTGACAATAGCTTGCATATATTTCATTACATAGTAGCCACAAGCCCAGTCATTATTTTGCATAGGACACTACAAATAACGAATTATACTTAATGTTAGTAAACTACTATAAATAGCAGTTGAGATAACACTATAAGAGTTGACATATTAGAATTGAAAATTAATACATATAATACTAAGCAGTTGTCAAAGTAGCTACCTTGACATTTTTCAAAGTCAATGTCTTTAATTTTGTTGGTATTTGTCCTCCAGCATCACGAAAAGCCTTTATACCCCTATCAATTATATAATAGTTGGTAAAATAGAAATTTTAAATAGAAATATCATGTTGAAGCATTGACTAAATTTATACTTACTCCATAGCTGGCAATTTTAGTTTGTGACTCCTTGTTGTTTTACCCACTGGGTCAAGATAATAAAGAGTCATCAATTTAGGGGCAATCACCACTAATTCCCAATGTCTACCTCTGAGTAAGAATAAAACAAACATTAAAATAAATAATTTTATTCATTATTAAAATTATATTGAATAATAATACTTACTGCACGTTAAAAGGAATTAGGATAATTTCCTTCCCTTCACTAGCAAAATATTTGAATGCAGTAGAGAAGTACTCATTCACATCCTCAAAATTTATCTCCACTTGACTAGTGATTGAAGGAACTAAGAATCCAACATTCTTTATATCAAAGTTTGTGATCTCAGTATATAAATGGCTGTAAAACATTTGTAATTATTTCCATATATAGAACTAAGCTAAAAATGTGTATTGGAATTTGATATATATATTGATAGATCATTACCTTATCCATACTTCTATTACCAAAGTATTTAGCCAATCATACTGGAACAACTCTATAATATCATCTAGAAAAATCAAATTCTCAAAATCCCTCCCAACTGCATCTTCTGTTAAATTGACCAACATTTATAATCCTGAGCTTTGGTTGGCTAAGTATCGACACAAACATTTACATTTTCTTCGCAATTCGTCGAATGTAGCTTCAGGAATGAAAGATGGCTTGGGCATAGGAGGACGACTAGTAGAATTTTTACTTTTTTGTTTACAAACCTGTTAATTAAATTACATACTTATATTACACGAGTTCATATATGCAGTCAAATATGAAACATATGGTAGAAATAAGGTATACCTTGTCATTAATAACCAAGTTTCTAGGCCAACCCACCATAGCACCCTCAGCTTCTTCAATTGTACTATATTCAGGATTAGGTATGGGTAGTGGTTTGTCCCCCATTCCGTCATACACAAGATGGATGGACACACGGCAAATGTCATCAGTAATTTGTTGGAAATGCAATGTACAACCAAGGTTGTACACCTTGCCCGCTGCCAAAACATTATATTCTGGAACCTCCACTGCAAGTTTACAGTTCATACCAACCTAGATTGAAATAATATAAGTTATATAAGAAACAGTAGAACAGATACATGTTACAACTATATATATATATATTATCATATATTTATCATACTAACACAACATATAGAACAAAAACTTAATGCAGATTGTTGTCGTGGGTCATCGGGAGTACTCCCATGACCTTCTACAACTGGAGCATGGGCTTGTACCTCATCACTTGAGAGACGCGTAGTATGAATAGGTTGAGAAGGTTGAGTAGGCTGACATGAAGACATTATTTCTTTTACTTTCTGTGCTACTAATGCTTCAAGATCCTCTTGTGTAAGACCTCCTACACGACCTCTTTTAGATTGCGAAGGGCCAAAATAATACTTGAATCCTATGCCAGCTCCGAATCCCCTAACACGGCCAGGATGCTCCTTCGTACCAAGAGCAACTACTAGTTCATCCATGTAGCCAGTTGGGATGAACTTTCCTTCCTTCCTTTGCTCGTGGAGATCAATCTATTCATAGTTAATAAAAATATTAAATCACAATATCAATTAGATATAAATACTTAGTTGGGATAAACCTACCATCTTTTGTGCCACCTCCTTAGTTGCAGGGTTGACAATTTCACCTGCTCGATTCTTTCTAGCATCAATCCATGTCATGTGTCGGGGTGGTCGCTCAACTTGAGTTGTACTAGATTCTTCTCTAGAAGAGGATTGCTTCTCTTGTAGTTGGCGGCGGAAGGCATAACCACCGGGCCCCAAGCGATGGTCATGCACATTTTTAGCTCGTCTTTCCTTTTGAGCCTGGTGAATAGCCTGATCATTTAAAATGAGGTATTGCAATTTAGACTTGGCAAACATGTATAAAAAGATCTACCTCCTTAATTGTATAAAATTAAATATTCATACAATACATCACAATCTTTATTACCTGAAACTCTTCCGATCTCCTAGCTGCAACAAATCTTTCCCACACCTCAGGATCTATAAAAATATATACATCTGTAGCTTTCTTCTTTTGTTTAGGATTATTTATAAATTCCCTTACAAGATATGTCTTAAAACCCCTCCATCGTACACCACAACGTTGTAGCACTCTTTTCTTGTGATCTTTTTCATTTAGATGAAAAACACCCTATACATACAAAAGAAGCAATTAATAATGTTGTTTTGAAAAGGAATTAATTCCAAGCAAACTAAATTAGAATCAATAGATAAAAAATATATTAAAATAATATCACTTCCACTCACAGATATATCCGTCCATATGAGGTCTTTTTTGGCATTAGGAACATCATGCCAATTTTCTATATCTATTGCCACCTTACTGCGCGCGGTCGCCCCTACGTAATGCTTGAAAGAACTAGCATGTTCCCCAACAGGTGCTCCTGTCATATCAAACTGGACTGGCAATTTATCCCCTTTAGCCCTGAGCTTCTGCAGCCTACGCATCAATGTAGGACCTCTACTTTTCTTAGCATCACCACTACCATCCTCATGGTGCTCATGCTCAGAATGTTCATCTTCACTCGCCATTTTAGAACCTGCAAGTATACATGATAAAAAAAAGTGATAATAAAAGCACAAGTGATAAGGTATACATGATAATAAAATAAATAATTCAAAGAATACATGCCTTTAGTATTGGTTGAGTTGTTAGTCAAGGAAAATTCCTTCAGCATGGTCTTGACGTTTATAATATTCATCGGTGTTATCTTCAACATTTACACTTGGCAAACCAATTGAGAATGGACTGGAATCATCATACTTTTCGTAGTATTCTTCTTCATTTATAGGATCTACAGTAAATTGTCTTTTTCCATTAAGAACGACAGACCAATTTTTATTTGCCGGGTCATCAATATAGAATACTTGTTTTTCTTGGTCTGCCATGATGAATGGCTCATCTTTGAAACCAATCTTTTCAAAATTCACCAATTTGAAACCCAACTCATCCACTAAAACTCCTTTGTTGTTGTCAACCCAATTACACCTAAATATAGGAACTCGAAAATTTGTATAGTCCATTTCCCATATGTCCTCAATGACGCCGTAATATGACATCTCAGCTTCGCGTGGTCTTTTATCTTTGGCACTAGCAAAATACAATGAACAAGCTTTAACAGTGACCCCACTATTTTGAACTACACTACTTTCATCTTGACGCTTTGTGTAGTATGAAAATCCGTTAATTTCATAACCTTCATATGACATGACATCCATTTTTGGCTTAAAGGCGAGCCATTTTATGTTCTCAGCAACATTATTTGGTGATTCAGATAGTTGATTAAATACTTTCTCTTCAAACCACCTAATAAATGTTCGATTATGCTCTCTTACAAGCCACATTGAACTAGATCGTGGATGATTTCTCTTGATAAGATCATTGTGTTTTGTGATGTAGCTACTAACTTCATCGATGTTGTGTAAAATATACAAATGCGCTTGTTCCCACAACTCACGACTGATTCCTTTCACTCATCCTCCCAGAGTTCCTTTGTCACAATAAGATCCAGTGTGATGGGAATTTTTTTGATCGCTACAAGTTTCATTGCAATTCAAAAAATCATTACAAAAGTCCATCACCTCCCTAGCCACGTAACCCTCAACAATACTCCCTTCAAGACGATAACGATTACGAACATCACCTTTAAAAACACTCATGTACCGTTCAAATGGATACATCCAGTGTAAGAAAATTGGACCCAACATCTTCACCTCCCTTGTAATATGTATTACAAGATGAACCATGATATCAAAAAATGAAGGAGGAAAGTACATTTCAAGCTGACACATGGTAACAATTACATCTTTCTGTAATTTATTGAGAGTATCAGGATGTATCACTTTGTTGCATATTTCATTGAAGAAGAAACAAAGTCTTGTGATTGCAAACCTTACATGCTTCAGCAATATAGATCGAATAGCCACAGGTAAAATTTGTTGCATTAAGGTGTGACAATTGTGAGATTTGAGACCTATCAGTTTCAGATCCTTCATTGATACAAATCTACGAATATTAGAAGAGTATCCTTGTGGAACCTTAATATTATACAAGCACTCACAGAAAGTGTTTTTCTCTTTCTTTGACAAAGTATAACAAGTCGGCGGCAAATATGTGCGGCGACCCCTGATCTCCACTGATAATTCTTTTCTAATACCCATTAATTCTAAATCTTTTCTAGATTTTATGCCATCTTTAGTTTTTCCTGGTATGTTCAATAGCGTACAGATGATGCTATCACAAATATTTTTTTCAACATGCATGACGTCAATGCAGTGTCTAATTGCCAAAGATCTCCAATAAGGAAGATCCCAGAATATTGACCTCTTCTTGTATAGAGATTTGTCACATGTGAGTGTATAACTACTTGAACTCTTTCCAAATTCATTAACAATATGTTTCACCCTATCATATACAACATTTCCTGGTATAGGTTCAGGAGCACTTCGTTCCTCAGTTGACCCATTAAAGGTTTTACGTTGCCTTCGATAAGGATGCACTGGTGGGAGAAATTTCTGATGACCAGGATATATGATTTTACCACCATGTTTCATTCTGATTGAATCAGTATTTTCCTCACAAACAGGACATGCTTTGTATCCTTTTATGCTATATCCAGACAAATTTCCATAAGCTGGAAAGTCATTAATCGTGCAAAATAACATAGCACGCAAACTAAAGATCTCTTTACGTGAAGCATCATATGTCATAATACCTTCTTCCCATATTTTCATTAGGTCATCAATTAGAGGTTGAAGGTAAACATCAATATCATTTCCAGGTTGCTTGGGCCCTGATATCAATATTGACAACATCACATACTTATTTTTCATACACAACCAAGGAGGAAGATTGTATATAACAATCATAACAGGCCATGTGATATGTTGGCTGCTTAATGTACCATAGGGATTCATTCCATCTGTACCGAGCCCAAGTCTTAGGTTTCTTGGTTCTTTACCAAATTGAGGGTATAATAAATCAATTTTCTTCCATTGTGGTGAATCAGATGCATGTCGTAGGATGCCATCATCATTGACCTTTAACTCCCCATGCCAAGACAAATTTTGCGCATCTTCTGTATTAGCAAATAAGCATTGAAATCGTGGTATTATTGGTAGATACCACATCACCTTGGCAGGAGAGCCATTTTTAGCCTTAGCTGAATTTGTAATCTTATACCTTGACGCACCACATTTTGGACAATTTATCAAATTACTATAGTCCTTCTGAAATAACACACAATCATTTGGACATGCATGAATCTTCTTAGCCTCCATTCCCATTGGGCACATTATTTTCTTTGCTTGATATGTTGAAATTGGAAGCTCGTTGCCTTCAGGAAGAATTTCCTTTAACAAAGACAACAATGAAGTGAAACTCTTATCACTCCAACAGTTTTGAGCTTTAAGAGTATATAATCGCATCACAACACTCAACCTCGTGAACTTAGTACAACCCTTATATAATGGTTTTTCAGCATCATGGACAATGTTTGCAAATAAAGAAGGTGGATCAATGACATTGTCCCGACAACTACGTAGCATCTCATCAACCATATCATCCTGAATCGGTTCATCATTGACATTATCATCATTATCTATATCTTCTATGCCACAACTATTAGTATCGACATTTTCTGATCCATAATTCAATTTCTCTCCATGCCAATACCATTCATTATAACCTTGTATGATCCCATTGCATATGACATGATTCTTAATTTCCTCACCAGTATCAACTTTCAAATTGTTACAACAATTTCTACATGGATAATATAACCTATCTGTAGGTAGTTTCCTATGTTCCTCAGCCAATCTGATAAATTCATCAAGACCTTTGGAAAACTTTGGACTGCAACAATTCTTGATAACATCTAACTTCGATCCATTTTCTATATCACATTAAAATTAATTATAAACCTAACAGTTTAATATTGATACTATAATAATATGTAAGTTTTTATTGATAGGAAGTTAATTACTTATATACTAAAGTGTACCACCTATCCCATTTTTTAATATTTAATCTCACTAATAACTGTATAATGTATGTTTAGTTTTGAAGAAAATTTCAGTAGCATTTCCCCTAAGTTCTCCAAGTACACCAATGTAAATGGCAAATAACCACTCACATATGTACCCAGAGAACAAATGAAGAAATCCTACTGAAATAATCTACAAAACTAAACATACATTATACATGTACATCCTAAGTGAGATTAAAATATCCAAAAACAGTCCCAAACTGGGGACTCTCCAAAGTTTACTCCTAATGAGTAAATTTTGAACGGGTTTCTAAGTTAATATATAAATGCATTATTTCATGCATCAACCCTAAACTGTCAATTTGGGAGTATCCAAAGTTTACTCCTAATAATCTAAAGATTTCCTTCCAGTCATGATGTCATTTTAAAATCTAGACCAGCCCTGACAAATTAGATATCATGGACTAAGAAAGAAATGGTCAATACACTAGAAAGAGAGAGAAACTAGTTGAAGATTGGAAATGGCAAGCAATTAGACCAAGCTAGAAAGAACAAGCAACTACACTAATCTAATAATGGCAACCCTGATCTATCAACTAACTAGAGAAATTATCTAAACAAAGAAATCATACACTAACTAGGAAATCAACTAACTAAACAACTAAAAGCAGGTTAAGTAAAACTAACTAGAGAAAATTATTTAAGAAATTAACACTAAGGAAAGTAAAAGAGAGCTAGTCTAGCATGCAACTAACAAAATTGGGTGTTAAGTAATTGATTAAGGAAGTGGGATGTTATCAAACCATATAAAATGGAAAAATAATATAACTGTATGGTTAAAGGAGTCCAGGTCCAATCTCGGTCGACAATTTGTCGACCGAGAGCCCACCTGCACGTGGCGTCCAGGTCCACCCTTGGTCGACAAATTCTCGACCGAGAGTGGACCTGGACGCCGCGCGTAGGTGGGCTCTCAGTCGACAAATTTTCGACCGAGATTGGACCTGGACTTCCATGGCGATGGGAACGAACTCGGGAATGAGGGAACAAGGCGGCGGCCTTACTTGGAAATGACGGCGACCTTCGTGGAGGATGTGACGACCTTCCCGGAGAGGCGGTGACCTTCGTGGAAGTGTGGAGAGGTGGCGACGACGAGCTCCTTTCGCGGAGAGGAGGCTTGGCGGCGCGGAGAGGCGGCAAGGGTTTCACAGAGAGGAGGTAAGGCTTTGACGACGAGCTCCCTTCGAACACGACGATGACCTTCTTGGCAAAGCTTTGGCGGCGCGACAGCTCTTTTGGTAAAGAGAAGCTTTGGCCGAGCGAGAATGGAGGGAAATGAGCTTTGGCAGTGCGAAAATGGAGGCAAAAGAGAAAAGAAGAACTAGGTCTTGGCAGCGAGAATGGAGGGAAAATGAGACCCCGACTATTTGTTACTCAAAACCTGTAGGGTCGGTTATTTGCAAACAACCGACCCAACAGGTAAGCGATGCCCGAACAAGCTTCTTGATCAACAATATTGTCGACCGAGGTTGCCTCCTACAAGTTCGGTTATATGGTTAAAATCGACCCTAGAGGTAACAACAAAGACTTCTCGGTCGACGACTTTGTCGACCGAGACACTCTCTAGGGTCGGTTTTAAAGAAAAAATCGACCCTAGAGGTTCTCATACACGCACGAAAGGAAATCTGGCTCTTCTTCCGGTCGATAAATTTGTCGACCAAAAGGAGCTCTAGGGTCAGTTAAAAATTTAAAAAACCGACCCTAGAGGTTCTTATACATGCGTGAAATAAATTGGATCCAAAATTAAACTCAGTCGACAATATTGTCGACCGAAAGACTCTCTAGGGTCGGTTTTTTTTTTAAAACTGACCCTAGAGGTGCTTATACACGCACAAAGGAAATCTGGCTCTCATTCTCGGTCGATAAATTTGTCGACCGAGATGTTATCGGTCGACAAATTCGTCGACCGAGGGGAGCTCTAGGGTCGGTTAAAAGTAAAAAAACCGACCCTAGAGGTTCTTATACATGCGTGAACTAAACTGGATCCAAAACTCATTTCGGTCGATAATATTGTCGACCGAGAGACCTTCTAGGGTCGGTTTTAAAGAAAAAACCGACCCTAGAGATTCTTGTACACACACGAAAGGAAATCTGGCTCTCATTCTCGGTCGACAAATATGTCGACCGAGATGTCTCGATCGATAAATATGTCGACCGAGATGTCTCGGTCGAGTAGTTTTTCGACCAAGATTAACCATGTTTCAATGTTTAAATTAAGTACTTGTACAAGATTTTACATGATATCCAATATAATCATTTTGTATGACTATTTAGTTCTCCCTCTTAATTTTATGCTATGCTCTCCCTTAAAAAGATATTTAATTTTAAAACCAAGTGATGCTTTATCAAATTTAGCCATAATTTATTTTTCAATCATTTTAAATAACAATATTCTTATATAACATGTATATGTCCAAATGAAGCCATGGAAAACACTTTTATTCATAACAATTTAATGCCCATACACTTTATAAGATGAAGCATGACATACTTGCTTTATAAAAAGATATCCATTACAATCATTACAAAGATATCTCATAATCTCACTGAAAAGACCGAATGATTACATCAATGTCTGGATCTTTTCCAAGAAAGGGCTCAGCTCCATAATATTTGACCAGTGTCTGCCACTCCAAGGAACCTGTCTTGGTTAAGGCATACGCCTCCAAAAAGGTGGGAACACGATCAAAGAAAAAGTGGGCATCAATGTCTTGAAGTTGAATTGGGGAAAACTGAGTATGTGTGAGATTAGGAGATGGTGGAGGTGGAATTTGATAGTATTTGTAGGAAGGATTGTATGGATTTATCATTCCAGGATTAAGGGAATAGGGATATTCATCAGGTTGGTTAGGAGAGAGATCTTGCATCCTTTGGTTTAAATAAGTCATGCCATGGTGATTATAATCCAATTGCCTACTTAGGTGATATTGGGATCCAGCAATGTATGTCAAGGTGTTTGTAATAGGATCATGGGGTAGGTTGGTAGGAGGAGGTGGTGGAGGTATGTCTTGGGTGGATGTCTCCCCTTCAGTCCTAGCCCTTTTGTGGCCAAAGTCGATTCCCATCTTTTCCACCGTATTTTTACTTATCTTTTGGGGTTTTCTATCCCATGTGTAACCTAAGTCGTCCTCAATATTCTTCTTAAGAAAATGTTGAGTGATTTTGCATACAAAGTCAGCATAAGGTGGATTTCCAGAAAACTCAAACATATTCTTAAGGATGATACGAATAAAGTTTATGGGAATAGCTTTGAGAATGGCATAGATAAGGTACATACAAAAGGTGGGTACTTCAGATTTGTTTGCTCTAGGATGGATATTGGTGGCAACATTGATATTTATGATCCTAGCTTCAGCTTTTAAATTTATGGCATAATAGGTACCCCTATCTTCATGACAAGTCGTATTTGATTGAAAGATGGCTCTTTTGACATCACTAAGGCTAGTTGTAGTGTCATCTTGGGAGAGTTTGTTGAGTGGATTTCCTCTGGTGAGATCAATAAAATCTTTATATTCTTCTATGTCTATGTCAAGCATATCAAGAATACCCTCCTCAGTAAAATGGAATCCATACCCACCAACCATAGAGGAGAAGGAATCATGGTCAGGATGTGGGTTAAATTGGCATAGAATTCATTAACTACTTTGGAGGTGTAGGAATGGAAGGAGGGGATCAGAAAATCAGTCAAATGTTGCACCTTAAAGAGTTCCTCCAAATCGACAATGCCGTGGAAGTCCATGACGTCGACTGGTCGTCGTGGAAGAGGAGTTTTTGAGGAGATCCTGAGGTAGCGGTCGCCTGCAGCTGCGTCTTTGAAGGGGACGTCGTTGATGAACGACAGCGGATCAGAGACCGTCCTTCCTTTCCTGCCTACAACTTGCTCCTTTCCACACGTTGATGAGGAAGCCATCTCGTTGCTTGGAAATGGAGAAGTAGCAAGCAAGACTTGGATGTAGAGAAGCTAAATATTTTCACATGAATACACTAGAGAGGAGCTAGAGAAGTGAGAATGTGAAGGTGTAAAGAAATGGATCGTTTTGGGTGCTATTTATAGCAAAACAGATCCCATTTCGGTCGACAATTCGTCGACCAACGCCCACAACGGTCGTCTTCCGGTCGGCCAACGGTCGATCGAACTAGCCGTTACGACGGTCGATTTTCTAGCCGTTATGACGGTCGATTTTCTAGCCATTTCGGTCGACAAATTGTCGACCGACGCCCGCAACGGTCGTCTCCTGGTCGGCCAACGGTCGATCGAACTAGCCGTTACGACGGTCGATTTTCTAGCCGTTATGACGGTCGATTTTCTAGCCATTTCGGTCGACAATTTGTCGACCGACGCCCGCAACGGTCGTCTGCCGTTACGACGGTCAATTTTCTAGCCGTTACGATTTATATTTTAATCAAAATATTGCCTTTTTAATTCAAGAAAATGGAGGTTCACAGGGTTGGCCTTGGTCGAACTATTTGTCGACCGATGTCGTCTCGGTCGAATAATTCTTCGACCGACAGAGAGCCAGATTTCCTTCGTATAAGTACCTCTAGGGTCGATTTTTTTCCTTAAAACTGACCCTAGAGGAACTTATTCATGTGTGAAATACTAAACTGGATCCTAAGTTTATCTCGGTCGACAATATTGTCGACCGAAAATCCCTCTAGGGTCGGTTATAAAGGAAAACCAACGCTACTGGAGCTTATACGAACGAATCTGGCTCTCTCTCGGCCGACAAATTCGTCGACCAAGAAACAGCCAGATTTCATTGTATAAGTACCTTTAGGGTCATTTTTTTTCTTATAACCGACCCTAAAGTCCAATTCGGTTGACAATATTGTCGACCGAATATACTTCTAAGGTCGGTTATAAGAAAAAAACTGACCCTAAAAGTTGCTTATACACTTGAAATCTGCCTCCTTATCGGTCGTTGAATTTGTCGACCGAGAAAATTTCTAAGGTTGGTTATAAGTACAAATCTGACGCTAGAGGTGCTTATACATGCGTGAAGTAAAATGGATCCAGAATTGTTATCGGTCGATGAATTTGTCGACCAAGGATCCTTTAGGGTCGGTTTTAAAGGAAAAACTGACCTTAGAGGTGCAGAACCGAAGAGGACTTTAGGGTCAGTTATAAGGATAAAACCGACCCTAAAGGTGCTCTTATACGTGAAATCCAACACTTATTCGGTCGACGAATTTGT
The DNA here is from genome assembly GCA_963693085.1 of Alisma plantago-aquatica. Taxonomy (NCBI): domain Eukaryota; kingdom Viridiplantae; phylum Streptophyta; class Magnoliopsida; order Alismatales; family Alismataceae; genus Alisma; species Alisma plantago-aquatica. The sequence goes on from OY856415.1 coordinate 515,346,870, forward strand.
CGACCGAGGAGCCCTTTAGGGTCGGTTATAAGGAAAAACCGACCCTATAGATCGAGTGAAGCCAAAAATTAAGCAAATTTTTGCCGCGGGAAACTTGTAAATGAATTTCTAAACCAATTGTCTATAAGGTCGCTTATTTTATAAAAACTGACCCTATAGAGATGCACTACAAGGTCAGTTATTTTAAGAAAAGTGACCCAAGAGGTCTTAAGTGGTGCCCACATTTTTTATAGACATATAAGGTCGGTTATTTGGAAAACTGACCCTATAGAGATGCACTACAAGGTCGGTTATTTTAAGAAAAGCGACCCAAGAGGTCTTAAGTGGTGCCCGCGTTTTTTATAGACATATAAGGTCGGTTATTTGGAAAACCGACCCTATAGAGATACACTACAAGGTCAATTTTTGTAAGAAAACTGACCCAAGAGGTCTTAAGTGGTGCCCGCGTTTTTTTTAGACATATAAGGTCGGTTATTTGGTAAAACCGACCCTACACGTAGGGACGTTATAACCCATTTCTGTACTAGTGGGAGAGGTGTCTAGCCTTCTCGGCCATGTGTCCAAGGTCAAAAATCTCATCCATGCAACCAAGATAAATATGTCGTTCACAAATCCAATCGATCACATAGCATCTTAGTGACAATTATGAGTAAAAAAACCCATCGACCACATAGAAATCTTGGCAACCAAGATGATTTAGAAAACCCATCGACCACATAGAAATCTTGGAAACTAAGATGGACCACATAGAATCTTAGAGACCAAGATGCACCGCATAGAATCTTAGTGACCAATATTGATCACATAGGATCAAAATCCTTGGTGACCACATACAGTAGGTGGCCCATCGGGTCACAACATTCAAGGGTTAACCATAGGGTTAAGGCATTTATGAGAGCAAACCCTAACCTCAACAAAGGCTAGATGTCACTGCTAAAGCAAGGTGTAACAAGGCACAAATAACTCAAGCAAGATATAAAAACATGTGAGGCACACAAAGCATGTGAATATTCCAATAAAAACCCTAGATATGGGTAAATTGCATAAAAGTCCAAAATAGGCACATATTCACATAACTCACTCAAATAGTGTCCAAAATGAACTAAACTTGCAACTTAAGCTTGTCACATGATATATAAGAAAATATAATGGTTTTATTAAGGTTTTAAGCATGTAATTATGATAATGAAGCATGTTCAACTAAAAAGAAAGGTCAGGGGTCTTACACTAATGCCTACTAAAAACCCCAACAAACATACTATTACTTCATTTGTACTACTATTTGAGTTGAGAAACTTTACTACACTAGTGGTAGCATGTCTCAATTGTTACGATCATATATTCAAAGAAAAAATAATTCCTATATAATATATAATATACTAAAAAGCTTAGACCTTTTTGTAACAATAAATATTAGGTTAAATATTAGCAGTTTTAACTGTATATCAATAGAAACATGATTATTATTATTTTCTAAAATTATCTTTATGACAATATTTGTTTGTAGTAGGGAATATAATCTGAATTTTTCATTAAAAATGTCATATATTTATCTTCATGTTGCTTTACCCATTTTACCCTTACCCTATTCACATGGTTTGCATCCACCACAAATGTTGGGAACGATGATCGCTGTCATGTGCAGGGTGTAGGATACATGATCGATGGTTAGAACTAACTTTAATCACAAAATCAATGTCTATTAGCTAAATAATCACATTAATTTTGATAAATTCCCTAGGTCACATAGTAGCTCCTTTTAACTCCAAATTATTACCACATATTTTTATGAATGTCCCCTAATTTTGAAGAATATAATAACTACTCATTTTAATTCCATCAGTTCTCATATAATGATTTTCTAATACAAAATAACTTGCAATAACTGTCTAGTCACACTATAGTGGGTCACGGTCTACTTGGGTTGGACCATAACATTAAGATTTTTAAAAACATTCAAAGACAGTAAAAGGAATGCAAATATAAAGCATGAAACTACAATTGGGATTTTCAAATGAGGAGACTCATATATTACTGATATAAAAGAAGTTTTTATATGTTAAAATTAAAAGTCTCAATATATAACTCTCCTTCTCACTCCCTTTTATCATCTCTCTATTCTCCCTCCTTTACTTATTTTTTAGAAAATTCTCCCTCTTGTATGTTTGTCTATGAAAATCTCAAAAACTAGGTTTTGCTTCAGTATGTAGTGAACGTTTTTGCATGTGGATTTGCATGAATGACACAATGTGTGTAACGTCCCCAAATTCTACCTTTTCGAAACCCCACGGGGATGAGAAGACAAAAATTAAAAAATGTTAACCAATTGCATTAGAGTGCGATACAAAAGCAACATATGTATACATGAACATATAACATAACATACACCATAACATCCTCAACATCAACATGTACATCATTACAAGATAAATTATTACAATTTATGTTTAGACATTGAATAGAGAAATTTTACAAGTCTATTAATGTGTATTGTATCTAGGATCTACACAATAGGTAAAACATATACCTTACTCACTTCCTATGTTTTCTCCCATGCTAGCTCTAAACCTAAAACATATGTAAAAAAATGGATCAACACATGAGGTGTTGTGTACGTGGGTAGAAAGATACATACTAATATGCTTGCATATTCAGAATAATTTGAGAAAGAAAAGAAAGAATAAAATAAAACATTATTTAATGTGAAAATCAAGTAAATACATATTTAGATTTTTTTTTGATGTGATTGTACTATCAAATGGTGTTGTACTTCATTTTTCCCCACCCTTGGGATTTGGGGATCCCTACCCCTTGGGCTATGGGGTTGTGACAACCTTATATTTAGAAAGAGAGCGAGGGAGAATGTAAACACATAGCAGCTACAATCCATGCATATTATTTGGTGTTCTTAGTGACATGGAGAAGATTAATACTATAAGCATAGTACCACCAAGCAATATTCTCAAATAAGAACAAGAAATACATCATAGCTATTTCTCTCAAGAAAACTACTCATATAATTAGATAAGGCCCATGTACCTGAGTTTAGATATTTATATATATATATTCTATACCATCTACATCTCTGGTCATCACCTGATGAATGATAATTAAATATCATTAATACATGATTTACCATTACTAATGGTATTTTAGGTACAATTTAGGGGTTAACCAACTTAGGTTCAATCCCTTTGGATTTGGTCTCTAATATTTTTATTGTGTTCTACAGGTCATTATCAAGGTCTGATACAAATTTTGTATTTTTCTGATGCTTGCATTATTTTCTAGAATTAATATGAGACTAAAAGCATCTAATTGCTCATTAACAAGGAAATACCCATTATCCTAGAATAATAATCAAACCAGAGTCCATATTTAGTTTACACATGATATTGAGTTTCATGAAATTTTTTTAGATTTAATATATGTCGCTTGCTAATTATTATAATTAACTAACCATAAAAATAGCATTATACTATAAAGTAAAATATCATTGTTAAGGATGTCCCAAAAATCTAATTTATACTTTTGATAAGAACGAGGGTGCTCTCCTTATTCTATGGGTATTTTTTGGAAATTTATTGGCAAAGGGATCTAATTAGAAGACATTTTCTAAGAATACATTTATTTTTTGTGAGTTAAGTTCATTTACCACGATGGGAAATATAATGGCCGTCAGATATGGAAGACTAGTGACTAAGAAGCAACCACTTCCATACTTGAGGGGAGGCATGGCCCTCCTAGGCTCAGGTGAGGCCGACTAGTTTATGTGGTTTCTAAACTGAGCCCCAGACCGAGCTCTCCTCTCATCAGACCCACTCAACATCAATTCAAGGCGCGATGCATTGTCCTCACCCGTGATCCATCAAGGTTGTAGATTCCCGATAGATTTGGATTGCATGCTCTATCTTCCAAGTGAGTTTCTGAGGGAACTAGTAGATTTGCCATGGCCTCAGGGATCTTCACATCGACTCCTATTCTCAAGGGAGGGATAAGATCTCTAGAAGAACTAGTGTGGCGCCAGGGCCTCATCACCAGATCTCTAGATGATGTGCCAACTAGAATCTATAATATGACATACGGTTGTGTTCCTTCTCCACCTTGGGTGGATTCTCATAGTTGAGAATAGGACACATCAAATGGATCTTAAGGACTCTAGGCCCACCTGTCGTTTGTACATTGTAGTTGGGGTAGCCTGCATGATGGGGTTTCTTCCTTGCTCCTTCATCCAATCTCTAGAGACCTTAGGGATATTTGCATACTCCTTCCAAAATGATTAGAGGTCCTTGATGGCGGTGTGGGTGTCTATTTCTTCTAACCCAGATCCACCTTGCCCCCCATCGCGGTAGTGCTTTCAGCCATGGGGAAGGCTTCTAAATGACCAATGCAACCTCAAGTACAGGTTGTATCCTCTTCGGACCCTAATTGAAAATGGATAATGATAGAGGATAATCCAAGGGATTTACCCACCCAAACCTTAGGCTCCTGGATGATTTCATCTATCTATAGGGTTTGTTGTCACCAACAGTAATGCAAAAAGGAAGGGATGATTGGGTTCTGGATCTAGGCAACAAATGAGAGGTTGTTGGGTACTTCCTGGTCTTGCAGATCTAGTGGAGAAATTCAAAATCCTAGAAAATATCTTTATGAAACAAATCCATGCCTCAACACCATCTCAGGGTCATCTAATCAAGGTAGAAAACAATGTCCAGTGGAAGTCACTTCCCTGATGCATCGAATTTGGCCCGATCTACACCACATTTGGTTGGATACTTTTGTGTGACACAAAATGGCACTAAATCTTAGCTCTAAATCATTTTAAACCATGTTCCTTTAATCACAAATATGTTTATTAATGTCTCTCAAATGGCTAAACCAAAGGCTATTAATCATCAATCTTGTAGTATGTAATCTGACTTTTAGTCAATTTGATACTAAAAATCCATTATTTGGTCTATCAAATAATTTCCTTTCAATGAAATCATATCTAGGGATAGCATGATCAAATTTAACCATCATTTGATCTTATGGCTAAACCAAAGGTCATTAATCATCAACCTCGTAGCATGTAATCCAACTTTTAGCAAATTTGATATTAAAAATCCATCATTTGGTCTATCAAATAGTTTATTTTAAATGGCATAATATCTATGGATAGAATGATAAAATTTAACCATCATTTAATCTATAATTATAACCAAACAACTTCAACTTACTTAGTATGATCATGATAGAGCCTTAGAATTGTTGCTCAACTATTCATATTCATGTATATCACTACAAATTGTTTAACCACATAAAAAAATTTGATGAACAAGAGAAATTCATTTTAAGAAATCTAGTACACTGTATAATCATTATTTGTATACCAAATCACACATTTTAGGTGGTAAGAATTTATATCAAGTATTTATTCCCTAATGTAGGGCCAATAGTGTACAAATTGTTCATGATCTTCAAATACTACATTGTATCTAAACCCCAAAATCAAGGTAATCATATTCACACCACCTTATATGGAATTATGTCCTCAAAATTCAATTAATCTAACACTCAAGGTGGTATCGAGGGGCCAAACTTCATAGAGTCACTGCTTCTAGGTTCCAAGAGTATCACAATTTTTTATTTACATAAGATCTCATCTTATGATGTAGAGCAACTAGGGTGTACCCACCCCACCATATATATGTTGAAACATATTTCATTGAGTAGCTTAATCGCAACCTGACATTATTTAATTTTAGAATTTACATCTCCATAGACCCTTAAAGAATAAAGGTGTATTTATACCATTGATGTTGAGAAGGAACTACTCAATGTATCATCTTTCACCCTTCTCACCTATGTAAGATGATATCAATATTTCATATCATTTATTAACAATATTTTCACACTTAACATCATTATTGCAGTTTATGATCAACATCAAACTAGGATTTCATTATTAGAGTAATTTTTTTATTACATATTAGGTTTCACCCTTTGTGTGAGAGTTACCCTCATATTAGACGCACAAACTCAGAATGATTGAGGCTAATAACTATATTTTTGATCATATAATCTATGATCTAATGATATCTTAGTTCAACTTCAAGATTTCAAGCTTTTCTCTTTCATGTATGATATGAAGGGAAAGAGAATATACTAAGTTAAGATTATCATGATTTCAAACTTGGGTATTGCATGTATGATGTAGGAAGAGAATATGTCAAGCTTACATGAGTGACTTCTCATATATAAATAATCTACATAGCTTACGTGAGGTTTATAGTATCATATGTTAAGAAAGAGAAGTAGAAGGAAACATTTATGAGTATCTTATGCACAAGGCATTTTACTCTCAGAATCAAAGTTTCATATATCGCCTTACTTGCAGCTAATGATGAGCTTGACAACATAAATCATTCAATCTAGGCCTAACTTAGTCAAAGGATTGAATTTCTCATCATGAGCCTTTCTACCCATAAAGGTTTTTTTACCCAATTCTCACATATAGGATTTAGATCATATACATGAATCATGCATAAGGACTCAACTCATCTACTTAGGAGTAATCTAGCATTGAACACATCATTTCACATATATCTCATATATTGGAGGTTAGGTCCTCTGACCTTCTCCCATTGAGTCTCACTCTCTATAGATTTTACCATGTATATCGTCTTAACGCTTGAAGTCCTCTGCTATAAATATCTTGAGCCTCATGCATATTCAACTAAATCTTAACATTAGTTACCTTATGTAAGGAAAACCTACATCATCTAGACTTAGCTCATATTTTCAAAATTGGGATCAGAACTTTATACAACTTGAATCTATATAAAGAAAGTTATACCATCACAGATCAAACTTATATAATATCCTATTTGCTTATATCCTATATCAATCTATCATCTACTCTAACAATAAAAAATCTAATAAGGATCTAGACATCTAATTTAGATATACTCACTCTTCAAGACTAATGTCACTCCCTTTCACTTAGGTTGCATGAACACTTCCTACTCTCCTATGTAAGGGATACATTTCCATATTTACATATATATCATAAAATGTTATATAGTTTTTCTTTGAGAAAGAAGACGTCAAGGAAAACTGTCAAGCCCCGAGCTGATTGAAAAGCAAAACCAAATCAGCAAAACTGAGTATCCCACACACAGTAGATAGTCGAGTGCCATGTCAACTAGTGAAATGGTGAGAACAAGGTGTAGACTAGTGTATAAATCTTATACATATGAGCTATATATGGATAGAGTTGCATACACTTGTCTAAACCTAGTTCTTGAACATCTAGGTTCTAACCTAAAGGCTAAGTCAAACCTAGATCCTACAAAAGACTTACTAAGTTTCTAGGGCTTTAAGTGAGATGTTAAATTTAAATTTGTATTTCATGATGAGAAATTGTCAAATCGAGCTATTGTTCATGCTCTGATACCAACTGTAACGTCCCCAGAATCTGCCTTCCCAAAACCCCGTGGGGACGAGAAGACAAAATAAAAAAATGTTAACCAATTGTGTTAGAGTGCGATGCGGAAGCAACATACACATACATGAACATTCAACATAACATACACCATAACATTCTCAATATCAACATGTACATTATTACAATTGAAATTATTACAGTTTACATGTACACATTGAATAGAGAAATTTCACAAGTCTATTAACATGTATGCTATCTAGGATCTACACAATAGGTACAACTTGTACATTGCCTACTTCCTGTCTTTTCTCCCATACTAGCTCTGAACCTAGAACATACATGAAATAATAGATCAACACACCAGGTGTTGTTTATGTGGGTAGAACGGATCAACACACGAGGTGTTGTTTATGTGGGTAGAAAGATGCATACTAATATGCTTGTATAATTGAAATGATTTTCCGACAAGGAGTGGCTCAAGTGGTCAAGCATGATTTCTCCTCATGAAGGGACCTGGGTTCGAATCCTAGTTGCCGCCTTAATTTACCACCCTCCTGGGTGTTCGGCCTCCGCCACGGGCATGGGAGAGGGGGGGAGAAATCTTTCTCTCTTAATCCCATAATTGAAATGATTTGAGAAAGAAAATAAAGAGTAAAAGAAAATATGTTTAATGCAAAAATCAAGAAAACACATACTTTTAAATGTCTTTTGATGCGATTGTACTACCAAGTGGTGTTGTACTTTATTTTTTCCCACCCCTTGGGCTATGGGGATGTGATGAACTTATATTTAGAAAGAGAAAGAGGAATAATGTAACACTTAGTAGCTGCAAACCCTCCATATTCTTTGTTTTCCTTAGTGACATGGTGAAGATCAATACTACAAGCATTGTACATCCAAGAAATATTCTAAAATAAGAACACACAATACATCATAGCTATTTCACACAAGAAAATTAGTCATATACTTAGATAATTCCCATGTGCCTGGGTTTAAGATATTTCAAAGAGCATTATAATATAAAGTAAAACATCATAGTTAAGGATGTCTCAAAGTTTGATTTACAAGTTTCATAAGAAAGAGGGTGCTTTTGTGATTCTATGGGTATTTTGGGGGAATTTATTGGCGATGGGATCTACTTGTAAGACATTTTCTAAGAACACATGTTTTTTATGCAAATTAAGGTTCATTTACCTTGAAGGGAAATATATTGGCTACCAGATCTGGAAGACTAGTGGCTTAGAAGCAGCCACATCCATACTTGAGGGGAGGCATGGCCCTCCTAGGATCAGGCTGGGCCAACCAATTTATCTAGTTTTCTAGACTGCGCCCCAGGCCGATCTCTCCTCTCGTAAGACCCGTTCAACATCGACGCAAGGCACGATGTGTCATCTTCACCCACGATCCGTCAGGGTTGCAGGTCCCCGCTAGCTTTGTTTCGCATGCTCTAGCTTCCAGGTGAGTTTCTGAGGGCACTAGTGGATTTGGCATAGCGTCGGGGATCTTCACAACGACTCCTATTCTCGGGGGAGGTGTCAGATCTCTAGCATAAGATGGCATGGCGTCAAGGCCTCATCACCTTGATCTGAAAAAGCAAAGTGGCTCCTCCTCTCCAGAGGATGTGCCAACTGAAATCAACAATCTGAAATCTGGTTGTCTTCCTCCTCCACCAAACAACTTTAACTTAGCATGATCATGATAAAGCCTTAGGATTGTTGTCCAACCATTGATATTCATCTATATCACTACAAGTTGTTTAACCACTTAACTGAAATTTTGATGAACAAGAGCAATTCATTTTAAGTAATCTAGTAGTCTATAAAATCATTATTTGTATACCCAATCACACATTTTTGGGTGGTAAGAATTTATAATCAAGTATTGATTCCCTAACGTAGGGCCAATAGTGTGCAAAGTGTTCATGGTCTTCAAATACTACCTTGTATCTAAACCCCAAAATCAAGGTCATCACACATGCAACAATTATATGGCGTAAGCATTGATGGCTTTTTTTTTTCTTTCTATTTCGATATTCTTTAACAAACTTCCACGCTCAAGCACAACTGTTCGAGGTTCTGTTTGATCTGTATTTAGCCCGATTCTTTTTTTTTTTTTAAGTCTCCAAGTACACTGGAACCTTGCACTACTCTTTATATTTTGCTTTGGAAAGCCGCATTAGTTGGATACCCGTCAATTGTCACTGAAAGGTCTTTCGGATGTGTACAAAGATGTGGTGACTTTTGGAGTTTTGTGGAAATGGTAGCCGGCAATTATAGTTCTCTCCCATAATATGCATGCACGATGCGGATTAGGACTCCGTTTGGAAGAGGAAACAAGCCATTGAAACATATAGGTAGGACACAGCCCAAAAGCAAGCAACTAAAACCTACGAAACCAGAGCACGACAAATATGCTATCTAGCATTTACTGCAGCAATCAGCACCACCATTCCCCTGATCATCCTTACTAACCTTATACTCTCCTCCTTCCATCCCAGCCATCGTGTCATACAGCGGCTTATCTTTCGTCTCAGGCAAGTAAAAAGCAAGCAGCCCACCAGCAACCCCACACGCCCCAAACACAGCAAACGGCACCCTCTCCCCCATCACGACAATAATAGGAGCTAGAATAGCCCCCAGCTGTGCGGCCTGCGTAGCACACCCAAGTGCCGCGTTCCGTACAACCGTGGGGAAGAGTTCGGCCGTGTATATGAACAGCAGGTTATACGTAGCAGCCATCCCGAAAATCCCCGCCACACCACACACGACCCGTAGCGCCTTGAAGTAACCCTGGATGGGGAGTAGGCTTCCCGTGAGGCAAGCGGCGCCGCTGATCCACATGGTCGCGACGCTGAGGGTCCTCCTTCCCAAGTGGTCGAGGAGGAGTGCGGTGAGGAGGAACGCCGGCATCTCGGCGACGGCGTTGAGGAGGACGCTCAGATAGAGGTCTGTCTTGAGGTTTGTGACGTTGAGGCTGAGGCCGTAGTAGACCACGGAGCAGAAGAAGTTGATTCCAATCATGAGGACCAGACGCGTACGTGTCAGCGGCGACCGGAGCGCGTCCAGGACCGACGACCCAGAAACAGCTACCGCCTTACCACCATCGCTAACATGTGTGGCGGTACCACCTTTCTCTCCATCCTCCTCCCCATCATCATCGTCAAGTACGAGCGTCATGTCGTCAGGGATCTTCCGCCCATTCCTCGCAGCAATAGCATGCATGACATCCATAGCCTCCTTGACACGCCCGCGAACGAGGTACCACCGCGGCGACTCCGTCAAGAACGGGACAATGAGGACGAGGAAGAGCAGCGACGGTATTGAAGAGACCACGTACAGGAGCCGCCACGTGCGTGCCAAGTAAGCGATCCCGCAGGTAGCAGCAATGCCCGTGGAGAAGAAGTAGAACGTCGACATTCCCGCAACGCCACGGCGGGAAGGTCCGACGGGCTCCGTGGCGAGGACAAAGGCGCAGAGCCCGACTCCGCCGGTACTGAATCCTGTCAGGAACCGGAGGAGCAGGTAGATCCAGTATGTCGGAGAGAGGGACGTGAGCATCCCGAAGACAAAGTTGAGCGCGCAGACTATCGTGAGCGATCCCTTGCGTCCCACAAAGGAGTCCGATAGGTGTCCAAACACACCGGCACCTGAATTCACGAGACAAGACAAAGCCATGGATATCAGAATCATAGGGCATAAATGTTCGAAATACATAGACATCAAAATGGGGAAACATTATTTTGTCTGAATTCTTAAATGTGTCTAGAAATCAATTAGGTTACGCATGCATGGATGCTATTTCTAGATTACCAATATTCTTTCATCATGAATGACTCATCATATAGTAGTATTTGCTTATGAGATCATGAAAAATCACTAATTTTTAGAAGCTCTTTGTTTTACTTCAACTTAAACTTCTATTTTTCATTTCCTGCTCCAGCAGGAACGACACAAAAAAGATATTGGTTTTTTCTCCAGGGTTCACATGGTCACCAATACCTCTGGAATTGTACTTACCACAGCGCCGCATGGGTTCTCGGTCGCACAAAAATAATTCTTTAACCAAGAATCTTTAACCAGTGACATACTGACATGGTTTCAAACGTCTTGATTTTGACACAGTTAAAATCTCTATCGGGTTAAAAAAATACGATACTTGGACCACCAAAAGTAAAAGGAAAAAAAACCAATTTAGCACACTTCTGCAAAAATATTTACCAATATAGCACACTTTGTAAAATATTTCCCAAAGTAGCACACTTTGGTCTGAAAACGCCACTTTGTGTGGTGTTTTTATATGCGCGATTTGAAAAGCGCCACAACAACTGGCGTGTGTACTTTTAAATAAAAAAATTTGAAAAAAAATAAAAAAAAAATGAAAAACGCCACATGAAGTGGCGCTTTCCATTTGCACTCAATATTGAGTGCAAATGGAAAGCGCCACTTCATGTGGCGTTTTTTATTTTTTATTTTTTATTTTTTTTCAAATTTTTTTATTTGAAAGTACACACGCCAGTTGTTGTGGCGCTTTTCAAATCGCGCATATAAAAACGCCACAAAAATTGGCGCTTTTCAAATCGCGCATATAAAAACGCCACACAAAGTGGCGTTTTCAGACTAAAGTGTGCTACTTTGGGAAATATTTTACAAAGTGTGCTATATTGATAAATATTTTTGCAAAAATGTGCTAAATTGGTTTTTTTTGCAAAGTAAAACCTATATTGGGACAAGAGAACAAAATTAGAGAAGGAAGTAACTTACTTACCTTCTTAATTTTGTTTTCATGCATATAAGAGAATAAAAAGAGTCGCAATACGAATGAAAGTGGAATGCAAGCCACGTCCCGCCTCTTGGACAATAGACAGGTTGTTCTGGATGTCGCCAAGAATTGTATTACAATTCCACATGCACAGCAGACATAAGCCGCCGTCGCATGAGACCACCATCACAAGAGTCAAACCAATGTCGTCTAGCGACAGCAAAGTCCAATCTTTAATCTGCTATCCCGCAGTCATTCAGTCTTTAATAACTCAGTTGGAATAAAATAAAAGCTTGTTTGGAAGGGGTTCACATCCTCTGTTGTGCCGGCACATCTGGACCGTATATTTTATCACGTGACTCATAAAGTCAAGGGACCAGATATTGTGGGACAGAGGTTTGGGCAGAAGTTGGTACAGAAAATTTAGACCGGTCTGGAAGATAGTATAACTGAGGTTCAAATATGTTGTCCTGAGCATGTTGTCCCGACATGTCCCTGTCTAACTCAACCATACACAAACTGCATTAATTTTTTAGGAGTGGATTTTTGAGTCTAAATGTGTGGTAGGGATTTTTTGGGACATAACCAGACAGTAAGTTAGGTACAGCAGATTTGGAAGCGTATAACTCCCACTTTAAATCTCAACTGGGAGGTTAAACTAGGGTGTCAAGTAAAATTGAATTTCAGTTTGATTCAAGTAGACTATACATCTTGGTTGGCACGAAAATACCAATTCAAATTGATTAAAGCCGGATTTCTGTCAATATATTCAACATGGAAAAGCATTTGGTTGATGTATATTACTCATAATTGAAATTGGTTCTATGTCTTTTCATGTCAGAACTAAAAAGACATTACTGCAAAAACGGTCATAGTTGTGTTTTTGGACAATGCATTATGGACTATAATCTATGAGGATTATGGTTTTAGTCATAATCCTCAAATAAACAAAATTTGATAAGGTATAGTCAAGCGTTGTTTTGTGAGTTTGCAATATAAAAATGTACATCAAATTTATAGTTTTTCATCCAAATACGCCCTACCAAATAAGCCCAAAATGGGTTAAAAGCCCTTATGCCAAACGCAAGACCAGGTAAATTGAAGTTTATCACCCCCTCACCCCCTCTAAAATTGTATAACAAATGTCATTTTTACTCGCTGAGTTTCAAGCCCATTGGAAAAGTGGAAAACGGTCCTGAAGATTCGCTTGATTTACGGTCTAGGGCACTGGCACCACCTTATCTATGATACAACTGGTCCCCACTCACGTGTGCCCGTCAGAAACACGTGTTTGCGGTGTACCCGATTCCGCCCGCATTTCCCGTACGAGGCGTCCGCTTCGTCGGGAGATTAGCCCAATGGTTAAAGAATCAATTTGTTTTGTACTCTAGATCGGTATAGTACCCTTGTTTTGCTCTCTATCAATAAACGAGATTTTACACGGTGGTAAATTTTTAGTTTATTAACCCAGTGTCTTTTTTTTTTTTGGTCAGGTATTAACCCAGTCTTATCCTGAAGGCAGTAATAGTGAACAACGGAAGTGAGGGTCTGAGCACCAACTTACCGACCATGCACCCGGCGAAGAAGGCCGACTGGACGAGCCCGACCTTATACTTGTTCTCGCAGACAAGCCCCCACTCTGACACCGTCGATGCAGCAGAACCGCCGGTGGCGGCGGCCCACTCCCACGACCCAGCTCCCGGCGGCGTCCGGCAGGTATAATCGCTCCCGATGCAACCGGCGGGATCCAGGCACCGCCACGGCGGGTCCTGGTCCGCGAAGATCATCACCATCGTGTGAATAGCCTCCAGCGCCCAGGCCGTGCTGGTCAGGACGAAGTGGAGCAGCTGCCACTTTCCAAACTCGCCGGCGTACTGGGTCAGCACCTCGTCGATGCCCATTCGCTGCCGCGGCGGAGAGGGAGGCGACGCGATAGCGCCGCTGCTGTCTGCCTGTGGCGGATGAGAAGGAGGGTCGCGGTGGGGGAGGAGAGGCTCGGTCGACATCTTATCTGATGTTTGTCGTCGAGGCCCGGATCACGGCCTTTGCGTTGGGATGGGTAGAGGGGAAGGAGTATAGGAAAGGGACGGATGCCAATGACAAAGAGTGCCTGCCTGACTACAGAAGCCACCGCCTTCCGCCGGACGAGAGCGATCGAGGGAGAACCAAGCTTCCGTACGGTGCCTTTTGCGATCTTCTTTAACGGCGGCGGCGCGCGGCTGGTTTCTCTCTCACCGTCTCATGGCCCTTTCAATGGAAGACAAGGAGTTTCGTGTTAGGGTGTTGACAGTACCCGGAGGGAAGAAGAAAGAGGAGGAGAAGAGGAACGGAGTTGAAGGTTCCGAACGGAGGACGAACGAGGAGATTTGATCTTATAAGCCCCCACATAAAGCAAGCTATACATGCATCATCATATACATCGTCATAAGGTTTGCTATGTAACCTATTTTGAAACTCCACGGAACCTCAAATAATCTCCACAAAGTATAGAAAATAAAAAGAAAGGTGTAGAAAACTCAGGATTAATTGGTTCGTGGTCCCCGTCATTATCACTTATCATTCCCACTTTTTTTTCATTTGGACGGTCTAGGTTTGGTAGTATGTGGGCTTTGGCATGTGTTGTGCAAATTCCACACCCACAAGGACCATCAGTCTCGGGCCGCCGCCACTGACTATCCTGTGCAAGTAGACAACTGCCACCTAAAGATTAAATGAACTGTGTGGATGGTTTGGACCAACAAAGACGCTTGTTTCCAAAAGATTAAATGAACTACACCCATCTGCTGCCACGTTCACTTACAAGTGGTGTTGTGGCCACGGCTCCTCGATATACGATCTACCAACCCTACAACAGATCCACAGTACACTCCTCCCCGGTCTGAGAGAGCATGTGTGTGGTGTTACTTGCCTTACCTATCCATGGATTTTTAGGCCAACATAAATTAAAATTTTAGTATTATTCAGACTGGTGAGATTTAGCTGCTGCAAAAAATATTTAAATAAAAAGATTTAGAAACTGTGATGTGATGAGGTGTTCGAGTTGGCGGCGCAATCTCCGAGTAACTACAAGATTGCTGGTTACACACTCTCGTGGACGACACGAAGCAAGGGGGGTAAATAATAAAGTTTGCGATTCATGGAAACGAGATCATGGACCAAGGCTATCAAATATCAACCACTATATAGGCAACCCGGCGAAGAACACAGTAGCATAAGAGGGGGGGGGGGGGACACAAACAGCAGGCAGTAGTGAAGAATGACATGTACATATGAACTTACCGACCATGCACCCGGCGAAGAACGCCGACTGGACGAGCCCAACCTTGTACTTGTCCCCGCAAACCATCCCCCACTCCGTCACCGTCGACAAAGCCACCGCACCGGCGCCCTCCCATTCCCATGTTCCGGCGCCCGGCAGGTTCCGGCACATGTAATTGCTTCCGCCGCACCCGGCGGGGTCCAGGCACCGCCACGGCGGATCGCGGTCGGCAAATATCATCACCATCGTGTGGATGGCCTCCAGTGCCCAGGCTGTGCTGGTAAGGACGAAGTGGAGAAGCTGCCACTTTCCGAACTCGCCGGCGTACTGCGTCAGCACCTCGTCGATGCCCATTCGCTGCCGCGATGCGTTACCGCAATCCATGCGGTGCTCGTCGGGTCGAGGAGGATCGCCGTTGTGGCTGTGGTGGTGATGATGGTCGTGGAGGAGGAGTGGCTCCGTCGTCGACATCTTTGGTATATTCTCCGCCTTGGTTTGTTTTATGGAAGAACAGTACAGCGTAGGCCTTGGTTTGATCTCCGCCTGTGAGAACTGCGGCCTCCGCCGAGGAGGTTGGAAGGGAGTGGGGAGTGAGGAAGAACCGAGAGTCCCGGCTCCGACTCCGAGAGATGGGGATGGAATATATATAAATTAATATCAATAGACATACATACGCAGTATATACTTTAGATTAGATCCGGTGCATATTCGTTTGATACCATAAATTCCATAACATACCCGGAGTGGGTTGGACTTCTCACCTCTACTCTATCCCATCCCTCCAAGCTAGTCATGGGTAACTCCATATATAAGACTGTTTTTTTAATTAAAAGGGAGAATTCCATTAAACCAAAAAGTGTACGAGTTTGGCCCATATTGGTACCGATACTGGAAAACTCAAATCTGCTTATCAACACAAAAGGGCTACAAATTAATACGGACTCAATAACAGGTATTGTAAGAATATTCAAGGGAGCCCATATGAATATTCCACACACCACTTGATAAGCAATAGCAAGGCTCAAGTTTCATTGCCATTACCTGTCCTTGGATTTTAACCAATCGTAGTTCGATTTTTCAATCCATCTCTTCTCGGCAATTCATAACCCCGAAGAAAGAGGTCACTTTAGTCCCAAAAAGACAACCCAAAGGTTTGGTGAATATCCAAAAAGACAACGCAAAGGATGGCACGAGATTGGGGAATATCCAACCCCAAAGAAACAGGTCACTTTAGTATTTTATTGCAAAGCACTCGGAGAAATCTATTCAGGATTTTACGGGAGTAAGCTATGCGTATCTCAAGTAAACGTGGGAAGAAAAAACTAAAAGTATTAAGTTGTGGAGATAAACATCATTTTGTCACTACAGCGATCACCGAATGCAATTATAAACTTGCTGTGGTCGGAGTTTATGCTTTACGAGAGTTGTCTCCAATCCATGTACTTCTGCGCGCACACACACAGAAGCATAGAGTTAACTTCATAATTGTATTTCTAGCTTAGACTGAGAAATATGGCACGACCATTTATTCACTTTCCATCCGTGACAAAGGCTCGCCGCAAAGAGTCATATTTATAGAGGTTTCCTAGTTTCGTTCAACCTAAAAGGTGACAATCTTAAGAAGCAAAGGAAGAATCTATGAAACAATCTGAGATTAGGTCTAACAATATAAGGATACAATTATCCAGTCGTCGGCCAAAGAAAACCAAAAATGTTAAATTTAGTTAGAATATTAATCGAAATAGATAAAATTAAAATATAATATCTAAAATAGAAAAAAAGTGGAGACGCCATTTGAACCAACATCTTCATTCTAATTAGTCCACATGGATCTAATAAAAATGTCAATATAGGGCACGTTTGGTTTGTCAGATTTTTAGAAATCCTGTAATTTGTCCATCCCGCATTATTAAAATACTGCATTGTCAAAATCCCGCAAAATAAAATTTTATGTTTGGTTTGCTGGATTTTGTAAGTGCGGGATTTATTTTCTTTCGTGTCTACGACGTTCGCCATGTTGGATTTTGGCGTCCGGGAGAATTTTGATGGAGACCAAAATGCGGGATTCCTATTATGTCTGAAAATCCTGGGATTAGTCTCAGTTCTCCAATCGTGCAAACCAAACTTAAAATTTGTTGAACTGGAGTCCAAAATACAATCCAATACAGCAAAATCCAAGTAACCAAACATGCCCATAATCTTTCTTTGCCCGTGCCACGCGGTGGTCCCCGAATGAACATGACAAATGAAAATGACGACTTTCATCCCTAGACTACCATATGGCACGGATGCCCCACTAACTCTTTTGTTATATTCGTTTTAATATAATTTGACTTACCTTAATACCATGTATTTAATTAATATTTGATATTTAGTATTTTTAATTTATATATAATATTTGGAATTAATTATTATTGGGTATCAATAAATATATCACATTAATCAAGGCAATATAAAAATATGTTTGATATTTAAATAACTTGATAAATATATTATATGTTTTTATTTGAAAAGTCATATATGAATGGTATATTTATAGACATGTATATCACATTCACATATATTTATGAGTTCAATATTTTAACATATGATATAAGTTTTAAACTGTATGATCATGTGAGCGGCCTCTGCAATAATGAATTCATGGCTCTAAAACCAAGTTCTTAGTATCTATTTAATGAAGGTTTGGCTCAATTGATAAGGGGTTCTTTATCTTGGGTAGCTAAGGCTTATCTGCCTATGTCTATTAAATTTACTTTGAGCGTAGAAGACTTGAGTTTCAAACCCTAATCAGTTTGCAACCAATTTCTTACCACGTTCTATTTTCTCTATATTCTATTGTGATTTTGTGTCATATGTGACTCTCAAATTATGGCTAATTGTAACTCGAGTGCCAGAGACAATGATTGAAGCAATCTCATATTGTAATGGAATTAGCAATAACAGAAAAGATACATACATCTAAAACACAGACGGAAACCACAAAAACATTTTTAATTTTCAAGACCATACATGACACTCTAATTGATACGTTTCAACACGATTGAAGATATAAAGAAAGATGAAACTATTTCATTCCAATAAAAATTTTGTTCAATATAAAGTAGATATAAATGCATATATACATGAAGAAAAATAAAACCTTCCAATGAAAATTATAAATGTGTTCAGAAACACAAATGTACATGTACAACCTCTCTCAATCTACTATTTATAGCATTAAATAATTACACTCATACATCCAAGAGTTGAGTCACTACCTTGATTACCGATGTTGCAAAAGCCAAACACTTCTTTAAGCATGTTGTTGAAAATCTAACAACATATAATTGAACAATATGAGTTAAAATCTCAATCATGTAGCTGGTCCAAAGACGGTTGGGATTGAGGCTTGGATGACGATGGTGATGTGATGTTTTAATATATACAATATAAGAAATTGTATCAAAATTCATTAAATATTTATACTTCTATATCATGTGATATGCCTTATAAATATACATAGGCAAAAATTATTTGGATAATATAGTAATGTTTCTTATATGTAACATAATCATTTACATATAACAGTTGAATGATATTTTTATCATGTAATTTTAAAACTTATATCAAATATTAATATATTCAACTCATATATATATATCTAAATAAGATGATTATATGCATATGTCTTTAAATATATCATTCATATATGAATTTACTAATATAAACTTATAATATATTGGTAATATCATCTAAACATTAAATATATATTATAATAAACAAACTAACATGATATTTTTATTTTCACCCACTAAATAATTAATATCAACTGCTATATAATAATTTAAATATGACATATAAATACTAATTAAAGATATGGTATCAAAGTCTTAAAAAAACTAGTATGGCAGTTGCATTGTGGTAGTCAAGGGATGAAGACACAATTTCATTTGGCATCTTCATTACTTGATCGTCATCTGACACGACCATAGAGTGACTTTTTGACATATTTTCAAAATCGACATGGACTGATTAGAATGGATACATCAGATTAAATGACATCTTCACTCTCTAACCTACAAGAAAACTCATATAATCTGGGATTTTTATTCCAAATTCATCAATTTTGATCAATATATTAACCAAATTTGTTTTCTTTTGGCCATGAATCTCTGTTACTAAAGGATTAAAGAAGAATGTTGTTCTCACACTTTTTTTTGTGAACACATCAAGCTTTTTATATAGTTCATAGAAATTCCTTTAGGTTCTTTTTGAAGATATTAGTTGACATCGAGGTAAATTGTTGGCTTCTCTACTTCTACCGAGCTGTGGCGACATCGCCAACATTTGGGTGAACTTGTTTGTGCCAGTAAATGCCATTAAAGTGTAGTATCTCATGTATGATGACCTATTCTTTCTTTGATAGGATCAATTTACAAAATATAAGCATTGATTTAGAAAAAAGAATTGATGCACTATTAAGGGTTATGAAATTTAGTTTGTAATATATTTCACATACAAAAGGAGGATGATAACATTCTCTATCACAAATAAAGGTCCTACAAGGCATGATTTCATGACATGGAAGAATTTGTGGAAAACAAAGTGGAAGGGAATGGGGTAGACAAATGTCTAAGCATACAAAAAAGAAGGCATCAAACCAATAATCTATCAACATAGTTTCATAGGTAATCATTTTTGTATACCATATCATGTAGTAAAGTTTCATGTCTAATAAAAAGAAGGAGAAAAAATTATACATAATAATACTAACATTTCACATATTTCATAAGTTGTGTATATAGAAGGAAAATCCCTTAATTCCATAATAATCTTAAGGCTACAAGAAATAAGATGATGTTCCTTCTCCTAAGGATCAATGACTGAAACAACTTTGCCTATCTCCAAGACAAGACTTTTCATCCCATGAGTTGTCTAACACATGTATCCATTCAACCACACCCCAACCACCAATGCACATTAACTTTAGTTACAAATTCTATTGAATATATCCATAACAACCATTGGTTGCCTTTCCAAGACCAAAGATGTTGATACTTACTTTCATACCACATGATGTCTTACTAATTGATTTACTAGTCTTTTCATGAAACTTTTCCTACTACCAACCAAATATGTATCCAGACCCCATGTGCATGTTTTAAGTATGATGTAGTACTATACTCCATCATGGGTTTCAAACTACTTAGATTTGGATATTGATCCCAAATTAACTCATACAAAGAAATTGTAAAATCTATTATTAGCATTTATCCCAATATAAGGCAATATGACACACATATGTTGGCTTTAATGAAGTTATGTTTGTTGGCTTTAATATGGAATTTAGGGTAACTAGATTCAGGGATTTCCTTTGTTTGAAGATTGGTCGATTAAGGCTCACTCTTCATATGGTGATGCTAGATTCTCTTGGCTGGTTGGATTTTTGATCTCACCATCGAACCATGCTGACGAGGTCCTCCTAACGGCAGGAAACAACCTCCATGCCTCTATGAGAGTCCACATAGAACGCTTAAAACTCTCGCCATTCTATTAGAACGTAGAGAAAGAAGTTGTCCCTTCTGTTGGTGTACTAGTCACCAACTTGCTCTCATGGAATTGTTCTCCCTTGTCATCCCACCCTTTATTGAGTAGGGATTGCTCAGATTCTCTCAACTACCACAACCAGAGAATAAAAATAATGCTCAAAAGAAATTAATGTGTTTGAGATTCCCCCAATACGCCTCTATTTATAGAAGGGGTTAGAATCAGGATTTCCACTCTATGTGAGAGTGGAAGGAACTGAAACCTCACGAGGTTGTGAACGGTAGGTTCCAATACATGTAATCACTCCCGCTACACCCCACAGGATCTAGGCACTGCCACGGTGGGTCCCGGTCTGCGAAGATCATCACCATTGTGTGGACGACCTCCAACACCCATGTCATGCTAGTCAGCACGAAGTGGAGCAGCTGCCATTTTCTAAGCTCGTCGGTGTACTGTGTTGGCACCTCGCCGATGCCCATGCGCTGCCGCGGTGCATTGCCTCAATCGACACGAATCGTCGGGATGAGGGGGCGGAGGAGGATCATCGTTGCAGTGGTGGTCATGAAAGAGGAGTGGTTCCTTCGTCGACATCTTTGGTTTATTCAGTGTCTGGGTTTGTTTTATTGATAGAAATGCATGGCCATTCTGGTGTGAGTCAATATGTGATATTGAGCTTACACATATCTCAGATAGTCTACTCTAGTTCATGGAACATTGATTGAATATTGAGTCGGATGATGATTCCATGCCTCAAGTTCAATCCATATATCAGAGACAAAGGAACTATACAATCATTGTAACACCAGTCACAGATGATAGGTTAAGTTATTCTCAAACATTTCCAATTACTTGTGTAGAAATGAAATCTTTCTAGATACCAATCATTGCTGGTGAAACCATAATATGAGCATGAATATCACTATCAAAGTACTGTGGAGCCTACATGGTCACACACATAGGATGTGATTGGAATAGGAGTGTAATTGTGGATGTGATTAATTAGAAATGTTCAAAATTGAATTCATTACTTAAACATTTAGGTAATGCACTAATACAATATTGGAATATTGTAACATCCCTGACCTGGGTTATGTACTAACCCTAGGTGTTTTGCCTAATAAAATTGATTATATGATTTCTTGTATTTCTTGAAAAGTAATTAAGACTTTTGAGGAACTTATATTTCAATTTCAGTCCTTTTTGAATAATGTTGGAACATTGTTTTGTTAATAATGGACTAAAGTGCAAATTACCCAAGTAAAGGGGTTTATTTGAAATTTGCACATTATAAGATGTTCCTATGATGATGAGACATCATAATAATGAATATGATGAAGTGGTATGAATTCCAGAAGCTTGAGCACCAAGATATAGCTTGTAGAGCAATCCTTGTGCTTTAAAACCCAGTTTTGGTGTAATGTGCAATTTACCCAAAACCTAGGGTTCAATATGAAAGATATCACATCTAGAGGGTCTCTCATGTTTCTTGGAATCAAGTAGAGCAAAGAAAATGAGAAGGGTGTCTCATGTGAATTATCATAGAAGAGAGAGAAATTTGATATTGAAATAAGCAAGATTTAAGCACAAATGGCTCTTTTATACAACTTATGTAAAAAGAAATAAAGTAATTATGAAGTCCTTCAATCAAAAGATGGAGGATGTGTTTGTAATAGTTTGGACGAGCTTGTTCCATGCTTGGGAACCTAAAATATCTTGTTTGAGTGGAAGCCATTCATATTAATATAATATAAAACTATATTAATTAAAGGATGGATATTAACACATAACTCTTTAAGATGCTTGGTCCTTTTCCTTTAAACCTTGGGTAATGGAGAAGTTTTGCAAGGTATTAGAAGGTGTCCACGTAGCCAAGAAGTGGAGGAAGACTTGATGGATTAAATTGGGAGATAAAAGGAAATAATCCTCTTTTTCCATTTTCCTTGAAAAACCCATAAATATATATAGGTATCTTTTCCAACAACACAAAGGATCGTTTCCCTTAGTTCTTTTCTTATTCACCTTGCTTTGACCGACCAAGGAGGAGCTATGGAGCAGAGGGAGGATGATCAAACCTGTTGGTAAGTTTGGATCATCATCTAACTCGAATTCATGGTGGAAACCATAAAACAAGGTTGGATTATTGGTTTTCTTCACACGATTTCCTCTTCTAGCCATCTTGTTCATCCAAAAAGTGAAGAAGGAACCTTGGACAACTGCTGGAGCTCAAACCACCATTAAAGCTACGGAGCTTGGAGCTCTAGATTAGTCCTAGAGGCAGTTTTTATAACTCTAACCCTTAAGCTTTGCTAATGCATCCTTCTCTCCTAAAATCGTTGGTTAATTCTTCTTCTTTTACTACTCTTGTGTTCTTGCTATCAATTTTGTGAAGAACAACCCCTGTTCTTGGTTGGACAGAGGTAGATGAAGTTGGTGTTAATTTTTATGTTTATCCAAGAAAATTACTTTAGCAAACGGTCTCCATGTCTTGCTCAAACGATTTACCAAACCGTTTGGAGCAAACGGTTTCAAACCGTTTGATTGCAAACGGTTTCAACTAAACCGTATAGAAGCAAACGGTCCAAGACTGTTTGGAGGCGTTGACCATTTGTAGGTCTATTGAAAAACATTTAGATCAAAAAATCTATAAATAATCATCAACTAATTTCAATTGGTTCACCAATCAAAGGTCCATCAACCATCTAAACCCTAATCGGGTTAATTGTTGTTTTTGATAATTGAATAATGTTGAAGTTTGGGTTGAGTGACCCAAACGGTTTCAAAACCATTTGGGGATCGCCCAAATGGTCTCAAGACCGTTTGGTGATCACCCAAGACTGTTTTGAGGTCTAGGGTCAAGCATGGTTGACCAATTGAAGACCCAAAGGTTTGAAATTAATGTATAATCGATTGCTGATTTGTTGACCAGTCCTAGGATTCAAACCCTAAGTGAATGGATTGGTTATTGATGAAGTAATGGGAAAACGGTCTCAAGACCGTTTGGAGGATATCCAAATGATCCCAAGACCGTTTGGGGGTCACCCAAGACCGTTTGGAGGTCTAGGGTTGACTATGGTTAAGGGGTTGAAGATCTAAAGGTGACAAGTTGAAGTGCAACCAATTGTTGACCTAGTGATCAATCCAATTAGCCAAACCTTAATTGGTTGAGTTAGTTTTTGATGTTGACTTGAGAAAATGGTCTCAAGACTGTTTGGAGGTCATCCAAACAATCCAAAGACCGTTTGGGGTCAGGTCATGACTAATTAGATGATGGATCAATAGTTTCAAATCAATTAGACCCACATTGAATTATGTTGAAGGGTTATCGATTCCAAACCCTAATCCAATTGAATCAAGCCCTAATTGGTGATCAATTGAGGTTCAATTGAGGATCAAATCAGTTGAAGGTTGACCTAATTAACTCAATTGAATAATGGTGATAGGTCCAATTGATGATTGAATACATATATACAACTGTTGAAGAATCCAACAATGGAAACCCTAACTCAATTTGACTTGTTGAGACCATACTTGGTACATGCGGTTTTGAGGTGGTTTGGACCAAACGGTCTCAAGACCATTTGGGACCAAAAGATCCCAAACCGTTTAGGTTCATGCGGTTTCCAAATCGGTTGAGTGTATGCAGTTTCAAAAGTCAAACTTGGGAAAATGGTCTTCACCCCCAACTTTAGCAAACGGTCTTGGAGGTCTACTTTACCAAACGGTCTAAAGGCACACCAAGACCGCATGAAGGTACAAACGGTCCTAGACCGTTTGGAGGTTTAGTGTTCAAGACCGTTTGAGGTCAAAGTTAGTTAAGATCGTTTGATGTCTTAAGGCCCAAGATTGTTTGGTGGATGTTTAACCTAAACCCCATGGGTACTTACAGTGATTAAAGGACACAGTGATTAGTTAATCAAAGGTGATCATGGTACTGGTACTTTAATGGGATAGTGTGTTTGAGGCCCATGAAGTAATTAAGCCCTAATGATTACAATGATAATGATATAAATCATGAAGTCAATTCTCTTTCATGATTGAGTTACTTAACCTAATCAAGGCTGAAGTAAACATCATACCATAGAGGATAAGAGAGAGAAGATTTATTTTACAAATATTAATCAAGTAAAGGACTTCTTATATGAATGAATATCTATTTAGGGTATGATCCTTCATAGTGAGATCATGAAAACCCTAATTATGATGATTAATGAATCTTAATCCTAAATTGAGGATAATAATGGGAGTATCTCTAATGCATGGTGATGATGTGATCCTAATTCATAGTGATGACATAGTAAACCCTAAATCAAGGTATGTGAATAGTAAACCCTAAATCAAGATATGTGAGTAGTAAACCCTATTTCCAATTAAGGTGAATAAAAGTGTGAAACCCTAATCCTGGGTTATGCTTTATAACATGAAGCTCTATGATAGGATAATGAAATGAGGAATCACTATTTCTAACTAAGTTAAGGGGATGATTAATCCTACTTGAATTGAAAAGAGAAACCCTAACCCTAGTAAGAGTATAGTGGTACAAACCTTGAATAGTGAAGTTATCTTTGTTTTGTAAATGATGATGTGAAATCGATGTACCTATTGTTATCTATGCTAATCTGTAGGTTTTATGAAATATTGAATATAGCCAGGTAAGAGCTATGATGATTTGTTCATTAAAAAGTACTTAATGAGCCTTGTAAGAAATAATATGCAATGTTGCCTATTGAAAGGTAACAAATGAGATTGACAGGTTGTATGAGCCACATGAAATACCAACAATGCTACTATTATGTTTACACTATTAAATGACCTAATGGCATTGAGTTACTTGTTAAAGTGGTAACAAGTGATTTGATGATCTAAGGGTTGAAAACCCATATTCTTGGATCATGATGATGAATTGATAGGGGATTGAGATCCCAATGTTGATAAAGCTGTGAAATGAACTTGATTCAAATAGTACTCTTTCTTTATAGCAATGGTTTTAATGGTTTATGTTTGAAAACATGCATGATCCTAAAATAATGTTGTAATGTACTTAATTAATCAAGTAAAATGATATCATGTAGAGCCATGACCATAGATCCATCATCGTCAGAAGTTGGGTGATGATGAAACAGGTTTTCCTAAGGGAACTCCTAGAGAGCATACTTTTGAGTATGTGGGGGTTATGGACGCGAATATCCTTATGTCCTAATGAAGGAATTGGTGTGAGATAAACAATAAATCTCTCAATCCTTCATTATATGTATATGCCGGGATGATGTATCACTAATCTCCCGATGATGTTGTTAATGCCGAATCGATGTGTGATACAAGAAATCCCTCGATTGCGAAGAGAGTACAACATGCCACTATAACTCTAATAGCGAAGTTTCCAGAATACCCTGGAACGCTATTATAGCAGAGACACAAGATGTCCTCCATGTTTCTCCTCACACTGACTGAGGAAGATGAGGTCATGGAAATCTGGCTCTTCTGATGACCTATGTATGGTACCGATTTTGACTTCGTAGTGGCCGGTTGGAGTATGAATGGTATACCTCATCTCCTCAAGGCATAAGTATGTTTGTAAAATATAATCAGCCATGTAGCATATTTGTTTAGGTTGAACTACGAGAAACAATGATTGATGATACATTATTTATTAAGTCCTAGTTGGACAAATAATATACATGTTCTTCATATTCCTTATTAAATGAATGACTTGCTATTCAATCAAGTTATAATTGAAATGATTGCATAAAGAATACTACTTTATTTAGTTATTCAATGATTTTACCTACTGTTGAATATTTATAATCCTACTACTCAGTACTATTCTATTATTTGCAATAACAATGCTTCTGGTGAAGAGTTATAACTCTCGCTGGGACAATTTTCAATTGTCTCACCCCCGTGGGATTCAACTTTTTAGGTAGACACCGAGGAAGGAGAAACCCATCAGTGGATCAATGGCAACAACAGTAGCAACAACATCAAGGACAGCAATGATCCACAAGTGGAGTCACTATCTATTAGGTCTTGTATATAGAGAGGCCTATGTGTCGTCTCTGTACTCTCAAGTCCTAGGAGTCAGTAGATGGTTTAATATATATCTGAGATTTTTGGCGTAATGCCTCGAGAATTTTTTGTATACTTCTAATGTACAGTTTAACAAGGCAATCAGTGTTATGACTCTCGAGATGAGGTAATACAGAGATGTACTGATGAATTAGCTTGTAAATAACTTACCTTGTTTCCTTATGAAAGAGTTTTACCGTTTGAGGATCTCTTTACAAAAAGTTTTAATTTTTAAGTGATTTTCAGTCATTCCACTGCTAATAATTCACTTTCGCATTCGTTGATCTCGTTTTCACAAGTAGATCGTCACAAATATAATCTAAGTTAATCGGGTAAAGTGTTTACACTAATTAATAAGATTCTATTGTTAAGTTGGTTGGCTGATCTAGAGTGATTAACTAAACATGAATAATGGAAGTTAGTTAATCAATTAATGTGATTAATTGGTTAATTGAGTGATTCTAAAATATTCTTTTAATTGTCCATGAGCGGCTCATTTTAATAGCAGCCGTAGCCTTTTGTTTTCCAAAGGGTTTTGCAAAACCCTACTTCCTTTCTTATTCTATTCATAGGGGCATGACGGCTGGCTTTAGGCTAATGCTAACACGTACACTGAGGTTACCCTCTTGTACATGAACCCTAACCGTCATCATCTCCAAGCGAGAGAGGACAGCAACCGAGGCTAGCATGTCATCAAGCAGAAGGCTGCTCCTTCCCACTGGCTTAGGAAGTGCTATATGGAGTTCTAGTCCATCTGCGTGGATAAAGTAGAGACCCAAACACTGAGTTGCCTACATTCAGAGGACGACTGAGGACCGTCTGTGCACACTAGGACTGATGCACATCACCAGGCAAAAGGTATGTCCTCAGACCTTCTTCAGGATGAGGTATATCCCTACACCCTCCTTCTGAATATGCTATTATCGATGATATCCTCTGGTAGGGTATATGTGGAGAAAATTTTATTGATTCTATTGCGCCTGTCGCCTCCATAAAACCCAAAAAATATACATTTCTAGGATGATTTCAATAGAGTCAAATTCTATGTAAAATTCATCAAAAATGTGAAGAAGATAAATCATATAGTTTCAAGCCCTAATGTTGCTTCTAATTCAACATTCTAATATTTATGTCTTCAATTTTGTGAATTCAAAATAGAAATCAAATTTTGATGTTCCAAATTTTAAATTGTTTACATAATGCTAAAGTATGAACCATCCTTGCCTTGCATAATAATAAGGGTACCACTTTTAAAAGATATAGGTAGTAGAAATTTTAAGATTAGTTTTTGATGTGTTTAAATAGGATTTCTCAATGTATAGAACTTCTAATGTGAAATATTATTGTTTAAATCTAAGATCTAGCTCAACCCCACATCCACAGACCATTAGGAACATGATTGAATGAAAACGTAATGATATATTGAGAGACATGTTAGTAAGACCTTCATGTTATGTATTGTGTACATATTAAAAAATTTCTTGATGCTCCCTGTGCATTCGTTCTTCTTAAGCAAGGTAAATGGGTTGTACATGGTTATCTACTTTTAACCATACTCTAATATTTGATGTTGCAACAATCCTAAACTTTTGTGGGATAAGATAGTTATCTGTGAGAGAAAGTAGCATTCTGGAGCTTTTACTTTGGAAACATATAATTTAGCTTTCTAAAAATCATTTTGGCTTGGTATGTTTCTTATTCGAATAAATAATATGATTTTTAGTTTTATGAATAATGTTTGTTATGTGAAATTATTTGAGGGGCCTGTAAAAGATCTAGAGGGTGGGTGAATAGAGCTTTTTGGAGTTTTAAAACAATTTAAAATAATTGAACAAGAAGTAGGAGGAAACAAGGAAGACACAAGGATGTAGAGTGGTTCCTACCTTAGAAATATAAGGTAGTCAGTCCACTACCTGATTGTCTCCAACTGGGATTTTGAAAGCAACTTATTTTATTACCTCACGAGGATGTTACATAAAATACAATTACTTTCCTATACCCTTGAAGTAGCCTTCACCTGAAGTAGCCTCAATCCTCCTAGAAGAAGCCTTTTGAAGTAACTCCAAGACCCCTTGAAGTAGCCTTCACTTGAAGTAGCTTCAATCCTCCTAGAAGAAGCCTTCTGAAGTAACTCCAAGTCCACCCTTGAAGTAGACTTCACCTAAAGTAGCTTCAATCCTTGAGGCAGCCTTTTGAAGTAACTCCAAGTCACCGGGAGCATCCTTCACCGCCTGAAGTAGCTCCACGAACCTCCTTTCGACAGCCTCCAACCCAGGAGTAGTCAAGGAGAATAAAATACAATAAAAGGAACAAGATTGGAAGAAAGAAATAATGTTACCAATGAGTACAGTGCTTTGATCCTATATCAAGCATATTGATCTCCTATACACTATAGATGAACATGGTAGTGTGCTGGCTAGGAGATATTAGGCTATAGGACACTAATATAGAGCTCAAAGAAACAAATTGCAAGTGTATCTTTGCTTGTTGCTCACTAAGAATGAATCTCAAGTGTAATTGTATGCACAGGTGATGCTTTGGGTGTCCTAAGGCATGTCCTATTTTTAGAAATGGCTTACTAGTGCTTAAGGATGTTCTAGAAACTTTCTAGGGTGTTCTTAGTGCTCAACTAGCCATTAGGTGTCCTTAAATTATATTACAACGACTAGTTGTTTAGTGCTGAAAAGTGCAATCCAGAACTTGTCTTGGTCGAGAAGTTTGTCGATCAGATGTTGGTTTGGAGTAAAAGTGTTCAATGTCTAGTGTGACTTTCCAACCACCAACTACTCTCAGTCTAATGGCTATGGAACCTACTCAAAGGTTTATCTCGATCGAGAATGTTGTCGACCGAGGACTATTCTAGTATTACTTGAGTAGGTCAACAATCAGTATTTGCGAGTTAAACTGGGGTGATTCTCGGTCGAGGATTTTGTCAACCGAGAGTGTCTCGGTTAAGAAGTTTGTCGACCGATATTGTCTATATTTCAATGTGTTAAATCATCTATTAAGTGTGTGTATCAATGTGTAATTGTGATTCTATCTTAGGGGAGGATCTATCTAAGTGTATGAGTGGACAGGGAGGATCTAACTCTTGATTTACATGATATCTATGTACTCGTACATTATATACTTGTAGAAGTTTTTACATTGAGTATAATCATGAAAATGATAAGCAATCTAAGCATGTTGATCTTCCAATTTGTATAGATCTTTAACTATCCACTTCCTTATTTGTTTATCCCTAAAACACTCAAATAACAAGTTAGATCTACAAAAATGAAATTTTTGTCATCATCAAAACAAAGGGTTTAATAATGTCCAATTTAGCCAACAATCTCCCCCTTTTTGAAGATGACAAACATTTCTAAAATATAAATCAAGATAATTTAAATACCATGAGTTTCATACCTAAGATTTACCTTATGAAGACATTCACTTGTTTTGAGTGTGTGCTAGTTATTCCCAAAGAGGTATGGAACATAGCATGCAACTCTTTTAGGAATATAGCAACAATTTATGTGAAGCTAAGAGATTATGAAACTCATAAATTTTGATTTATATTATTTATCCCCCTTTGCCATTTCAAAAATATATCCATATAATGAATGTGCTCCCCCTGAATGAGATACTCACCCTTAATTGAATACTATAACAAGAATGTCAAATTTAGCCACAATTCAAAAATCATGATTTATTTCTCAATCATTTGCAATGGATGTTAAGCCTGAAATGACATGAGAATCCTTTAGGATTATGAATATATTTTAATAATTTCTCAACCATTTATAAGGGATGTTAAACCCTAAAATGATATGAGATTCCTTTAAGCTCATAGTAATATCAATGAATATATTTCTCAACCATTTACAAGGGATGTTTAAGCCCTGAAATGATATGAGATTCTTTTAAGCTCATAGTGGAATCAATGAATGTATCTCTAACCAAATATAAGGGATGTTAAGCCCTAATTAGTGTAGAGAATTCAATTAAGAGCATTGCATTGAAGAACATTGCAGGCTCCCTTATAACCAAGATTACTTTAAGTATACTAAGGTCATAACTAGCTTTGAAATAATGAATGATGTTCAAACATACTAAGTTTAAGTGAATGATTTGATTTCACAAGTAAGCATGTTGTCAGGCTTATTTTAGGTCAACCATGACTTCGACCTGGGTGCCCCTCGGTCGAACTCTTTATCGACCGAGAGGCATTTATGTAGATATCCAATATATGCATTTTCATATGTTATCTAATGAACCACTTCTTCTAGAATATGATTTGATCTTGTTGTGTGTGATCATTATTAGTTCTTTATTCATATCATAAAGGAACTTGTGAATGTTGAATAATTCTAAGATAAAAACTTAAGATTAAGTTTGCCTTTTTAGAGTTTAATTTATGTGAGCAGGTGATGCAGGGGTTTTGAGTCATTTTTATAGACTGGTTTTGCATACGTTTTATGTGTATTTTGATCATATTTGTGATTAATATCGAATGATTCACTACCTTTAGTCTATAATCTCTTTTTGCATCAAATTTACCTTGTTTCATTTTATTCTGTATAAAAGATCATATTTGAGGGATTTGGTCGGTGTTCTCTTCATTTCTGGCAATTCGGATATCTGAATACGTCGATACCATCGACGGATGGTCAATACCATCGACCTAGTCACAGTGTATTGCCAGAGAAGAGCAACAAGAAGTCAATACCATCGATGGGACTGTCGATGGTATCGAGAGAGCGTCAGCGAGCCAGATTTCCAGGTGTCGATACTATCGACCCAAAGTCGATACTATCGACCTCGCCTCAGCAAACTTAGCTTCAGTGTTAGATTATAGAGAAAAGCGATGCCTAATGTGTCGATACCATAGACACACCGTCGATGGTATTGAGGCAACATCAGAGAGAACTCCAAAGAATCGAGCAAGCGTCGGTGCCTCATTCAGGTCGATACCATCGACCCGCGTCAATGGTATTGACACCGTCAGATCAAGTTTTGCTAAAGATCATGTATAATCATACAGTGGTGATTTTCGGGCGACCTAAAGTGGTGCATATACCTAATTAAGGTGGCCCTAAGAAATCTATCATGTCATTTGCCACCAGAGAAGTCTCAAGTAGGAGAGGGGAGAAGAATGGAGTAGAGAGCTACACCCTGATCGTTCCGAGAGCCGCGAAGACATTTTCCACCACTGGAAGGCTGTAGAACATTCACCTCACGCTAAGGAATGCCCAGATCTTCTCTGTTCAGGGATTACACAACATCTATCTATGTTTTCTCCTTTCCTCATGATGTTTTTCATTGAGATGAACATGCGGGGCTAATCTCCTTTATATTTAGGACTGGGAGTAGCCCGGGTAATTGTTGTATGATACTTTTTACATAGTTTATCATAATTTGTCTCTTAAATCCGTGGCATAATGTCATTTTCTCAATTATATCATTATAATCGATCACCCTAATGATAATCTAATACCTTTAATTACATTGAAAGAAGAATTAACGGTTGAAAAGAGACGGATATCACATTAACTAATAAATCCTTTGAACAAGGCGATGTACAGTTAATGGCGGAAACCCAGAGTGTGATCCTCATGTACCTAATTTAGGGTATAGGTTACTACTATCGTGGAACTGACCTAGATTTAGGTAGTAAATTGTATCGCGACAGTAAACAATTCTGACTACAGACCACTACCCGGAATAGGAGATGAATTAGGATAATTATGTAGGAACTAGTACAACGAGAACTTGTGGTAAAATTGAAATCCTAAAGATTCCATCTTTAGTTGATTAAACCAACCATTTAATCGATTGTTTTGCTTTCTTTTATTTTTATTTTATTTTTCAATCAACTCTCAAACCATTTTAATTAGTCTAGCTGATTACGAATAGTTAGTAGTAGTCTACCAAAAATCTGTTCCCTGAGTTCGACTCGAGCCTCACAAAGGCCTATATTACTTTGGCGCGTGTACTTGCGTTATACGCACGGTAAAGCCATGTCAAGTTTTTGGCGTTGTTACCGGGGAACGATGATTTTTGGCACTACGAGGGCTACAAGCGGCCACTCTAGGCCACATAAAATTTAAATTATGGAAATTAATCATCTATCTTTCATAATTCGTAATCGTCTAGCACTGTGCCTAATTAAATTTATTACTGTGCAGGTACTAGTGCATGGTGAGTACACGTAGCACACACTACGCACAGTCATCGCCGGAGGTCCCATTTTTGGGATCAGAATACGAGGAGAATGACACCCAAAATCAACTCGAGAATGAGAATTCAGATTCTGAACCCGAAGCAATGGTTGAGGAACAAACAATTTGGGAAAAAAATAAGACGTCGTCCTCTTCTACATCTAAGGGGCCAATTAAGAAGCAGGCCATCAACATTCCTAACTACAAAATTGATCCAGGGCTAATTAATTTGATCAAATATAATGCATTCCATGGGCTAAAGAATGAAGATCCAGTGACCCACATCAACATGTTTGTGGAAAATTGTGATATGATAAAGATTGAAAGGTTCCCACAAGAGACACTATCTAAAACTTTTTCCCAGTTCTTTAGCAGGCAATGCTTGGGAATGGCTGCACAATCTAGATGACGAGTACGTTGAATCTTGGGATCACATGGTTGAGGTGTTCTTTGAGAGGTTCTTTTCACCTGAAAAGATGAATGATCTAGTGAGGAAGATACACAACTTTATCCAGTGAGCCGATGAAACTTATTCTGAAACTTGGGAGTGCTTCCAGATAATGCTGAGGAAGTGTCCACATCATGGCTTAGATAAGGAGAAGCAAGCTAAAATTTTCTACTTCGCCCTAAATGAACATGATAGGAGCAATTTAGACTCAGCAGGTTCTGGTTTCAACACAGACACAAGGTGCTGAGAGATTCTAAGGAACATGTCCAAAAAGCAGTCTTGGGGTGAAAGAGATGCACCCGAGCAGGTCGGCGTGACACATGAAGCAAAGTCCATCAAATCACTTAATGACAAGATGGATCTTATAGCCAAGAAGCTCCTAGAGAAAGAGGACAATGGGTCTGATGATGAAGAACATGCAAAGTATATGCATCAACAGGGATATAGAAATAACAATTATGATTGGAGGAAGGAACAAAATTTTCAGAAGCCGCAGCCTAGCCTAGAGGAAAAGAATAATGAATTGCTTAGTCAGGTGGTGAAGAAAAATCAGGAATTGATGGGCTCACTCGCCAAGATAGTACAATCACACGGTGAGTACTTGAACCAGTTTGGGTAGCAGATACAGAGCCATGGTGCACAACTTAGGATGCTAGAGACGTCCATAACCCAAATTGCAACTGAGGTGGCTTCCATGAAGTAAATCATTTAACAAAAACCAGTTGGAAATGTTGAGGTTGCTCAAGTACATCATTAAGTGAAGTATATATCTGTGATTAAGGAGTCAGAGCCCCTGGTGGGGGAGGTCTATGAAAAGGGTAAAATGCATTTTGAAACGGAGGCTAAACCCAGTGTGCCATACCCCTGTAGCCTATATGGACTACCAGGAGGATGTCGCCCATTCAGCAAATCCCACAAAGAACCCATCACAGTCGTGCCCACACCTAGGCAAAAGGAACTGGTGAAGGCCATACTTCGCAGTGGAGCTACTACCACCGAGAAGGATGAGCAGCAATGAGCCACACCAACCGTGAATGACGTGTCAAAGCCTACGCCAGAGGGTGACATTGAAGCAAGCTTAGGGGAGGAGACAAAAAATAGCCCATATGTTCCACCGCACAAGCGCATAAAGGAACCAAGCGTGCCATTCCTAGATAGTCTAAAGCCGGGGAAAGAGCAAAGACACTTTAAGAAATTTCTTGAGATCTTCCAGAAGCTCCACATTAACATTCCATTGGTGGAGGCTATAGAGAAAATTATTTCATATGGAAGATTCATTAAAGACATCATCAACAGGAAACGGCGGATCAAAGATACAGATGTTGTGTGTGTTGATGACACAGTGAGTTCTATAATCCAAGGAAAGCTGCCAAAGAAGAGGAAAGATCCAGGATGTTTCTACATCCCATGTTCCATAGGTGGCCAAAATTTTCCACAAGCAAAGTGTGACTCAGGGGCAAGCATTAATATTATGCCACTTGCCACTTTTCAAAAGCTGGGATTGAAGAAGCCAACACAAACTTCCATGACAATCGAGTTGGTAGATGGATCCATTGTAAAGCCACATGGTATATGCAAGGATGTGCTAGTCAAGGTCGACAAATTCATCTTCCCTGTTGACTTTGTGGTCATGGACATGGATGAGCTGGAAGGAGGGGAGATGTTATTGGGAAGGCCGTTCCAAGCTACAGTTGATGTAATCACTGCCGTTGGGTGAGGTTACTTGACACTTGGGATTGGTGATGATAGAGTCGAATTCAAATTGCCAAATAAATCATTAGAGACATCCCTTGACAACCCAGGTTAAAGGTATCTTTATGTCAAGCCTAGGACATTAAATAAGGGCACTTGTTGGGAGGCAACCCAACCATCGGTAGTTTACATTTTTCTAGTTATTTCATTTTTTGTCGTGTTTTCAAGTTAGTTTTGATTAATTTCGTTTTTAGTGTAAAAATGATACCCTAATAAGTTTGCTCAGTTTGTAGCACTATTTAAAAGTCAATACCATCGACTACAATGTCGATGGTAGCGACATGGGTGCAGGCAAGAGGCTACAGAAAATTTTCTGAGTCAATACCATCGATGACCTCATCGATGGTATCGACCTACCATCAATGCATTGTAAAAAAAGAGAGCACTGGGTCGATAGTATCGACTAAGAAGTCGATGCTCATGAGATCCCTGAAGATTTTTAGAGAAATCCGTCTCAGTAAAGTCGATACCATCGACATCCCTGTCGATGGTATCGACCCGGCTACACTGAGGAAGCGACACCTGGGCCTCATGAGGGTATTTGAAACAAAAAAGGTCGATACCATCGACACCCCGTCGATGGTATTGACAGAGCAATAGTGGCATCAATTTTAGTTATAAAAGGAGGGATAGTTTCTCATTTCTACTCACACCTTCAGAGCAAATCCCCTCAACCCTTGCGCTGAGCATTACCGAGCAACCAGAAATCTACACTACCCGCCACCTGAATAGTAAACAATATCACTGTTCCACCTACTGAGATTGTTTTTGACTATGAGGCCATAGTCGAATTCAATCTTAGGGGGGGAGATGGAACAATTTCTATCTTTTATTTCCTTTTCTTTTTAGCAATTTTATTCATTTTTAGGATCCACATGCTATCTAGTGTATCCGTGGATGTCTAATGTTAATGTGTCATCTCGATATTTTTAACGTGGGAGTTATGTGTGCCATTATCTGAAATCAGAGTATAATTGAAAATTTTTCAAGAATTTACAAGTTGAATTTGTTTGAACTTGAGCAATTAACCTATGAAAATAATTGGGTTTGTCAACTTTAAAATATAAGATCATAACTGTACAGCCGTATGATTCAAGAAATGTGGACAAACATGGATGTTGAGCCTAAACTGACCAAACGGTAATGGGACTTTAATCAAAAGTGGGAGATAGAAACCCTTTGATTTATCGTTACACAGGTCAGTAAAGAGGGAAATATAATCTATTCCAATGGCTTTGTACATTAGTCTTGTGATCTATACATTTCATTTCATTCAATATCCATCATAAGAACTGGAAACACTTGTAGTTTTTCATCTCTTGATTGCATGACATGTAGATAGGATTTCATTGTAGCTATATTTTGCATCTATGCATTCACACATTCTTGTCATTATAGTTGCATTTTGCATACTCTAGAGCATATATGATTTTTTTGTGCCTTATTTCTTCTGGAAAATAAGAAAAATAGGAAAATTGTTCTATATCATCTAAAAAGCAATTTGTAAGGCATCAATGATGTTAGCTAAGTGGAAATAAGCCCAAAAAAATAAAAATAAAAAATATTGTTAATGTTCTTCTAGTCAATTGAAAAATGAGGGCTTGAAAAAAAGAGAAGAAATGTAAGAGAAAAAAAGAAAGGAGAGGGAGAAAGGAATTTGTTTCACCTGCATGTATATATAAAGGAATGATGAATAAGCACATAAAGTAGTCTTAGTAGTCATTCCATCTCATCTTGAGATGGAATGATAGTGCATGCATCATTCTACCTAAAATTTAGGCATTAGGTCATTTTCATATGCATATGCATCATTTAGGACATTTTTTTGATTTTGCATGATAAAACTATTTGGTGCTTCTCTTTCTTCCACAACTGCCCATTTCATCCACCCATTGCTCAAAATGGTAGGCCACCCATGATTATCTCCTCATTAGTGTATACTAGGAGATCTACTTTCATTTATATGGTCGTTAAGACTTGAGCAACGTAGATAGGAGATCACAAGATGCACTAAGTCTGAACCGAAGGAATGTATTATATCAACTGCTTTATTTGATAGTGTTTGATGATCTTAGGGTGGACATTTCTTATGGACGATCATTGTCACCACTAGAATAGTTATCGTTCTATGGTCACTGAGGGCCGACATGTGCATGAGAGGTGGGAGTCATATTGAGTTGTCTTTTACGCTAATATGTTGTTCAGTTGACTCTCACAATTCTATTCTACAGTTTTGTGCTCGAGGACGAGCAATGTTCAAGCTTAGGGGAGTTTGATGCAGGGGTTTTGAGTCATTTTTATAGACTGGTGTTGCATACATTTTATGTGTATTTTGATCATATTTGTGATTAATATCACATGATTCACTACCTTTAGTCTATAATCTCTTTTTGCATCAAATTTACCTTGTTTCATTTTATTCTGTATAAAAGATCATATTTGAGGGATTTGATTGGTGTTCTTCTCTTCATTTCAGGAAATTCAGATATCTAAATACCTCGATACCATTGATGGATGGTCGATACCATCAACCTGGTCACAGTGTATTTCCGAAGAAGAGCAACAAGAATTCGATACCATCGATGGGACTGTCGATGGTATCGAGAGAGCGTCAATGAGCCAGATATCTAGGTGTCGATACTATCGACCCAAAGTCAATAATATCAACCTCGCCTCAGTAAACTTAGCTTCAGTGTCAGATTCCAGAGAAAAATGACGCCTAAGGTGTCGATACCATCAAAACACCATCGATGGTATCGAGGCAACATCAGAGAGAACCCTAAAGAATCAAGCAAGCACTGATGCCTCATGCAGGTCGATACCATCGACCTGCGTCGATGGTATCGATGCCGTCAGATCAAGTTTTGCTAAAGATCGTGTCTAATCATACGATGGTGATTTTTGGGAGACCTAAAGTGGTGCATATACCTACTTAAGGTGGCCCTAAGCAATCTATCACGTCATTAGCCACTGGAGAAGCCTCAAGAAGGAGAGGGGACAAGAACGGAGTCGAGAGCTACACCCTGATTGTTCCGAGAGCCGCAGAAGACGTTTTCCACTGCTGGAAGGCTGTAGAACGTTCACCTCATGCCAAGGAACGCCCAGATCTTCTCCGTTCAGGGATTACACAACATCTATCCATGTTTCATCCATGTTTTCTCCTTTCCTCATGATGTTTTTTGTTGAGATGAACATGCAGGGCTAATCCCCTTTATCTTTAGGACTGGGAGTAGCCCATGTAATCATTGTATGATGCTTTTTACATAGTTTGGCCCTTAAATCTGTGGCATGATGTCGTTTTCTCAATTATATCATTATGATTGATCATCCTAATGATAATATAATACCTTTCACTTTGAAAGAAGAATTAACGGTTGAAAAGAGACGGATATCACATTAACTAATAAATCTTTTGAACAAGGCATTGTACAATTAATGGTGGAAACCCAAAGTGTGATCCTCATGCACCTAATTTAGGGTATAGGTTACTACTACCGTGGAACCAACCTAGATTTAGGTAGTGAATTGTATCGTGATTGCAAATAATTCTGACTATAGGACACTACCCGGAATAGGAGACGAATTAGGATAATTGTGTAGGAACTAGTACAATGAGAACCTGCGGTAAAACTACAATCCTAAAGATTCCATCTTTAATTGATTAAACCATCCATTTAATAGATTGTTTTGCTTTTTTATTTTTCTTTTCTTTTTCAATCAACTCTCAAACCATTTTAATTGGTCTAGCTGATTGCAAATAGTTAGTAGTAGTCTATCGAAAATCCGTTCCCTGAGTTCTACTTGGGCCTCACAAAGGCCTATATTACTTTTGCGTCTGCACTTGCATTATATGCACGGTAAAGCCGTGTCAGTAGGATTGTCTTGCATAATTTCTTAGAGTGCTCAACCCTTAAATTTTCTCACAAAATGGTAATGATTATATTTTAACCAAGTTCCTTGTATGATCACTTCTTTTGTTTTCAATTTTGATTATGTTAATGTTGAACAAAATCTCCTTTTTCATTAGTACTTTTCTTGAATAAAATGAATCTTTTCTTCTTGTATGCTTGTTTGGGACAATTTAATCATGTAGAGTATAAAGTTTTGATGCCCATATATTCTTCCCTTTGATTAGGATCATTCAAATATTTAAAGCAATGTAATATGTAAAGTGCATTACATATTTGAGTCACTTAAGTCAATTGCAATTGTAGTATCTTATTCTTATAAAACAATTTTGATAGAGTTTTCCTCTATCGACAAAGTTCTCGACCGAGTGAAGTTCGGTCAAAGTATTTGTCAGCCAGATGTTTTTCAAGTCTTTTTAGGCTTAAGACAATAACTTATTTGGTCGACTATTTTCTCAATCAAAGTCTTCTCGATCAACAACTTTATCGACCGATAATGTTACTATTTCTCCAGAAAATGCAGTTTTGAGGGAAAAACTTCTTTGGTCGACAATGTTATCGATCGAAGAGTGTCTCGGTCGAAGTTTTTGTCAACCGGGATTGTTTCTATTTTTGTTTTTCAGTAAATATTTTCAAGTAAAATATAAGTTACTTCCAATACAATTTTACAGGAATATGCAATTAAATCTTAGTTTAGTTGAGATAAGACATTTTGAATATCAAAGTAAAGTTTTAGGTCAAAAATCAATTAATAATTTTCAAATATCTTAGGTTTGAAGTCTTGGAATCTAAACTAAATCAACATTCTTTTTCTTGTATGGGCATGAAAAAGAATAATGTCCAAGATGCAAGCAATAGTGACAACAAATGGAATCAATTTCATTTCTCCTTTGAGTTGAGTTGTTTTTTTGGTACAAATATGGCCTTGGTCTTGGGTGCTTGTGTTCTGTTAGATTTAGGATGAGATCTTCCTTTTGGAACATATCCTAAACCTCTTCTTCCAATTTGGCCAGAATAATCCTTTAGGATCTTATCAAGGATATCTTTCTTTTTCAAGCTCTACTTATATCTTTTTGTAACTTAGCAATTTCATCCATTCTCCTTTTAATGTGTAACTTTGCTTGATCTAGATTGCATAACAAACTATCTCTTTCTTTGATATCAGCATCAAAATCTAAATGAGTACACAAGATAGGTTGAGATTGAAGATCATTCAACTCTGCAAGCAATTCAACCTTTTCTTGAGAAAGAAAATTGTAGTTTGTTTCTAAAGTAAGAAACTTCTCATTGCAATCATTAAAAGATGATTTCAAGGTAGAAATTTTAGAAATAATACTTTTCTTTTTAGAAGTAAGATCATTTCATTGAGCATATAATTCTTCACTAGTTTTTGTAACTCTTTTTAGTTTCTTTT
The DNA here is from genome assembly GCA_963693085.1 of Alisma plantago-aquatica. NCBI lineage: Eukaryota > Viridiplantae > Streptophyta > Magnoliopsida > Alismatales > Alismataceae > Alisma > Alisma plantago-aquatica. The sequence continues at coordinate 515,387,633 of OY856415.1, forward strand.
AACAATCAATATTTTATCATGTAATTCTTCAATGCTAGAAATTAACTCTTGTTTAGATAAATCAAATAGCTTACCTCACTCTCTTCCTCATTTGTTGTAGCAATAAGACTCCACTTCTTCTTCTTCTCCATTCTCACTATCATCACTTGAGTTATCCCATGCAGCTTTGTAGGCTTTTTCCTTCTTCTTGTGAGAGGATTTCTTTCCCTTCTTGAGTTTGGGACAATCACCTTTTAAATATCCCTTTTTGCCACATTCAAAGCACCTAGGGGAAGAGGAAGAAGAAACACTAGAAATTTTGTTAGTTTTAAATCTTCTATATTGCTTACCATTTACAATGAGAGTTTCTTCTTCACTGTCTTCTTCACTTGTATCATGACTAATTTGAGTTGTTGCCTTGAATGAAATATCCTTCCTTTTCTCCTTTTTGTGTCCGGCCACCAATCTTTCTTCTTCTTTAAGGGTGAACTCATGAGTCTCTAAGTTGCTAATGAGCTGCTCCATCCTCAATCTGGTGAGATCATTGGCTTCTTCAATGGTCGTCACCTTTGGTTTGTACTTTGAAGGCAAACACCTAAGAATTTTGGATACTTGATCTTCTTCACTTATGAATTTTCCTAATGTACTCAAACCGTTAATGATAGCAGAGAATCTTGCATACATTTCACTAATGGACTCATTTGGTTCCATATGAAATTGTTCAAACTTTTTTTAAGCATACTAATCTTAGAATTTTTAACTTGTATAGTTCCTTCATGTGTAATAGAAAGTCTATGCCATATATCATATGCAGTTTCACATGAAGAAATTCTATTGAATGTACTTACTGAAATGGAACAATATAAAATACTTATAGCCTTGGCATTTAGTTGATCTTGCTTTACCGTATTGATATCCCATGTAGCATACTCAGTTTCCAGAAGCTCATATGGAGTAGACACCATCCTCCAAAGCTCTCAACTGATGCCTTGAATATAAAATTACATCCTTATCTTCCAATAGTTGTAATTACTTCCATCGAACGACAGTGGATGAGCTACATAGGTTCCCTCCAGGTTCAAGTTGTTGAGCACACCATCCCCATACTTCAAGACCTGTTATGTCTCCTTGAAGATCTGATCTAATACCAATTGAAAGATCTAGAGGGGGGTGAATAGATCTTTTTGGAGTTTTAAAACAATTTAAAATAATTGAACAAGAAGTAGGAGGAAACAAGGAAGACACAAGGATGTAGAGTGGTTCCTACCTTAGAAATCTAAGGTAGTCAGTCCACTACCTGATTGTCTCCAACTGGGATTTTGAAAGCAACTTATTTTATTACCTCACGAGGATGTTATATAAAATACAATTGCTTTCCTACACCCTTGAAGTAGCCTTCACCTGAAGTAGCCTCAATCCTCCTAGAAGCATCCTTCTGAAGTAACTCCAAGACCCCTTGAAGTAGCCTTCACTTGAAGTAGCTTCAATCCTCCTAGAAGCAGCCTTCTGAAGTAACTCCAAGCCCACCCTTGAAGTAGCCTTCACCTGAAGTAGCTTCAATCCTTAAGGCAGCCTTCTGAAGTAACTCCAAGTCATCGAGAGTAGTCTTCACCACTTGAAGTAGCTCCACGAACCTCCTTTCGACAACCTCCGACCTAGGAGTAGTCAAGGAGAACAAAATACAATAAAAGGAACAAGATTGGAAGAAAGAAACAATGTTACCAATGAGTACATCGCTTTGATCCTATATCAAGCATATTGATCTCCTATCCACTATAGATGAACCTGGTAGTGTGGTGTCTAGGAGATACTATGCCATAGGACACTAATGTAGAGCTCAAAGAAACAAATTGCAAGTGTAGCTTTGCTTGTTGCTCACTAAGAATGAATCTCAAGTGTAATTGTATGCATGAGTGATGCTTTGGGTGTCCTAAGGCATGTCCTATCTATAGGAATGGCTTACTAGTGCTTAGGGATGTGCTAGACACTTTCTAGGGTGTTCTTAGTGCTCAACTAGCCATTAGGTGTCCTTAAATTATATTGCAACGACTAGTTGTTTAGTGCTGAAAAGTGCAATCCAGATTTGTCTCAGTCGAGAAGTTTGTCGACTGAGATGTTCTCGATCGAGAAGTTTGTTGACCGAGTGTTGGTTTGGAGTAAAAGTTTTCAACGACTAGTGTGACTTTCCAACCACCAACTACTCTTAGTCTAACGACTATGGAACCTACTCAAAGGTTTATCTCAGTCAAGAATGTTGTCGACCGAGGACTATTCTAGTATTACTTGAGTAGGTCAACAATCAGTGTTTGTGAGTTAGATTGGGGTGATTCTCAATCGAGGATTTTGTCGACCGAGAGAGTCTCAGTCGAGAAGTTTTTCGACCAATATTGTCCTTGTTTCAATGTGTTGAATCATCTACTAAGTGTGTGTATCTATGTGTAATTGTGAGTCTATCTTAGGGGAAGATCTATATAAGTGTTTTGAGTGGATAGGGAAGATCTAACACTTGATTTACATGATATCTATGTACTTGTACATTATATACTTGTATAAGTTTTTACATTGAGTACAATCTTGAAAATGATAAGCAATCTAAGCATGTTAATCTTCCAATTTGTATATATCTTCAACTATCCACTTCCTTATTTGTTTATCCCTGAAACACTCAAATAACAAGTTAGATCCACAAAAATGAAATGTTTTTCATCATCAAAACAATGGGTTTAATAATGTCTCATTTAGCCAACAACCTGAACATTGTATGATGTTGCAGTTAAAATTGCACAAGATGAGTTAGACGAGGGAGGAAATAAGGTAACATCAAATTATCATTTGAATGGTGATGTTCTTTTGTAGAAAGAATAAGAACATTTTAAAGGTAGATAAATATTAGAGTAGCAGTAGCAGCTCCTAAAATCCTATCAACGCCCATATGTACAACCTATGCTACAGGAGGTAACATGCTAAACTTAGTTATTAAAATTTTAATGCATCTATTCTTCCTTCTTTTTGTTTTTGAGAAAGACAAGTGGCAGGATGCAACCTCTATTAACTATAACACATTTCACATGATGAAATAGTCTAATTTTATTTTTCGTGCTTTTCCTTTAAACATGTTTTAGTTGTGTGCCTGAAGTTTCATTCTAATTTTTAAAATAATTTCAGATACATCCTTTTTATTGAAGTGGAAGCCATGAGGATTTTAAAATATATTGTTCTATGGATCAACCAATATACTTAAGTTTTATTATTCCCAAGACAATGACTGTTTTTAATTGGAAATTAATTTATTCTAGCTATTGTGGTTGTGAAACATCATAGTGCACAACACCAAAAACAAAAAATACTAGATTGCAAATAATTTCAACTTTTGCATTATGATTTAATGAATTATAAAGCAGTCCTTTGCTAATTCTTTTATTCGCTACAATTCTAATTTGGTATATCATCCTCTTAATATCGTCCATACAACACATCAAACAAAAAGTATGAGGTAAGTTTGTCTTCATCATTTATGTGGTATATGTTGATCTTCATTTTGATATTCTGTGACACGATTATGTTTGTAGAGAATCTTAAATGAGATTGCATTAGTATTAATTAGTCAGACCAGAAATCTATCTTTTATGTAATATGTTTAGTTACTATCAAGTAGGCTATCTATGATCATTTATGCCCTTACTATATTTAAAAATAGATTATTACCATACACTATATCGATTGGAATCTTAGATGAATGAAGCAGATTTATTGTCTTAAAAGTCACCCTCCAACGTTAGGGCGGCTTTTCTTTTTAAACTTGAACTTCCATCATTTAATGCTGCCATGTTTTGAATGTGTCATGCCTCACCCATAGCCACAAAATTAGGCACAACATCATCCTTTTGTCATTACTAATTTATATAATTTAATGTTTTATGATTGAATCTATTTTTCCATTTACAAGAAGAATGAAACATGTCATTCTTGAAATTTAAAATTATTATTACTACTCGCTTTAGTACATTCCTTGATATCCCTATTTGTTTCCTTTGACTTGATTATAATATATCTTTATGATTTTATGCAACAACTGTTTCATCTTTTATTATACGAACATGTTATTATGGTGGAGTTGCTAAACATGAAAAAGTATACCATTTTTTTCTATTTCATCTCATGAACATATGAACCTAAAGCAATATTTAATTTGTCACCAAGGACTTTCACTTAACTTGGAAAAAAACAAGGACCTTTACTTGTGTGCTCTATTTATCCATATTTCACCATGCACAAACTTCATGATATTTGTTATGCATACAGTCATTTTATAATTTACACCTATGGAAGTCTATCAAGACAATACTCTTCCAAAATGAAGATTAATCATTTTACTTATCCTTCCACCCTTGTCAAAAGTTTTTATTTCAGAGTTAATTTTTCTATTTTGTATCATAACATTGAGATGAGGGTTTCTTTGAAAAGAATAATACTCTTATTTCTTTGGTTGATAGTTACATATATTACTTGCTATAACCCATGCGTGCTTGGTTTATATATTTGTGTCTTCTACATTGGTTATAACATCTTATATAGATTGTATATAATGATCAGTGAACTATTTCTTATCTTGCACCTTTTTCTTTCACTACTTACTTGTTTCCTGATAATTTTCTATTCTCCTAAAAAATAGAAAAATTTCTTATATGATTTGAACTTCAAATTCTATCTATCATATAATTTTTTAATTTGATAATGATATCATTGTGATTCTTTTGTACAACTTTATATAGTGGCCAAGCTTGATTTGATGACAATGGTCAATATCTTATTATATCTAATACCATAATTTCTTTCACTTTATTTATGTGTATATTTTAGTGTTCTTTTTCTAGACATGTTTCTTACAATTCGTTCCTAACAATTTATCAAAGACAATACAATGGGACTTTAAGAAATATATCATTGTCTTCAAACACCATATGTTTGCGTCCATAAAGTATTCATGGATAGTTAGCTTATATCTTATAGAAAACATATGTTTTTCATCCCTACAATAAACCAAGCTTGTTTAGTACTACATTGCACATTTTTGAAAATTTAAGTTGGTACATTACATACTTGGAGAATCTAGGAGGGACTGGTGTATAAATTGAGCTTTTCCAAGTTGGCATGAGATGTTGAGTGCATGCAGTTCTAGGAATGAGTTTCTTCAAATATGCAGTGAAAACACGAGTGAGCTACACATCCTTGGATCATCACCAACAATGAAAATATTATCTCATCTCTTCTAAGATACACATTAGTCTTTCAAAAACCACTCTAAAACAAAAATCATGTCATCTTAGTTTGTTCTTTAATTTTAAATTATAATGATGTAATTTCTTTTATATTATCGCTCCATACTTATATATTTATTTCCCAAGTGGGTGGGAAACATTTTAACGAGAGAATGAGAAAGCTCCATGAGCTTTTATCCAACATGGAGAAGGTACCAAATAGATCGTTGAGAAATTGTTTCTAAGATGACTAGGTTGTTTGTTGATCTCTAAACCTAATTTGAGAATTCTTTTGTAAGATATAAATACTTCATTAAATTATCAACCTTATTTAAGATTTATTTTATTAAGATTCAAATATATTCTATTCAAAATAGGAAAATAAATAAATTTCTCTTGAAAAGGAAAAGAAATGAATTATGTTTGTTGTTGATGGTAACTTTTTTTATTTAAGATGTTGTTTGTATGAGTTTTTCCATTATTTTTGGAAACAACACTACAATTACATAGGACATGGAAATGGAGTATACATCAAACCTTCAAGATTATAAAGGTAATTTCATTGATAATAGTTCTATGACTTTGAATTTTCCTTGAGGGTACTATTGTATTTATGTAGTTTGTTGTCATTGTTGTTGCCACAATTTCATCCTTTTGTATGAGGAAAAAATAAAGATATGGTTTCTTCTTTTGTTAAATAAGGACAATAAATTTATTTTTATAAGATGGCTTGGTCATTTGTCGACCATGATGGATAGGTATGCAAATTGCACATGTCCCAGAAAGTAGAAAATACTATTTGGAGATGCACTGGTATGCAAATTGCACATATCCTAGCAAGTAGCCAATACTATTTGAAGAAGTAGTATGTGTGTGCAAACAATCAATGCAATTAGGTAGTGGAGAGATGGTCAACTACATAAGAAGGAACAACTAGAATTTGTATTTTTTCTCTAATGTGTTTAACATGTCACTTACATGTGTGCACAGTATATTCTCACCTCGAAATTTTCCATCTTCAACATTACTTTTTCCATCCATGATTATTATAATTCTTAGTTCCCTCTAAATAAAGAAATTAGCACAAAGAATTATTTCTATGTAACTAAAAATAGTTCATACATAATTACTAATACCTAAATGAAGAATTCCCATAAGGAATTTATTTATAATTCTTTCATAGAGTTATTAATTGCCAAGAAAAATAACTTTATGAAAGAATTATAAATAACTCTATGAAAGAATTATAAATAAATTCCTTATGGGAATTCTTTAGTTTTCTTTTATACATGGGAAGAATAATGCGGTAGATATTGTATAAAATGTCTTGATAGTGGAAAATACAACAATATGAATCCTTCATAACAGAAGGTGACTTCCTTTACACCAATTGATGAAACTTTTCACTTAAATGATAATTATTTAGTGGTGTAGTTTTTGTTCAATGAAATTCTTAGTAGGATATATCCTCTAGAATAAAAGATGGATATTCAACAAGAATAAATATATAATGATCCATTAAAAAAACTAAACTATATTACATACATTATTGTTGTAAAAATACATTCCTTAATAGTTACTCTTTTGTTGTTTCAAAATGTATACATGTCATGAGAGAAGCATTGAATAGTAGATGCATGTAAGAATTACTACAATGAATACATAATGACTCATGAGCCTACCTTAAAAATATTTTTTCCTTTATAGTTGGTTATGTTTTTGATGGATAATAATAGTTTTTGAAGAGTTGAATTTTAAAATGAGTTAGTTATATCTTTTAGATAAAGTTTGGGAATGAAACTTTAAGATTCGATGTCTTAGATTATTATATGTTATAAATAGTTTGTATTTTTCAAAAAAATATATACAAATAATTTACTTTATGGTAACCATAATTTGAAAATTTTCCCCTCTCAGAAATGGAAGCTATTCATAGCATGAATTATTGGATAAATATTTAAACAATATAACATCATTAATTAAGGAATTCTTTTTATCTATATTTACTTTTTCTAAAAAAACATATTAACCCTTGTTGTCACTGTTACTTGGTAGATAAAAATTTAATTAGATTCAGATAAGAAAACACAACCATCATATAATTGCAACCCTTATTATTTTATCTGTTCAAATTCAAAATTATGTAAATAACCATTACAAATGAAAGTATATTTTTCTATAAAAAAGTAATAAATTTAAACTATATATATTTGACATCTAACATTTTAGTGATAGTTCATTATTCTGTATTAGTCATTCTTTTATATATCTTCTAATTCTCAAAATTTGTGCTATTTTTATGTTGCACGTTCATGTGCACGAGTGTGTTTACTAGTACAAATAAATATCAATACACATACATACACAATATATACTAGAGATTAGATCCGGTGCAAATTCGTTTGGTACCATAAATTCCATAACACGCCCAGAGTGGGTTGGATTTTCTCACATCTGCTCTATCCCATCCGTCTGCGGTATATATATATGTATATATATATACATATATATATATATGTATATATATATACATACATATATATAGAGAGAGAGTCGGGCTAGAATACACTTGAGTGTACAGATCACGTTGTACACCTCAATGGTGTTTTCCTATCTAGACCATGTTTTTCCAAAATCTAATCCATTGGTCTTCATGGTCACAATAAGAATAGTCCACATACAAAATTTTGAGCTCATTTGGATGAGTGTAAGTCACTCATCCAAGGACAACAAAATCGACACACAAAACAAATTTGAAATATATGACTTTTGCCTCCTTTAGATGGATGACCTATAAGTGTCCAAATGAGCTGAAACTTATTATAGAGCGTGTGCTTAAGATATTTAAAAAGATCAATTGTTTATATTTTTTAAAAGTTACTCCATCTTTAAAAATGGCTGAGGTATATGGTGCCTCCGGTACACTCGAGTGTACATTAGCCTCTCTCTCTCTCTCTCTCTCTCTCTCTCTCTCTATATATATATATATATATATATATATATATATATATATCGCCGCCGCCTAGCTCTGGTTCAGCGGGGTAGAAGAGGCGTAATGCCTCCACTCCATATCTTTTTGATCCAAGGCCTCTCACAGGCCACGCGGCAGCGCGTGATTGGCCAAAAAAAGGTAATTATTTTAATAAATTGTCAGATCTTTGATAAATCATAGAAATTAGTATGTTTATCCAAAAATTACAAACAAGGTACCAAAATGTTTAGAAAAATAAGTAGAACAACATGGGATCATAATATCAGTCTTTTATTGCACTAATAATAGTGATGTTATGTAAGATGTGAAATGCTCATATGATGGATAATAAATATCTAACGATGCCCTAAAATTATGAGAAAATACCAATAAACCATGATTCATGTTTATAATGCATATGATGCCAGTTATGGTCATGTTGATGTACAAAATCATGTAATTTACTCCATATGGCTAATTAGGGATAAAACCCTAAAGAAAATGTAATAAATACATGCATGCTCAATAAATGGTGAAATTTATAGAGTAGATTCATATCACTAATCTGAAACTAAGATGTATGTCAGATATATGTTAGATGCATAAAGTTCATGTTATACGAAGATGACCCATAATACGTGCTGAAACCCTAATTTGAGTAATACATGTAACTTAGGGTTAATATGTATAAATAATGATATAGAACCTAATGTTCAGATAATGAACCACAATCTGGGAAATGACATCAGTAAGATAAATCTAAGATAAGAATGCAAGTAATGGTGTACATATCCAAATGAGTAAGCCAACCCTAAAATGGACATAATTAGGGTTAAGATGAGATGTAAGATGATGAGAACCTAATGATGGTACATATGATCTTGTCTTGATCAGGTTAACAAAGATATAGATGACATGAGGAATATGTGATTAGGATATCTTGATCTAAGGTATTCTATTACCTCTTATTTGGCTTATTATACAATATGATTGTGTTATATGTGTGGTAAAATACTTGGCATATGATATTGGATGAAATGATTATTCTTGTATGATATCTTACTTGATTTTTCATATTTATGGCTATGAACACATGAAACATAAAATATCTAATCCATCATATGATAGCACTAAACTCTTTGGTAGTATAGTGCATTGAAGTGATCACAAACTCCTAGGGGGTAGATCACATGTACAATGATCACAAACTCCTCGGGGGTAGATCATAAGGCCTAAAAACATCAAAGCCCTAGGGTCAGATGTACGAGATATATGATGGAAATGTGCTTAAAATATGTGTTCTCTTTTACTAATGAATATCTTTGTGCAAGTATACACTTTTCTTATATTCTTCTGTTACTGCCAAGTATATTAGTTTTATCTTATTGCCAAGATATGATGAGAGGTATATAAAACACACGTAGGCATACTCAGTACAATATTCTTGAATATTATGCTGACGTGTACCGCATGTAATCTTTTGTTTAGGTTGTGGTTATGCTCTTGAAGATCCAGGATAGTTGAGAGTTGTGTGGCAAGCTGATGTTCAGGTGGCCCTATTGTCTTAAGATCTTGTAGTTTAGTGGTAGTACATGTATATGTATAAGTTTGCTATTCAATATGTAATATCAAATGTTGTAACAATTCATGTTGTAATTATATGTTGAATGGTGAACATGTGTGTATGGTTTTATTATTGTTCATGTACATGTGCTACTGATTGTTTCCTTCTGACGTCTTCTGATTTTCTTTTTCTTAGCCTAGTGTGTAGCGTTTAAATTGGGATTCTCGTTGAGGTGAGGATTTCAATTTGGACGTCACACATCAGATTAATTTTTAGAAAAAATCTGGGGACGTCAGATGTATATATTATATATATATTATATATTATATATTATATATATATATATATATTATATAATATATATTATATAATATATATTATATTATATTATATATATAGACACACACACACATATATATATATATATATATATGTAAGAGGTGAGAAAGTCCAACCCACTCTGGGCATGTTATGGAATTTATGGTACCAAATGAATTTGCACTGAATATAATCTCTAGTATATATTGTGTATGTATGTGTATTGATATTTATTTATACTAATAAACACACACGTACACATGCACGTGTCATATAAAAAATAGCACAAATTTTGAGAATTAGAATATATATAAAAGAATGACTAATACAGAATAATGAACTATCACTAAAATGTTAGATGTCAAATATATATAGTTTAAATTTATTACTTTTTTATAGAGAAATATACTTTCATTTGTAATAGTTATTTACGTAAATTTGAATTTGAACAGATAAATTAATAAGGGTTGCAATTATATGACGTTTGTATTTTCTTATCTGAATCTAATTGAATTTTTATCTGCCAAGTAATAGTGACAACAAGGGTTAATATGTTTTTTAGAAAAAGTAAATATAGATAAAAAGAATTCCTTTATTAATGATGTTATATTTTTAAAATATTTCTCCAATAATTCATGCTATAAAGAGCTTCCATTTCTGAGAGGGGAACATTTTCAAATTATGGTTACCATAAAGTAAATTAGTTGTATATTTTTTCTTGAATAATACTAAGTATTTATAACATATAATAACCTACGATATCGAATCTTGAAGTTTCATTCCCAAATTTTATCTAAAAGATATAACCAACTAATTTTAAAATTCAACTCTTCAAAAAATATTGTTATCCATCAAAAGACATAACCAACCATAAAGGAAATTTTTTTTAAGGTAGGGTCATGAGTCATTATGTATTCGTTGTAGTAATTCTTACATGCATCTACTACTCAATGCTTATTTCATGACATGTATCCATTTTGAAACAACAAAAGAGTAACTATTAATGAATGCATTTTTTACAACAATAATGTATGTAATATAGTTTAGTTTTTTAATGGATCGTTATATATTTATTCTTGTTGAATATTCATCTTGTATTCTAGAGGATATATCCTACTAAGAATTTCATTGAAAACAAACTACACCTCTAAATAATTATCATTTAAGTAAATAGTTTCATCAATTGGTGTAAAATAAGTCACCTTATATTATGAAGGATCCATATTGTTGTATTTCCACTATCAAGACATTTTATATAATATCTACCGCATTATTTTTCCCATGTATAGAAGAAAACTAATTGTTATTGGAATTTTTTTCTTGGGAATTAATAACTCTGTGAAAGAATTATAAATAAGTTTCGAATGGGAATTCTTCATTTAGGTATTAGTAATTATGTATGAACTATTTTTAGTTGCATAGAAATAATTCTTTGTGCTATTTGTTTATTTATAGGGAACTAAGAATTATAATAATCATGGATGGAAAAAGTAATGTTGGAGATGGAAAATTTCTAGGTGAGAATATACTACGTACAGATGCAAGCAACATGTTAAACATATTAGAGAAAAAAATACAAAATTCTAGTTGTTCCATCTTATGTATTTAACCATCTCTCCACTACCTAATTGCATTGATTGTTTGCACACACATAGTGCTTCTTCAAATAGTATTGACTACTTGCTAGGATATGTGCAATTTGCATACCAGTGCATCTTCAAATAGTATTTGCTACTTTCAAGGACATGTGCAATTTGCATACCTATCCATCATGGTCGACAAATGACCATGCCAACATATAAACACTATTTTATTGTCCTTATTTAACAAAAGAAAAAACCATATCTTTATTTTTTCCTCATAAAAATATGAAATCGTGGCAATAACAATGACATCAAACTACATAAATACAATAGTACCCTCAAGGAAAATTCAAAATCATAGAACTATTATCAATGACATTACCTTTATAATCTTGAAGGTTTGATGTATATTCCATTTCTATGTCCTACGTAACCGTAGTGTTGTTTCAAAAAATTATGGAAAAACTCATACAAACAACATCTTAAAAAAAGCTACCATCAACAATAAACATTATTCATTTCTTTTCCTTTTCTAGAGAAATTTATTTCTTTTCCTATTTTGAATAGAATATATTTGAATCTTATTAAAAGAAATCTCAAATCAGGTTGATAATTCAATGAAGTATTTATATCTTACAAAAGAATTCTCAAATTAGGTTTAGCGATCAACAAACAACCTAGTCATCTTAGAAACAATTTCTCAACTATCTATTTGGTACCTTCTCCATGTTGGATAAAAGCTCATGGAGCTTTCTCATTCTCTCGTTAATATTTTTCCCTCCCACTTGGGAAATAAATATATAAGTATGGAGCGGTAATATAAAAGAAATTACATCATTATAAATTAAAATTAAAGAACAAACTAATATGACATGATTTTTGTTTTAGAGTGGTTTTTGAAAGACTAACGTGTATCTTAGAAGAGATGATATACTATTTTCATTGTTGGTGATGATCCAAGGATGTACCCGTGTTTGCATTGCATCTTTGAAGAAACTCATTCCTAGAACTGCATGTACTCTACATCTCATGCCAACTTGGAAAAGCTCAAATTATACACCAGTCTCTCTTAGATTCTCCAAGTATGTAATATACCAACTTAAAATTTCAAATATGTGCAATGTAGTACTACACATGCTTGGTTTAATGTAGGGATGAAAAACATATGGTTTCAATAAGATATAAGCTAACTATCTATGAATAGTTTATGGACACAAACATATGGTGTTTGAAGACAATGATATATTTCTTAAAGTCTCATTGTATTGTCTTTGATAAATTGATAGGAACGAACAGTAAGAAACATGTCTGGACAAAGAACACTAAAATATACGCATAAATCAAGTGAAAGAAATTAAGGTATTAGATATAAGAAGATATTGACCATTGTCATCAAATCAAGCTTGGACACTATATAAAGTTGTACAAAAGAATCAAAATGATATCATTATCAAATTAAAAAATTATAAGATAGATATAATTTGAAGTTCAAATCATATAAGAAATTTTCTATTTGGTAGGAGAATAGAAAATTATCAGGAAACAAGTAAGTAGTGAAAGAAAAAGGTGCAAGATAAGAAATAGTTCACTGATCATTATATACAATCCGTATAAGATGTTATAACCAATGTAGAAGATGCAAATATATAAACCAAGCACACATGGGTTAAATCAAGTAATATATGTAATTGCCAACCAAAGAAATAAGAGTATTATTCTTTTCAAAGAAACCCTCATCTAAATGCTATGATACAAAATAGAAAAATTGTCTCTGAAATAAAAACTTTTGACAAGGGTGGAAGGATAAGTAAAATGATTAATCTTCATTTTGGAAGAGTATTGTCTTGATAAACTTCTAGAGGTGTAAATTATAAAATGACTTTATCCATAACAAATATCATGAAGTTTGCACATGGTGCAATATGGATAAATAGAGCACACAAGTAAATGTCCTTGTTTTTTTTTTGAAGTTAAGAGAAGGTCCTTGGTGACAAATTAAATATTGCTTTAGGTTCAAACGTTCATGAGAAGAAATATAAAAAATGGTATACTTTTACATGCTTAGCAACTCCACCATAATAATGTTCGTATAATAAAAGATGAAACAACTGTTGCATAAAATCATAAAGATATATTATTATCAAGTCAAAAGAAACAAATAGGGATATCAAGGAATGTACTAAAGCTAGTAGTAACAATAATTTTAAATTTCAAGAATGACATGTTTCATTCTTCTTGTAAATGGAAAAATAGATTCAATCATAAAACATTAAATTATATAAATTAGTAATGACAAAAGGATGATGTTGTGCCTAATTTTGTGGCCACGGGTGTGGCATGACACATTCAAAACATGGGAGCATTAAACGATGGAAGTCCAAGTTTAAAAAGAAAAGTCGCCACAATGTTGGATGGATACTTTTAAGATGATAAATCTGCTTCATTCATCTAAGATTACAATCAATATAGGGTATGGTAATAATCTATTTGTAAATATAGTAACGACATAAATGATCATAGATAGCCTACTTGATAGAAACTAAATATATTACACTAAAAGATAGATTTCTGGTCTGTCTAATTAATACTAATGCATTCTCATTTAAGATTCTCTGCAAACATAATCGTGTCACAAAATATCAAAATGAAGATCAACATATACCACGTAAATGATGAAGACAAAATTACCTCCTACTTTTTGTTTGATGTGTTGTATGGACGATATTAAGAGGATGATATACCAAATTAGAATTGTAGCAAATAAAAGAAGTAGAAAAGGATTGCTTTATAATTCATAAAATCAGAATGAAAAAAATTGAAATTATTTGCAATCTAGTATTTTTTGTTTTTGGTGTTGTGCACTATGACGTTTCACAACCACAATAGCTAGAATAAATTAATTTCCAATAAAAAAATAGACATTGTCTTGGAAATAATTAAACTTAAGCATATTGGTTGATCCAGAGAACAATATATATTAAAATACTCATGGCTTCCACTTCAATAAAAAGGATGTATCTGAAATTATTTTAATAATCAGAATGAAACTTCAGACACACAACTAAAACATGTTCCAATAAGGAATTCGAAACTAAAGTGTAGGGTAAAGGAAAAGCATAGGAAATAAAATTGGATTGTTTCATCATGTGAAATGCGTTAGAGTTAATAGAGGTTGCATCCTTCCACTTGTCTTTCTCAAAAAAAAAGAAGGAAGAATAGATGCATTAAAATTTTAATAACTAAGTTTAGCATGTTACCTCCCGTAGCATAACTTGTACATATGGGCGTTGAGAGACTTTTAAGAGCTGCTACTGCTACTGTAATCTTTGTCTACCTTTAAAATGTTCTTATTTTTTCTACAAAATAACATTACCGTTAAAATGATATTTTGATGTTACCTTATTTCCTCCACCGTGTAACTCATCTTGTACAATTTTAACTGCAATACCATACAATGTTCAGGCCCCTCAAATAATTTCACATAACAAACATTATTCATAAAACTGAAAATCATATTATTTAGTCGAATAAGAAACATACCAAGCCACAATGATTTTCATCAAGTTAAAATATATGTTTCCAAAGTAAAAGCTCCAGAATGCTACTTCCTCTCACGGACAACTATCTTATCCCTCAAAAGTTTAGGATTGTTACAAATCTTAAAGCCAAATAGCACACTATATATATACAACTGTAATGGAAACTTAGAAACAGTAGATAAGGCCAATATTTTATACATAGTATTGTCTCACATGATATTTTCAGATGCAGTTGTACTTATCCTCACAATGATTGCAACCACATATTGTTAATCAACTAGCTCTAAAATGTTAGTGAGAAGTAGGATGCGGTTGTACTTATCCTCACAATGATTGCAACCACATATTGTTAATCAACTAGCTCTAAAATGTTAGTGAGAAGTAGGATTAAGGGAAAATTAAGGGAGAAGACGATATTAAAGGAGGCCCTCCTTCATTAAATCAAAAGCTAAGCATCTATCCAGAAAATGATAGCTCCAGCCGCAAACCACAGAGCAGTACATAAATCAAGACTAAAAAAGGCGAGAGATAAAAAGCAAACTGATCAACCGGTCTAGGATATACATTCACTCCACATTTAGTCACATGAATTCAAATCTTAGATCATATAATAAACCAAGTAAAAGTCATACTCACATAATGCACTTCTTCACGATCAAGTAGAAGTTGTCTTCCCTTACATCCTCGACTTGTATTGCCTAGCCATGCCGCTGCCATAGTCATTGTCAATATCTTTCTCAAAGGTCCGACCTTTCATCCTGGTTGTGAAGATTGAAATCTTGTTGATGCATAACCAACCAGATGACTCTAGAGATATTTAAATTACCACTGGCAACAAGCTGGCAATAACTTCCTATACTAATCATGAAATGGAGATCGGTTTCCTTGATTTCCTCATGTAGGGATTTTTACTGGACAGTTGTCCTCCGCACATCATGGATTTCAGTTCGCTGGAGGTGCGAGTTCGTGATAGACATGCTGGTAGTTACCCAGTTTGTTGAGAGGGATACATGTAAATGTGGACTCGTCCGTTGGAAACAAAACTACTCGAGAAAATAGATAAATTTGAGAAAAAATCCCAAAAGAGAAAGAGTAAAGAAATAGCCAGCATTTTAAAAATGCAACGTTCTGATTGGCTAGTGGCAGATCTGTAATTTTATAAACAAATTCACTCTTTTTATAGAAGTATAGATATGTTTCATTCGTATCTCTCGGAGCCGGGACTCTCAGTTCTTCCTCTCTCTCCGCACCCCTCCAACCTCTTCAGTAGAGGCCAAGTTCTCACAGGAGGAGATCAAACCAAGGCCTTCTCTATACTACTCTTCTATCAATAAAACAAACCCAGACACTGAATAAACCAAACATGTTGACGAAGGAGCCACTCTTCTTTGATGACCACCACTACAACGACGATCCTCCTCCGCCCCCTCATCCTGACGAGTCAGTGTCAACTGAGGCAACGTGTCGCGGCAGCCTATGGGCATCGACGAGGTGCTAACACAGTACACTAGTGAGTTTGGAAAGTAGCAACTGCTCCACTTCGTCCTGACCAGCACGACGTGGGTGTTGGAGGCCATCTACACGATGGTGATGATCTTCGCAGATCGGGTGCCGTCGTGGTGGTTCCTGGACCCCACAGGGTGCAGCGAGAATGATTACATGTGCCAACACTGGTGATTATAGCATGTCTAAGTAAAGTAAACATGGGAAGTAACTAAAAATATTAAGTTGAGGATATAAACATTGTTAGTTCATCATAACATTCGTCAACTGCATTTATAATCTTGTTGCGATCTGATAATTCATTACCAGAGTAGTATCCAATCCACGTACCTCCCAAGTGTGCCAAAGGCACAGACACACATATAGAGAGAAAAATGGATAGGGTTAACCACATATCTATATTCCTAGGTTAGAGGGTGGGGGTCATGGCATCACCATTCTATTGATATTATGCCCAAAGAGCTAATCATATGATGATTGTAATGACATTATCTTGTAGATAATTTGATTAATAATAAAGGTAATATTTCTACAGTTTATTATGTTTTATTCAATTGTGTGATAATTATGTAATATAATAAATGTCTAAATAATGATATCACTCAATGACCTATACAATGAGATCATACGAATGTCAAGAGTATATGCATTCTTGTCATGTCCCTAGTCAAATGTTATTGTGGAAGTTGATAGACATCATTAACACGTAAGACTAGAGTGTGTGTCGGTTGATTACAGAATCTCATTAAGTCATGATATGTCATATCAGACCAAACACAGATATACTCATTAGAGAACAGTGTATCAGATAGACACACCTTAAGAATGATATATGGAAACCATGATTGATAGTCATAATCATCTCTTATTGTGTTGGGGTGATTGGGGATCTTAGACCTAAAACCACTACATTTGTCACATGTTCTTTGGTGTACTTTGACATCATCCACCATGACTGTGAGTAAGGGTTGCCATAAAGGTGATGCTCGGGTACACTGTGACATATGGGGATGACTGTGAGTGATGTATATGAGATTTGTCCCTCTTACTAGAGTATGATATCCTAGACACTTGATAAGCGAGATTGAGAAATACATGGCCATGAACCCGCTTGGATCACAGCTAGACAAATAGAAGTCGGTCGAAGAGCAATGACACGATATGCACGCCGTGGTGGAAAAATATGGGTATGTATATTCCCTGACAAACCTTTTACACTAAGACCCGCAGAAACACGTATGGGTTCGGGGAAAGGTTCCCCTGAATATTGGGTATCCGTTGTTAAGCCAGGTCGAATACGTTATGAAATGAGTGGGGTATCAGAAACTATAGCAAGAGCGGCTATTGAGATAGCTACGTCCAAAATGCCTATACGAACTCAATTTGTTATTGCTAAATAAGGATAATAAGTTTTAATTAAGATAAAAGAAATATATAAAATCGATTTCATTAAAATAGATATATAAAATGAAAATAGATCATAGATATATCAATTTTTTTTAAGATTAAGTCAAAATTATCATTTTGCATTTTTGTTATTAATTGAATATAATAAGGCTATTATTATTGGGATTCCCTTAAAACTGAAGAAAGTTTTCGACCCTGCACAAATATGATCTAGAAACATATATGATATATCACATATGTCATATATGTGTGGACATATGCGTATGTATCAGGAACGAAGAAAATGTGGATATGGTCGAATGGTAAAATTTCTCCTTGCCAAGGAGAAGATGCGAGTTCGATTCCCATGCTCATGTAAGTCAATATGTGATATTGAACTTACATATATCTCAAGCAGTCTTCTCTAGTTCAAGGAAAATAGATTGAATGTGAAAAAAGATGATGATTCCATGCCTCAAGTTCAATCTGAATATCAGTGACAAATGAACTATACAAACACTATAACACTAATCACATATTGTAGGTTGAAGTTGTTCTCTAACTTTCTGAATTACCTGGGTAGCAATGATGTGTTGCTAGATACCACTCATTACTTATGATGTCATAAATTAGTTATGGACATTCACTGCCAACGTAACCTGGAACCTATAGGGTCACATAAATGAAATACACTTGGGAATAGAACTTTATTCATGAATATAGTTTAACTTTATTAATAAAGATCTAGATATTCAATTTAAACAACAACAGTTAAAAGTTGACTGACTGGACTGTGAACTGACCGGTTCAAGTGTTGAACTGATCGATTCAAGTGTCAGGTCTATTATAAACAACATTGGCTAAATAATGCCTGAATGAGGGAATGAAACTATTGATTCACTAAGTGAACTGACCAGTTTGAAGTCTTAGATGATCGATTAAGGTGTTAGATGCACATACCTTTCATATTGATTTTAATTATCCACTTTCACCACTTCTAGATAATACAAGATCCACTTTTCCTATTTTCAATGTATTAACATGTATTAGAGTTTTGAGAGATCGATGGGTCGAGGACATAGCGGTCGAGGGAGAGGGAGAGGGAGAGGGTGATATGCTAGCAGCTGAGGGGGGAAAGAACATGTCGTTGGGTCATCGACCCCTCCATCTCACCAATCGGAGGCAAATGGTGAAGGGGGTAGCCTTAGAAGAACCCCTGACGATGCTCTTAGGGATCCACTAGAAGCGTCAAGTACGTCTGCCGCCAATACCCCCAAATTGCCACCCAGCAGATCCAACGAGACGTCGACCTTGGTCGCAGATTGGCTACGCTCTTGTAGGATAGATCAAGATGAGATCGAAGTCGAGCTATTGGACTTCATCGAACTAGGAATCAGGGATGGCAAGTGATGTGCGTCCATCACAAGTCAGGAAAGCTCCGTCCCTGATTGGGATGAGTTCTTATCTATCCAATTCATTGGTAGAAGACCCTATGGTGGCCAAATGAATGGGTGGATATGCAGACTATGGAGACCCAACGACCCTGTGGAGATTGTGTCGGAGGAGAGGGAGGGATACATCGTCAAGATGCCTTCCTGTGGAGACAAAGATAAGGTTCTCCGGGAAGAACCATGGTTCTTGGATGGTTCACTGACTGTGACCAACATGTGGAAACCAGGTTCTTCCCTTCCACCCCTCTCTTTCTCCTAGGTTCCAGTGTTGTTCAAAATTGAAAACACCAGAATTCCCTAGACTCGTAAGAATCTTTCCTACGTCGTCAATACCATTGGCCGACCTATGGATATTGATGATAACTCGATCTCTACAGGATGCCTTGATGTTGCGCGGGTCTGCATCGAGCTAGGCTTTGATTCTACATTCCCGAAGGAGACATTGGTGGAGGTTGACTGTGTATTTAAAACCTTGAAGGTTGAGGCTATATCTAAACCTATGATATGCCCCAATTGTAAGAGGTTTGGCCATAGAGCCACATCCTGCCCTCTGAAGACCATGAGACCCCCGTCGAAGAAAGACCTACAGGTGCGGCTGGGGAAATCACCACGTGTTCGAGACAATGTCAGTGCATCCTCCAAGGAGAAATCCAAGGCAGAGCAAGGGAAGAAGATTGTCAGCCAATCGGAGGAAAGTGCCTTTTCCTCTGATGTAGTGGAAATGGATCTTCGTGACTCCATTATACAACTGGTGAAGGATGTGGTTCTCTCTACCACTGCTGAGCGTCAACCCCTAGTTCATCCAAGCATCCCAGAACCTGAGATGTTTGGATCCTCTCCATTCATCAACACGGGGAGCCTTAATTTGGAATGGGAGTTGGAACTAAGTAGAAGAAGCAAGGACACCTCCAGTTCTTCTTCGTGGTGGGTTAACAAAATTTGGAATAGCAGTGATTTTTCTACCAAGCTTCAATAGAAAAAGCACAACTCTTCAGTGAGGATGATGAATCCAACATGGATTCGAATTCAGAGTTGGACTTTGATCCCTGGGAGGCAGAATCGCTGGACTTTAGCAGTTTCAGGCTAAGCAGGGGAAAGAAGACACCCAAGGAAAGAAAGGAAGGGGGTTAATCCCCCTTTCTCGTTTGTTTCTTGGCTTTCAATGGTAATGTTTAAGAAGCGAAGACACTGTCTGCTGTCCGACTGATAAGAGTCCTTGTCTAGTTCACCCTTCCACTCTTTTTGTGAGTGTGGATAACACCAGTGTGAAGGGAGTTCCAGGACTTAGCTCTTAGTAGTTGATGCAGATGGCGATGTTTAGACCTTCTTCTACGATTTCTTCTTGAAATATCAGGAAAGACTTTTTATTAACAGTAAGTTAGTGATCCTTCCTGGATACCACCAAAGAGCAGAGTAATGATTTTAGCTGATTTTCATCCTTCTAATGGTTGAGGCTCCAATCTTTGTGGGTGAGCGATGATAGTGGATTCCCTCATCTGCCTAGGACAATGGGATATCAGTTAGAACTCTGTATTTCTGTTTTGTTGAGGTTCTACGGATGAACCCTTTCTCTCTGTTTGTGTCTTCTGTGTAAGACCATAGTATTAGATAGTTTTCTTTGTAATCCCTTAGAGGATTAAGGGGTGCAAATCATATGTACCTAAGGTTTTGGCATCATAATAAAGTAACAGGATTTTTGTGCGACAAAAAAACATGTATTAGAGTTTTACTCATGTATAAAGGTAAGGAAAACCCTAGTTTTGGACTTTTCACACAAACCTCTGATTTAGACTCTAAAAACATCGCCATAGATCTTATTAGGTTTTCCTAATTAAGAAAACATATAATTTTGTATATTTTGGAGTTATGAAGATTAATGTGTATTTTTAGTGAATTTTAAGCATTAAAATCATTTTTAGAGAACAACTTTTAACAAAACTCAAAAACAAGCCTTCAATTATTTTTATTAGTAAGATCACATTTTTCTTATTCCAAAACATATTTTACTTTATTCTTTGGACAAGTGAATCAAAAGTTACAAATTTCTTAAAACAAACCAATCAGAACTTGCCACGTCATCCAAACAAGAGAGGCAAAGAGAGAGCGAGAGGGAAAACCAGGCCCGCTGACTTGGCCCAATCATAGGTTACCAAGTCATCTGGTCAATGGTCCTGTAGACCTCACTCAAAGTAAAGAAGTCAAGAGGCGGAATGACCAAAATGCCCATGTTCGGGAAAATAAAGAAAAGAGGTCGTGAGAGGGTAGAATAGTGAATCCGCAAGGGGTATTCATCCCCTACCTATCTCACGCCATGGGCGTCGAGAAACAAGTAGGTGCTTGCTAGACACTTGGGAGAAATTATGTTTGGCAATGATTCAAGAAACTAAAAATTGGAAAATATAGAGAGGAAGGAGGCGAACTCACCACACATCTCAATTTTGGTGTGGATGCCTCCGTGGTCCAGAGAAGAGAGACAAAAAGCCACCTAGAACAGTGAGCTATCGACAGTGGAGCACAAATCCAAATAGGAAATTGAGAGGATAAAAATGATCCTTGGATGGCGGCAGAACTAGGGCAAGCATTGGGTATTTATAAGGTTGGGTTTCAGGGTTTACAGAGGTGGTAGCTTTGAGAAGCTCAGAGAGAGGTTTAAGTGTTTCTCAAATTCTCCACAAAATGGTGTGAGTAGGATACCAAGCTGTGCAGAATTCAATTTCAAATCTATAGCAAAAAAAATCTCAAAGAATGATCGAGTGTGGAGCGAGCAAGCCACAAAAAACCCAACACCTGCGGCCACAACACTGTTCATGCTGTGTGAACGCATCCTCTCCAAGGTAGGAGATGATGTGGCTGCCCTTAGATCCTAATCAAACAGATCACATGGCGTGTGGGCCAAGGAAGACATTAAATAATTTCCCAATCAAATTCAACCAAAGTGCATTATTCACTTATTTATCTTTTTCTCTTTCTTTATTTGAGGGTGTAAACAAACTCCAAAATTAATGAAATTTTGCACGTGGGCTAATTTGAGTAGAATCTGAATATACAATTATATTTGCCTTTTGAAGACTTTTACTATTTTATTTAAGAAAATCTAATTTTCTCTTTCCTCACATATTAATGACTCTAGGTTACTCCAAAAATAACAAAACTTCACCCATATGTCATATTAGGTGTGGTGGATTTGCCATTATTTCCATTTGTTGAATTTGTATGTTATTTTAAATAATGATTTGAAGGTTTTACACACGTTCTCTCTCCTAAATTTACCTTTTCATTGAATATTTTCCAAATTGAGTCAAAATTCATCCAAAGATATATTTTAACATGTAGAACACGAATTTGGCACTTTGTTTGAAGACTTTTATTATTTTATCTAATACATTTAAATTTTATTACTTATTTTATCATTTTAATTTATTAAAGGCATCTAGAAACTTTCTAAAAATATAAAACCTAACCTATAAGCAATACTAAATGCGAGGAACATAATTTTGATATTATTTAATTTTTTTCAACATATATTTAATATTCTTGGTCTTTAAATCATTTTTTCTCTCTTGAATAAAATAAAATATTAACATTTACCAAATTAGGTGCAAATTCACACATAGACTCATTTTGACATGTAGATTATGAAATTAAGGTTTATTTCCACTTTTGAAGTCATTTAATAATTTATTTAATGATTTGGAGAAAAACTCATATTTCCCAATTCCAATTAATGCAAAGATAATTATTAATTTTCAAAAATTGTGAAACTTGTCATTCAAGAAAATAAATCTAAAGTTTTCTTTAACCAATTAGTTTTCCTTTTATAAATTTTAGCCCATTATCCAATATTACCACTATTTCTCATATTAAATAATTCCATATCACATTAACATGTTTAAATCATTATTATTCATTCCTTTTTCTCTTCCCTACACCATAAGACTAAGGAATGATCTAGAATGAATATATTTTATTGATATGTCATATGAGTGGTAAATTTGTATATTAAACTCTTATTAAAAATATTTACTGAGGTATTTGTGCATAAACCCATATGTTGGCAATAATAATGATTAATGTTCACCAAACCACTATTATTTCCACAAATTAAACTTAAAGGCCAAAAAGGGTAGAAATGAAAGGAAAAGCTTAGAAAGAGAGCCAAACGATAAAATGCCTAGTATTCGGTATGTTACAACTGCCATCAAGGGAAGGCGAATAAGGTGGCATATGCTTTGGGCAAGAAGTCTTCTTCATCATCATTTGTGAATAAGGCATAGTTATGCTCTTTAGTGTGCCATAAGACAGACATGTTGGTCTCCTTATGTTAGATGGATGTGAAGTTGGAAGTCTCCTTGTTGGCACAATTATAGGTGAAGCCTATGTTAAGGTAGTAGAATTGAGATGCACAACGTGATGATACTGTGATTCACCAGATCTGAGAAGAGTTTGGTAGCGAGATGCATGATTACTTCCACAAGTCAGATGATGGGATAGTGTGTACCACGGTAGAGTAGTGATTCCTGATGTAGATGATTTGAGGAAGTTGGTTCTGGAAGAGGCTCAACTCTTCAATGTATGCTATGCATCCAGCTAACACCAAAATGTACCATAGTTTGAAAGATTTGTATTAGTGGCAGTGCACTTCCTTCCATTAAAGACATAGCATACATATGAGAAGTTGGCATAGGTTTATATTGATGAGATAGTGTATTTGCATGGTATCCCAGCTACCATTGTGTCAAATAGGGGTCCTTAGTTTACCAATCACTTTTGGGAACGTCTACATACAACCATGGGTATGTAGTTGAGGTTCAGTACATCGTTCCACCTGTAGATAGATGGACAATCTGAGAGGACAATACATACTTTGGAAGATCTGTTGAGAGCCAGTGTCCTATAGTTTTTGGATAGTTGGGATGTGCACCTCAGTTTGATAGAGTTTGCCTATAATAATAGTTATCAAAGGAGCATATACATGGAACCATATGAGACTTTGTATGGGAGACGTTGCAAATCTTAATTTTGTTGGTATGAGACTGGTGAATATTAGCTTTTGGGTCTTTAGCTAGTGCAATAGATGATACAACAACAACTACAGGAAATCCAATATAGACAAAAGTCGTATGCTGATAATCATAATAGGCCTTTGAAGTTCCAAGTGAGAGACAAGGTGTATCTCTAGGTCTCTCATTGGAAAGGCATGTTGACGTTTGTGAAAAAGGGTAAGTTGGCTCCTAGATATATGAGACCTTACCCAATGGTGGCACGTGTTGGGAAGGTGTCTTATAGGTTGGAGTTTCCATCTGAGTTGCACAGGTTG
The DNA here is from genome assembly GCA_963693085.1 of Alisma plantago-aquatica. Classification (NCBI taxonomy): domain Eukaryota; kingdom Viridiplantae; phylum Streptophyta; class Magnoliopsida; order Alismatales; family Alismataceae; genus Alisma; species Alisma plantago-aquatica. The sequence goes on from OY856415.1 coordinate 515,412,502, forward strand.
CATCCAATGTTCCACTTTTTGATGTTGAGGAAGTGCCATCATGACATAGAGTTGGTGTTGTAGCTAGTGGAGGTTGAGCTAGCTGATGACATGTCATATGTGGAGGGTTCTGTGTTGATGCTTTATAGGAGGGTGAAGAATTTGAAAAAGAAGGATATTGTTTTGGTTAAGGTTTTGTGGCATCACCGTGGCATAGAGGAAGCCATGTGGGATCTTGAGGAGGAGATGTGTACGAAGTACCTATCTCTTTTCACATAGGATTTCAAGGGTGAAATCCTTGTTAGGGGTTCATGGTTGTAAGACCCCTGACCTAGATTAGTGATTGATTGTGTTTTCTATTCTTAATGAGATTCTTAAACCATAATAACATGTTACAAGCATGTGTTTTAGTTTGGTCCTATTTGGTTGATGTTTGAGCTAGTTGTGCTTGTTTTGGACCAAGTTGCAATTTACCCATGTTGAGGGTTAATCTTGCAAATTTTCACATGTAGGTTGTGCCTTTTTTGCCTTAGCATAATGAGAGAGAAAGTGATGCTTAGGTGCACCTTGTTGGATTTTGGTTGATGAGGTGGCATCATGAGATGATATTAGGGTTTGCATGGATGCTTGAGTTTGATGGTTTTTCAACCTTGTACATCAGTTTTTGAGGTGTTTTGACTACAAAACTATCTTGGTTGATGTCTTTTGTGACCTATTTCCTTGGGCATATGTTTTGGCTGCTAGAGTTTGTGCTTTGGTGGAGTGTTGTGACCGTTTTCTTTGGTGACCTAGTGTAGCAGTCTCTACCCTTGGTTTTGCTTCGACCTTGAGGGTGTAGTGGACCTAATTGGTCTCTACACTACCTTGTAAAACTATTTGTTGCATGCTTATCTATAGTGCTTGCATGGTTGTGACTTTGTGGACATGTGTCCTTTTGGTGCTCTAACATCTTGACACCTCATGATCCTTACCTCTCTCCTACCCTTGAGTATATAAACCCTCTCTTTCACATGAAAGTATCTCTTTTAACTCTCTTCTTCCTTTCTTCTTCATTGTGTTTGGCCTTGAGCTTGGTGGAGAAATATAAGTTTTTGATCACAGAGATTTGGTGGCCGATCACCTTTGCATGTGGTGATCTTGAGTTTAATCATCTCCTTTGTGGTGATTCTTGGTGATCTTCCTTCTTGGTAAGTGGTTCTATATCTCCTTTGATCTCATTTTTCCTTTAAACCCTACCTTCTTCCTTCTTGTTCTTGGCTGTGAGACTATGGATCACCATGGTGTCTATCTTGAAGATCTTCTCTCCACAAAGACCAAGACTATGCTTTGACCATGGTAGTACCGAAGTGAGATTAAGCTTTCTTCTTTCTTCTCTCTTGTTTGACCTAGGGTTTGTGTTTTCTTCTTATTGAGCTTTCCTTTTACCTTGATGTGTTCTTCTCTTCTAGAGGTGACCTTGTATCCATGGATTTGATCCTAGTTGGAGATTCCTTCTCTTTTTTGGAGCTCATGGCTTTGGAGCTTGATCTTCATCTTAAGGAGTGTTATATAACTTTCCTCTCTACTATTATTGCACCATCTTCTTTCTTGAATGTTACTATTCTATATCTAAAACTTGATCATAGGCTGATGGATGGTGCTATCTTGACTAGGGTTTAAGATGTTGAAGTGTACTTGCATGGATTACTCTTTCTCCTAAACCATAATTCTTACACCCAAAACCCTAGTGATGGTGGATTAGTTGCTTTTTACATGCATGGTCAATTGATTTTTTTATCATCACTCTTATGGTTCTATTTTTTATTTACTTTTTATCATGTGTTGATGGAGGTTTTTGACCCTTGTATACATGTGTTGGACATTTGTTTTCATTCCGCATAGTGTGGCTTCATTGTTGATCTTGGTGATGTGTTGCGTGTGCAACAAACCCTAAGTGGGTGGACGCTACATGCGGTCTTCTTACGATCGCAACATGTTCCTTAGTTGGTTGGTTTCTACATCCCTTGAGTTTGCTCACAACAAAGTGTTGACCCAGTGTTTTTTTGATACATGTGATACCTTAGTGGTCACTACATATGGTTTATGTTGAACTCTACATATGACTATTTGGTCGCTTCATATGCATGAGTGATGGTCGCTACATCTTGAGCTTTGAGTGGTCACCACACATGGTCTAGTTGGTTGGTTGACACATGTTTATAGTTACATGTTGTGATTTATGATCGGATGTGCTCTAAGAATGTGGGAATGATGTGCCATGGTGTGTTATGATAAGTGCTACATGAGAAAACCTAACCTTAATCAAGAATACATGATGTGACATTTATTTTGCTTGAATTATTTAGCATGTGATGATGTTTCTCTCATCCTACTTGTGTAACCCTAATTTTTCAAGATAAGTACATATCATAGCTTGTGAATGCTATGATATCTCTTATATGATACAAGGTGATGATTATGAGCCTTTATGAGGCATGATGAGATAATGATGATGTGTAGGAACTATGTTATTGGGTCTTATGACCTGGCAGAGGCTCAATGCCTAGTGTGAGGTGATATCCTCTAGTGATAAGATGGGGTATTGTAATCCCCTAGTGATGTGATAATTTTGATGGACTTGTATGGAGGGGTATCAAGTGATGATGTGACAAGTTCATACGTCATACGATTTATATCTTCTGGAGTTGTACCTTTACCATTTTTTTGTAGATTTTTTTTAGAGTTTGTATGTTGTAACGTGATTGATGTTAAACGGTACCCAATTGGCATAACTAATCAAGTGAAACCCTAATCATGTAGTTCCCTATGACACATATCCATTACAGAGTTAGAACTTTGCTGGATGGTGAAACAGGTATTCCCAAGGGAAAACAAGAGCACATGTTGTTGAGTATGCGAGGTGCAAGTGACTGTGTATCCTTGACATCTTGATCCCAAGTGTTTTGAGAATGACTACATTTGGGTCTCGATGATGATGAGAATGTGATATGATGTGATAGAGGACAACTACGGTTGTACCTTAGTGATTCGATTATATGCCCTAGTTTCTAGCACCGTGACCTATACCAAGGCAGGCTAGGTGTTTATAGGACTATAGTTTTGACTATAAGTTGTTGTTTATGTTTACATGACTACAACTTTAACTATAAGTTGTTGTATTGCAATTTGACTGACATGTCACTGCAGTGCAAACTCAAACTGACCGAGTAGTGCAAGAGAAGATCATGGAGTCAGGCTCTTCCATAGATCTTATATGTCACTGATTTTGACTTAGCAGTAGTTAGTTGGGTTTGGGTGGAATGAATCAAATTCTTAGGGCAAATGAAATATGTAACACAATTGTGTAGTATATTTTCTTAGGGTCAAACACAATTCACATTGGATGAACCCTTTGCCTTGTTTCTTATACTGTTTAGTTGATAATGGTTATACATGTTCTTCATATTCTTTGTAAAAATATAAGATGTTACACTGCTTAGTTGTACATGCCTAAATTTCTTAAATAGTGTTAATTTCTTTGCTTATATCACTTAGTTGAATCTTCTCATACTAATATTAATGCTATCTTCCTACTTTAACCTATATGTGCTTTTAATAGTTGTTAGTGGAGAGTTATATCTCTTACTGGGATGTTGTTCTCACTCGGTGGGTTCCCACATCTTCTAGGTGGTCGTGCATGACAAGGTGGAGATTGTAAGGTTGAGGCTGAGCAGCAAGAGGAGTAGTAACTATTGAAGGTTGATTATGTTTCTAGTTTTCTATAGTAGAGTCCTATGTGTCTTCCCTGTACTCTTAGGTGCTTGTGGGTGTTTTGCAGACGTTGTTCATCAATATTAGTTTTTGGTAGTATGCCATAGTTGTACAAATATGGCTTGTATATGTGAACATGTTATCATATGTGAATTGGTTTGTGGCATTATAGCTATGGAACAATGATATGTAATATGTTTTGGCATGATATATGATATAGGAGGCATAGTTTGTAGACAATGTAATATGTTTTCACTTTTGTGGTTATATGGAATAGGTTTTAATTTACCCTATTTCATGGTAACCTAGATGTTTAGTATTAGTTCCATGCTTTGTTTTGAGTTATCTCCTCATGTGGCGATGGGTTGTCACAAAAAGAGTCTGTATATCCATCTTTATTGAGTCTAGATATGCAATTCTCATTGATGATCCCAAGGAGACAATGCCAAAGATATGTTTGGTTTGAGTTGTTGAGTTTAAACCTTTTGGTATTTACATTATAAACATTTGTATTAAGATCTAATAAATAAGTTAACCCTAATTTTCCAAAAAAAAAGGATCTACTAAATAAAGATCATAAGACATTGGGGCACTTCCATAAAAGATCTCTTCTTTTGAAATAGAACATCGACCTTTCTTTATATAAATTCATATCCATCATTGTCCATACAAGATATATAAATAATTTTTCTATTTATGACAAGTACAAAATAGCAATTCTTTAACTCTATTACAAGCCCCGTGGGCAGACATAAATCATAGGTTCCAACTGTAGTGGCAACAACTCTTGCTACATTTATAATGCATAGTCCAACCTCACCCTTTTGTAAAGGCTTACTTCATTTCAGATCATGCATATTGGAGCATATGTGAGATACACATCCAGTATCAATTACCCAAGATGAAGAAGTAGACATATTTATCTCCATAATGTATATACATGAAGTGGATATCACTATCCCCTCCTTCTTCTTCAATTCCTCCAAATAGAGAGGGCAATTTCTATTCTAGTGTCCAGGCTGGTGACAGTGGTGACAATCGCCTCCCTTGGTAACCCCTCCTTTTGGCTTTAGTGTAGAAAACTTGGGGCTTCTGGCTAGATTTAGACTTGGACTTTCCCTTTCCTCTATTGATCATCATCATAGACTTGGGCTTTCTTTCTTCATTTGTGCTTCAACTGTTCTCAACATGCTAAGCAATTCTGACAATGACTTGTCAAAATTTTTCATGTTTTAGTTCATGACATACTGGCTATGACTCTAGAAGTGACTACAAAATCACATTCGTGGCCAACTCTTGAACTAAGGGAAATCCCAATCTTGAAAGGTTCTTCACATACCCAATGAGCTTGAGTACATGTGGTGCAAGGCCCTTGACCTATTTTTTTTTTTGATCTTGCTTTCTTAGCATAATAAGATGTCTTGAGGTGCTTTAATAACTGTTGTTTGAGCTGGTTATGCTATATATGTGCTTGTTTTGGATCAAGTTGCAATTTACCCATGTTGAGGGTTTATCTTGCAATTTGTCACATGTTGGATGTGCCTCCTATGTTTTTGCATGATGAGAGAGAGAGAATGATGCATAAGGGAACCTTGTTGGACCTTGGTTGAGGAGGTGGCATCATGAGTTGAAGTTAGGATTTTGCATGGATGCTTGAGTTGATGGTGATGTTGACCATGTATGTTGATCCTTTGGGTGTTGTGACCAAAGTTCCTTCCTTGGGTCTTTTGGTAGTGCCCGGTGAGCTTTTCTTGGACCTTATTTGTTGCGGTAAAATGTTATTTGGACACATGCTTTAGTTGTGGTGATTGTTTGATCTTGGACCATGGTCGCTATGTTCTTGGTTGACATGGTGTAGTGGTCGCTACCCTACCTTGGGTTTATCAACCTTGTCACATGCATGTCCTTAATTCTCGCATGACCAATATTTAGAGGGACAAGTGTCACTAGTGTCTTGAAACCTAACCTCTGTCACCTCTTTCCAACCCTTGGGTATTTATACCCCTCTCTTTGCAAGATTATGATGCTTTTGCACCCTTTCTTCCTTTTCTCTTCTTTGGAGCTCGTCCTTGTGACCTTGGTGGTGGATAAGAGCTCACCCTTAGAGCAAGGAGGCCGAAACCTTGCATGTGTGATCTAAGGTTGGAGTATCTCTCTTTTGGTGATCCTTTGGTGACCCTTAATCGTGGTAAGTGGTCTACCCTTCTTGGTTTCATTTTCTTGCAAACCTTACCCCTATTTTTCTTCTCTTCACCAATCCATGGCTCTCCATGGTGGTTCTCTTGAGGAACTTCTCTCTATGTGGTCAAATCCATGGTTTTCTCATGGTAGTACCTATGACGAGATGAATATCTTCTCTCTTCCCTTTCTTTTTGGCCTAGGGTTTGGTGCTCTCTCTCTTTGAGCTTTCTTTATACCTTGGTTTGTTATTCTTCTCTTGAGGTGATCTTACTTGGATAAGGAGTTGAATCAAGCTAGGTTTCTCTCCCCTCTTTGGAGATTCTTTGCTTGGGATTTGTCTCTTCATAACCCAATGTGAGTTATATAACTTTCCTTTCAATTAATGTTGCACTCATCTTGCATGTCATTAATCTATCTCTAAAACATGGTTCTATGTATCTTAGTGATATTATTTATGCTCTAGGGTTACATTCCATGGTAATCTTGAATGGATGATCTTCTTGATAATCCTAAACCATATGGACGAACTTTTATTGATGATGGGAGTGGTGATCCTTTCATGCATGGTGTGTTATACACTTGATTTTCTCTCCCTCTTGATTTTGGTTTATGCCTTGTTTGGTGATAGTCAAAACTAGAGATTTAGTTTGGATTATGATGATTCTATTTTAGGGTTTTGAATGATGATTTTCCTTAATACACCTAACTTCTTGAGGTTTTAGTTTCATGTTGGTGAACAACATGTTTTGACCATGTTAGAGGTGGTTTTCTCTCTTATCATGGTTCTATGTTGACCCTTGAGATGATCATAGTTAGGTTTTAGTTTTCATCTTCTTCATGTGGTTACATCTCTATGACTCTCGGTCCATGATGATGATCCATCTATTTTGGTCACTATCTCTTTTAATTTCAAGAGGTCGACGTGATATTTTTTCTATTTGTGGGATGGTCACTAAGGAGGTTTTGTCACTACAAACCCTAACTCTAATTCCTTGTATCACTATGTTTTCATGTTGGTCGCTATGTTGATGCCTTCATGGCGATCACTATGAGGTTGTATCTTGTTGGTTTCTATGCCTTGAGCCTGTTGCGGTCGCCATGTTTGATGATGTGTGTTGGTCTCTATGTTGAAGGGTTGTTGTAGTCACTATGGTGGACCTAACCCTAGAGGTTACTAGTGCAACCTATGCTAGAGGTCTCTAGAGGTAGTTTAGGTTGTATGGTCGCTACACATTTTTTATTTCATGCTTGGTTGGTTATGATGGTAACATTTGATCTTACGACCTCCAAGAATGTAAGAAGTGGTGAACATTGGGGTATGATGTTAATTGATATTATGAAAACCCTAATTGGTTATCTATGAGATACCCTAACCCTAATTTGAGTACATGGCGATTAATGCTTACTTGCTTGAGTGATTAGCATGTATTGAAATATTTCCTCTCTCCTACATGTTATAGCCCTAATTTGTAGGTTGAATGAGTATAATAGCTAATGATTGCTCGTGATAATGCTCATGTAACACATGTGTGATGTTTATGATCCTTGATAAGGCATGGAGAGATAATGATGCTTTGTAGAAACAAGTTAATGACATTATGACCTTGGCAATGGCTTTATGCCCATTGATGTGATATCCTCTGTGTGATGTGATGAGGGATTGGTATCCCTTGATGATGTGATAATGGTGATGGCCTTGTGTATGACAATGAATCAATATCAAGTGGTAATGTGGCAAGTTTATATCTTATACATTCTATATCTTATGGAGTTGCAATATACCTTATCTTTGTAGAACCTTTTTAGGGTTTATACATTGTAACTTGATTGATGCAGTATAAAAGACACTCAATTGGCTTATCTAATAAAGTGAAACCCTAATCATGTAGTTACCCTATTCCATAGATCGAATCCATTGTCAGAACTTGCTAGATGGTCAAACAAGTATTCCCGAGGGAAATTCAGACCACATAATGTTGAGTATGCAGGGTGCTTGGAGAGAACATCTGTAACGACCCTCAAAATTCAGTCCCAAAAATTTTGATGTCTAATAAAGGTGAAACCATAGGTTGAATGAATTTTCTTACATTTGTTCATTTCAGTGGAGACCATGCTTAAGTAGTATGTCAGAACGAGTGTAGACTACATCAAGATACTATGTGAACATTTAATTTGATTCATCAACACTTATAGACATCAATGTCAACTAACACACAAAACCTAACCCTAATTATGCAATGGTGACAAGTTGGTATTGAATGATAGTTTGGGCTCACATACATGTATGATGCATCCCACTAATTGTTGTATCAGTAGATAATAGAATAATAGAGCTTTCCCCGATTTTTGGTAATACAATTCCTTTTTAGTAATCATTAATGTGTTATTTACCCTAAGTAGCTAATAATGTAAAACAAATGTTTTCCTAATTCATACCCAAAATCTAATTAGATAATTGAATTCCTCATGGTCGATTTAGCCTACCTATAAAATTTGGTTGGATTTGGATAACCCTTGATGCTCCAAATGATATTAGGAAGCAAGTGGGAGATAATGATGATTTATGATTAATCCTTTAATAATGTACATATAATCATCCTAGTTTATCCCAAAGTTTAGGATATTTAGCCTTGCCCGGCCTGTCACAGGATGCTTAAGAGGATTGGGCTCTTAGTGAGCCTTTGGATGACGATCAGAGGGTAGGGAATTCATCCCCTACCTCGCACACAGGGAAGGGAACAGAATCCCGACCCCGATGGCCTACGATAACCCAACCCTCCCTCAACGATTTCCCGTTATCTCGACACAAATGAAATTAGGAGATCACTACGATCCTATCGAGCCCTAACTCACTCCATATAAGCGCCTAACGCAAAATTGCCCAATCCACTCTCCTTCTTCAGTCCACGGCGCCACCATCCCCATGCCAAGAAGGTTCATCGGACCAAGGTCTAGCTACCCAGAAATCAAGGATGGCTATCGAGTAAGCTTCCTCCGCCTCCAATTTTGGCCGAAGCCACGTGAGGAAACGCCGCCGGCCAGGTCTTCTTCCCCATCGACAATGAGGTCGAGCTGGTTTCTCTTACCACCCTAGTCGAATTGCAGATCCAGTAAGCTTCCTGGGATCCTCATTTTCACCTTTTCAGTGTTTTGGGATGTTGTCCATTACCCCATTGTTGGGTCAACAAAGCTCCATGCCTGGCCAGAGGAACTTGACCTCCGAATACCCCTCTCATCCGTAGTCAGCCCACGGAATCCAGTGTTTCTGAGTCAGTAGGGTACCACAAAGATGAATCCAGGTTTTTTTACTCGAACCACCTTGTTGTGCCATTTTAGAGTTCGAGCTCCATTACTCTGTTTCCAGCGATTAGTGGATGGTTCATACCTGTTTAGGGGTGGTTTTCGGTCTTCTTGCCATGGGGTTTCCTTCCCCAAGTTCCTGGAGAGACGACGCATCCTTCTATGCCTTCAATTTTCCCTGATCCAGGACATAATCCTGAATCCTAGTTTGTGATCCTAGTCGCTCTATTCTTCGACTGGGGCGGAAGCAAGTACCCATAGCTCCAGAGCCCCATGGAGTCCCAACAAGGGCTCGCCGAGGCTGACTCATCCCAAGGAACCAGTTTAGCAACTTGTTTTCGTCATATCAAGTTAGAGGGTTGAAATCTGTGTGAGGTTCCTTGCTCCAGCAGGACCTTCGGTGCCATTGCAACAAAGAAGAAGCCAGGCGGAGCAATTTACTCACCTACCCTTGCAAACCAAATCGAATTATCATGTATCCAAGGGCATTTCTGGTATTTCACGGAGTTTGTTTGATAACATCTGTGTTTGTTTTAACTGATATTTTGACCAAGTCGGCCCCTGTCACGCTATGCTTAGAAAATAGCTTGGAGGGCACATCGGTCTTTTCCCCTACGCGAGGTCAGATTTCAGAAATCATATTTAAATGTTTATCTAGCTTCTAATTGGCCAGTTCTAACCTGATTTTCAATAAATCATAGAAAATAATTCATAGCTCAGATGGGGACGATCCATATATGATTTTTGATCAGTTTATCGATACCTATTGAATGGTCAAGGTTTTATATCTATTTTCCCAACCAAGATTTCATGGTTTATTGAAAACCTTAAAACCCTAGGCTTAATCATGATAATTAATACACTTATATGTTGAACAGGATAATTAGGACTGATCAGGACTCAAATTTTTATTCATGTACCTCCTCAACCTCAGGTAAGCGGTTCCATGCACTTTGTGTATATAGTATTAGCTTTCATCAGTTTAGAATCATTATGATAATTAAGATGAATGACATGCATAGTTATGTGTTCAAATTAAATCTTAACAACATCCAAGTTCCTATAAATTTATTTCTTTAATGTTATGCCCAATGCTATTTCAAGAATCAATGTCGTGGTCATATGAAATCTAGGTAAAGTTAATTAGTTCCAAGATATTGATGAAATACGTAGTGGGTTGGATTACTTTATCCTCATCATGTTAATGTTGAGCTTACGGGCCTTATGAGCACCATTGGTGCATAAGTATCAAGGATACTTCAATCAACCATCAAGATTATGTTATGTGAATCTAAATCCACTGTTCAATTAGTTTCATGCTTTTTCTTATTGCCAAGTTACTAAGTTGTAATAATAATGTTCTATGCCGCTTACTCTAACATATTTTTTATTGTATGCATGGCTGGGGGCGGGATGCCCACAGGTACAAAGCAACTTTCAAGAAAGGGCTATATGAAGGTCAGCTTAAGGAATATATCAACATTTCCAAAAGATGTATATGGTGGGGTGCCATCTACGCTAGAAGATCCTGATGTTATAGATAACTTTATGTATTAATTATTTTTAATCATGTATATCCTAGTTAGCTTCAATGTAAGAAACCAATTCTGAACAATGTATAAATCAATTTCAATATCAATGTATGGTGTTTGTTTACTTTATTTGCAATGATTATTATGATTGTGACATTCCTTTTGAGAAAGAGTACCCCATATTATAGAAAATGTGGGTGGTGCTTCCATTGCTACCTGTGTGCTTGAAAGGGGTGTTACATTATCCTTGTCATCTAGACACTAAGTGATTTCAGAATGGTTGTGGTCATGTATCGGTGATTATATTATGTGATGTGATTTTAAGGACAACTACAATTGTACCTTAGTGGCAAGGTTGTCTCTTATACCCTGGTATCTAGCTTTGAGTCATGTACCAAGGTGAGCCAGATGTTTTCATCTTGACTATATGTCACTGGTGGTAGTTGATTGTTATGTCTCTACGGTGTCTCTAGTACTAACTAAGAGGTGGAGGTGAGATCATAGATTTCATCTCTTCCATAGATATAGTATGGCACTAATTTTGACTTAGTGGTTAGTTGGATTTGGGTGGTGTGACTCAAATCCTCAATGCTTAATAAAAGACGTAAAGCAACCATGTAGTATACCTACTTAGGGCTAAACATGATTCACATTAGTTGTTGCCCTTGCTTTGTTACTTGTACAACTCAGTTGTATTATAATGTGGTAAGAGAAATCAACTATTATACATGTTCTTCATATTGCTTCTAAATGCATAACATGTTCTACTTATATGTTGTAGCTTCCTAACCTGCGTATCCTGTGTAACCAGTTTTGAATTATTCATTTAGTTGAATCTTCTCATACTGTTAATAGTATTATTTTCCTTCTTAAACGTAATATGTGTTTACAATAGTTTTTGGTAGAGGGTTATATCTCTCGCTAGGACATGGATCTCACCCTTGTGGTTTGCCACATCTTTTTAGGTGGTCTTGTGTGGTGTGGTAGAGATCACACTGTTGAGGAGGAGCAATAAGGAGATCAGTGAATGCAAAAGGTTGGATGTGTTGATAGTGTTTTGTAATAGAGTCCTATGTGCCGTCCTTGTACTCTCAGGTCATGTAAGGGCTGTTTTGTAGATGTTGTATCAACATGTGTTTTTGGCTATATGTCTTTGGTTGTATATAAGTCGTGTGCATGTGAACAAGTTATCTTTTGTAACATGTATGTGGCAGTTGGCCACTATATAGATGTACATACCATACCTGATATGTGATATGGTATATTTTGTCGACCTTTGATGTAATATGTTCTGCACATAATGGATTAATAAGATCAGTTTTAATTTACCTTGTTTTGTAGTTGTTAATAGAGTACTTTGGTTTGAGTTATCTTGATAGCGTGGTGTTGGTGCACCACATGTGGACCTACTGGATCTCCCTCTACCATGTTTCACTTGAACAACACCTTGGAGACATCATATCTTTCCTATCTTGCATGATCTTTGTACATGTTCTTAAGATGTGTTACCATCTCAATCACATCCATATTCTCATGCTATCTCTGCAACTCATAGTTAATGGAGTACAACATCTGATGTCTATGACATCCTCAGAGTACTTCTTGTAAGCATCTTTGTCAACCTTAGGTGTACTGGGAGTAGGTTTATCTGGCTCTGGTGTTTCTAGGACATAGAGTTTGTGTTCTTGTGTGAGAACAATTCTCAACATCCTGAACCAATCATGGAAATTATTCCCATTTGACTAGTCCTTCTCAATGATTAATCCCAAGGAAAACATGTTGTTTGTCATCATTTGATTCTACAAGAGAAATTTGCAATTTGTGAAACATTTTTTATTTGATTTGATTTTATTAAACAAAATTTTACTATATTTATTTAGGCCTTTAATTAATTATCCTCTCACTATTTCGTTCAAATTGATAAACCCTCATGTATCAATTTAGAAGATTGCAGTGTACAACCTTCTAGTGAGCTAAGGTTCATATTTCATCAAATCATGGTTTAGGTTTAGCTAATTACCCACTTGACTATTTAGGTAAGAAACGCTTGCCAATGATATCTAAATACAACTCTTAGATAGATGGTGTGCCCAACTCTTTGTCACAATCCAACTTTATGACTCGAAATACTTAATATCATTGAGATCACCAAGTTAAGCCTGACCTAAAAGCCAACACGATAGAATGTACACCTTGCTTTGGCAGATCTGCATATCTACCATCACACTTCCACAAGATGGACAACACATGATGCTTTGGCATAACCTACACTTGTCGATCAAGTTTTTCATGTGTGTTACTTATGGAAAGCATCTTAGACTGAATATTATATTTGAGAGATTTTATATAAATACATATACATATCCAATCACCACATATTTGCAATAAGTATCATACATGCTATAACCACAATGAAACATGCCATAATAAACACAAACAAGGGTTATGGCCGTCAACAAGAAAATTTGGGTGTTGCAATGCAGTGTGTGTGAGAGGAGCAATATGCTATCTATCCTTTTATAATAACTTAAATGATATATTTACATAAGAGTCCAACAATAAAGATAAATGACATTATGAAATACTGAGAATGAAAAAAACTATATTAACACCCCCTCGAGTTGGAGTGTACACATAATGTAAGCCCAACTTGCGACTAAGATTCTAAAACATTATTGGACCCATAGGCTTTGTAAGAGCATCAACAAGTTGATCTTCAAATATGACAAAGGAGTCACCACTCTCCCATTATTGATTTGATCTCTAATAAAATAATAATCAACTTCTATATGTTTAACGTGCCCATGGAAAAGTGGATTTTTGGCAATATAGATAGCCGCTTGATTATCACATGTGAGATCTATAGGAGATATCATAGTAATTTGCAATTTAGAAATCATGGATTGAACTGACTTTAACTCACAACAAGAATGAGCCATTGCTCTGTATTCAACTTCCGTGCTAGAGCGAGCCATAACATTTTGCTTCTTGCTCTTCTAGGTGATAAGATGATTTCCTAGAGAAGTACAATACCCAAATGTATATCTTATGTCATTTAGATTACCAGACCAATCTTCATATGCATAGCCAGTTTGAATTGAGTAGATGGAGGAGTTTTAGGAATGTAGTATGTGATCCCTTTTCTAGGAGCTCCCTTCAAATTTCTCAGAATGTGGTAGACTGTTGTCCAATTTGAGTGCTTTGATGAGCTCATATGCTGACTCACCACTCATACTACAAATGAAATGTCAGGATGAGTCACGGTCAAATATATTATCTTACCAACAATCTTCTTGTAATATCCTGGATTAGAATAATCATAATTGTCAAAATTTTCCTTTACATGATAATCCAGGGGAATAGACACATGCCTGTATGCACTCATCCCTGTCTCATGAAGTAGATGTAGTACATATTTTTGTTGAGACAAATTAGTACCTATTTGAGAGTAAATTAATTCAATGCCTAGAAAATATCTCAATCTCCCCAAATCTTGTGTATGAAAGTGCATCTGCAAGCCATCCTTCACATTAGATATGCCTACTAAATCACTACCAGTGATAACAATATCATCAACATATACTGCAATAATGACACATCAAGTAGAAGAGCTAGAATAGAATAAAGAATGATCAGTCACAGAACGCGAGAAGCCCATTTGTAAAACAATAGTAATGAACTTGTCAAACCAAGATCGAGGAGACTATTTCAAGCCATAAATGGCTTTCTTCAACCTACACACCTTCTGATACTCCCCCTGAGCCACAAAACAAAGAGGTTGCTCCATGTACACTTCTTCCTGTAGATCACCATGTAGGAATGTATTTTTGACATCGAGCTAAAAAGTGTCTAGTCATAGGTGGTAGCTAAAGAGATAAGAATCCTCACAGAATGAAGACGAACCAAAGGTGAGAAAGTTATAAAGAAATCAACACCATATGTTTGAGTATATCCTTTCGCCACCAATCTAGCTTTTAGTCACTCTACAGAACCATCTAGATTATGTTTAACAGTGAATACCCATCTGCAACCCATAACATTCTTATCTACAGGCAAATTAGTAAGCTCCCATGTTCCATTCTGAATAAGCATGTACATTTCAGAATTCATAGCATATAACCTACCACCATCTTTCATAGTATTAACATGACTCTTTGGAAGTCTCACAAAATAAATTTCAAGAGAAAAAGAATGAGCTTGCTTAAACAAATTGGACAAACAGCAAACACCCCCAATAGGATGTGGAATAGTACAAGTGTGAATTCCTTTTTAGACAATAGTAGAAACATTGAGGTCAGATGGAATTTTAGGATTTTCTTAAGTAGAGGAAGATGGGGGAGGCTCATTGACTAAAGTTGCTACCTCATAATGATCTTGTCTACTTCATCTATGATACGTCAGAGAATACTGTTGAAATAAAGGAACATCTCCAAATGGCTCTTCCTCAGAAATTGTACGTGGCACTCTCTCACTATATTGTGGTGGAAACACTCCCTCACTATATGATAATGGTGGCACTTCCTCACGTTCACACAATTTCTCCCCCTTAATGGGAACACTAGAGAAATATGGTGTGGACTCATGGAAGGTGGCATCCCTAGACACAAACATCTGACGACGGCTGGGATAGTAACACCTGTAATCCTTACTGGTGTTGGAATATCCAAGAAAGAGAGTCTTAATAGACTTGGGAGACAATTTGTCAGCTTTAGGATCAAAATTGTGAACAAAAGAGGCACACCCAAATACCCTAAGAGGAACAGGAAATGGCAGATCGGTAGGATGTAAAACTGAAAAAGGAGTATTTCCTTGAAGAATAGAAGAAGGTTGCCTATTAATAAGAAAATAGACAGTTAGTAAAGCATCTGACCTAAATCTCTTAGGAACATTGGATTAGAACATGATCATCCTGGTGATATCAAGAAGATGACAATTTTTCCTCTCAGATACCCTATTCTATTGAGGGGTATAAGGACATGATGTATGGTGTACCATTCCAATAGAACTGCAAAAATTAGCCATAGCATGTTGAACATATTCTAGGGCATTATCAAACTGGAGAATTATAATATTACACTCAAACTGAACTTTTGTTTGTTGATGAAAATGTTTGACAATGTACAACACATACTCTCGACTCTTCAACAAATAGATCCATGTCATATGAGAGAAATCATTGACAAAGGAAATAAAATATCAAAAACCATTATAACTGCTTTCCTTTATAGTACGATAGACATCACTGTGAAATAGATCAAAGGGACAAAGAGTCCGCTTATTGAGACGACTAGGATAAGACATCCTATGATGTTTCCCAATTTAACAGGACTGACACTCTAAGTAGGACACTTGTGGTAAATTTAGTTCTAACTTCCACAAACTCATCAGGGAAGGATGACCATATCTGTAGTGACACAGAAAGGGAGAATTGCTCAATAGGATAACAGGCGTCAAAGTAGTAGGTACTTGACACAGAAGACTTGCAACATGAAAGAGGTAGAGATAACCTTTCCTAGCCCCCCCACCAATCATCCTCATACTCTTGAGATCCTATAAAACAAAGCAAGAAGGACCAAACGTCATTGTACATTTCACAATATCAATTAATTTTACAATAGAGAGAAGATTGAATGGAAATTTAGGCACAAAATGTACAGATCTAAGGTCAATCTTAGGAGTAAGAGAAATGGATCCACTGAATACTTTCTACACTGATCCATGAACTTCATAGACTGGTGCGGGGTATATGAGTCAATGGAGTGAAGTAGTTTCCTCATACCAGTCATATGTTGTGAGGCACCAGAATCAACCACCCAGGTAAAGAGAAGAACTGGAAGCCAGGAAAGAAGAAGTTGGATTACCAGTGGTAAAAGCCAGGTTAGTTGAAGAATAAGATCTAATATTTACATACTGAGTGGCCAAAAGAAATATGTCATAATATTCCTTGGTGAGAGTGATTCTAGATGATCCAAAAGTAGAGGCAGAAGTAGAAGTAGTATTAGTTGGTGGTTTAGTCTACTCATTGCCTCCAGTAAAGTGCAATGTCCCTACAGGTGGTGCATCTGGTCTTCCATGTTTCTTCCAACACTTCTCAACAATATATCTTGGATGACCATAGAAAGTACATTTGGGGTCTGTGGACCCACCACATATAACACCTATACCTCCTCCTTAACTACAACAACAATGGATGTTTGAGACTCACTAAAGGAAGGAGTCGCATTAGTTTGTACAAGTTCAAAGTTGGATTGCATAATTCTGGAATGGGCTTCCTCCAAGATAGGAAGCTTATAATCCATCAGAATAACACTTCATCCAGAACTATGCAAAGGACTTGGCCAATATAAAAATTTGGCAATAACCAAGTCATCTCTATCTTTGATCTGCTCTGAAATAGTAACTAGATGATAAAATCTCAGCTCTTGAGCAATAGATTGAATTGTCCCAAAGTAGTCCTCTAGTAATCTGTCTTCCTATCTCTCTATAAAGAGACGATCATATATCATGAACTGATGCATGACATTCTTCTCTTGAGAGTAGTGCTTCTTAACAACATCCTAGATTTCTTTCACAATAGAGTAGAACATGAACCTAGCGAAATACTAGGCTCCATACTCCCCCACAACCATGTTTTTATCAGGATGTTATTATGCTTCCACTCTGCATACCCCTTATTTGTTGTGACTGGAGGATTCAAATCCACATGCTTTTCCATGTATCTAGATTCTAGCACTGCGTGGACAACATTCATCCATAGAAGAACATTTTTCCCATTCATCTTGATAGAACGAATTGATGTTAGCTCATTGTAGACAACCGAATCTTTATTGTCCTCCATGATTCATTTGTGATAAGGAGACATAGATGGAGAGATACACATCTTGTAGGTGCACCTTGTGACAGAAAGATACATGACATGTTGTAGAAGAGAGTGATGAAGAGATAAACGTCACCCGAATATAGATGAGATGATATGTTTCTGACGCATCAACAACCTCCAAGCGAGTATTTCTAAATCACACATGGAGGAGATGTGATTAGGAATTCCCTAAATAGACACAAACTACTTCATTGGTATTTTGAGAAGGCCATTGGAGAGATATAAAGAAGTTTGTGCCTTCCAGTCAAGGATCAACCGTGTTTGTCCCCTCACCCGATGGCATCCAGCTCATCAGAAAGCTACCTAGTGGCTTCTTGGCCGACAACGATGGGCTGCCGACGACTGCGGGCTTTCGACTATGCAGCTGCTACCTGGTGGCCTATTGCTGCCTGGTGGTGGTGCCTGGTGCTATTGGTGGTTGTTGCTACTTCTAGGTGGCGATGGTTGTTCAGTGCGATGACATATTGCCCAATTCGTTAGGGTTAGGGCCGGCTACGCTTCCCTTGGATCTTGTTGATCTGATGCCATGTGAACAAGAAAATTAGGGTGTTGCAATGCATCGTGTGTGAGAGGAGCAACATGCTACCTCTCCTTTTATAATAACTTAACTGAAGAAATTACATAAGAGTCCAGTAGTAAAGATAAATGACATAATGAAATACTGAGAATGCAAAACAACTATATTAACAATGGCCATCCTAATGTAATTTCTTGGAGCCATGAGGAATTACTACCACCTGAGGTCAACATCATATTTAACAACTTGTTGTTGATGATGATCTCTGTTGAACTAGTCTAGGACGATCATGATGACTATTAAATCAATTGGCTAGCTTCCTGGTTAGTCGATTGGTTGATTGAACTGGTCATTTGGCTTCCTATCCTTGCAACGTCTGCACTCCTCCATCCGGTCGGTTGGTCCACCAGTCGATTGGTTGGCTCCTCCTAGTCATCACCTCCTTGGTCCTTCATCTGATCGGTGTGGCTCTAGAACCGGTCAGTTCACTTGGTGAGTCGGTCAGCTCACTTGGTGCAGAATTCCTTCTTTGCAATAACACAAATAAAATCTAGCTATCCCAATGCTATTTTAACATATTACATTGTAAGGAGAAATCTCAAGTTATATTCGAGGAAGCATAGGAAGGAAAGAATTAATGCTTTTATTTATACAAAAGAAGAGAGAGGCTCATTATGCAAAGTGAGACATAAAAAGAAACAATAGCCATCCACCATGCACAAAAGGTCTAGGGGTATAGGCCATAACCATGCTACTAATCACCAAAAAAATAGTTTCAAGGCGACACATATAAATTACATATATATCATATCATATATATCATATCATATATTTATATTGGGATTGCTTGTGGTGTTTAATCGGATTTCAAATTATCCAGATTAATTATTCACATTTTATGCAATAAATAAATGATAAAACCAAAATCTACTCATATCGACTAAATCCCAAAACATAGTAAACAGATGTGGCTCTATACCACTGTAAGGAAATATGACATCAACAAAGGCAGCGGAAGCAAAAATTTTACTAAACATATTCCTAAAGACAGTAGATAGCATCAACAACTATGACATGGAAAGGATGGTTGCAACGTTATACTTGGTCCTAGAGAAAATCCAATGAAAATCCCCTTGTTGTGGTGTGCAACTTTCTTCAAGTTGCATCTGGAAGTCTATTGTCATCAGTATCCTGGTCTGGCACCATGAACGGTGGTCTGTGTCATCCTCCTAGTGGTACAAAACCCTCCTTGCCTCTAGAGTAGTCCACATGGACCACAAGGAACTCCTTTCATTCTCATGGAACATACATGAAGCAGTTGTCCCTTCTAGTCCACATGCTAGCATCGACTTAATCTCCCAATTATCTCCCCTTTGTTGTTTCTCCCTTTGATGGGTAGAACTTGCTCAGGTTCTCTTGGTTACCCCAACCATAGAAGACAACAATTGTAAAAGCTTATTGTTGTTTTTGGGAAGCCTCCATAATCCCTCTATTTGTACGAGGGCTAGGTCAGGGTTTCCAATCCATTTGGGAGTCGAAGAGACATCTATTTAAAACTTACAAATGGGAGAGCGGTCGGTCCGCACATCCAATCGGTTCGTTCATGCGTGAACTGGTTGGTTTGCGTAGTTCTGTATTCTAAATTACATTCATATTCAATAAACAATTAATGCAAAACATGATGTCAACACTAATCCTTGATCCAATTGAATTGGCCATTGAACCAGTACGTTCATCACATGAACCGGTCAGATAAGACCGATGAACCAGTCATTTCACATCCTGATTCATTCATTGATCAACCAATGCTGATTCCAATTGACCTAACACTCCAACCAATTGGTTCAACACTTGAACTGATTGGTTCAGAGTCCAGTCAGTCAATTTTAAACTAATTTTATTTAAATTGAATATCTAAACACATTTAGTAACCAAGATAAACATCATTCATGAATAAAATCTTGTTCCAATTGCATCCTATATGTGTGATCCTGTAAGTTTCAAGTTATGTTGGCAGTGAATGTCCATAACTAATTTATGACATCACAAGAAATGATTGGTATCTAGCAAGGCATCATTGTTACCCAAGTAATTGGAAAGTTGGAGAACAACTTCAACCTACAATTCAAGATTGGTGTTATAGTGATTGTATAGTTCCTTTGTCTCTGATATCCAGATTGAACTTGAGGCATGGAATCATCATCTTCTTCAATGTTCAATCCATGTTCCTTGAACTAGAGTAGATGGTCTGAGATATATGTGAACTCAACATCATATATTGATTCACATACGCATGGTCATGCTTTTCTCAGTCTTACTTATCAAGTCGCCAAGATATCAAACTCCTTTATGAGGGAAATATCCCACCTACATCACTCACACTCATCCTCATGTGTCACAGTGCACCTGAGCACCACCTTTATGCAAACCCTTATCTAGGATCATGGTGGATGATGCCAAAACACACCAAATGACATGTGATGAGTGTAGTGATTTCAGGTTTAAGAACCACAATCACCACTGTCACTATGAGAGATGATTTTGACTATCATTGAATGGTTCCATGCATCACTCTCAAGGTGGATCTTTCTGATACACTATTCTCTAACAAGTATTTATGTGTTTGGTTTGATATAACATATCATGACTTAATGATATTATGTCATCAACCAACACACACTCTAGTCTTATGTGTTATTGTTGTTCGTTAGCCTTCCTCAATATCAACCGAATAGGGACATAACACGAATGTATATTCTCTTAACATACATATGAACTCATTATTCAATACCTCAACCTGAAGACCTACGTCATTGATTAATATCATTCTTTTGATATTTATTATGGTACATCATTATCTCATAACTGAATAAAATAGAATTAAATGGAAGGTTGCCTTTCTTATTAATCAAATCATTTATAAGTTATGCCACTACAATCATCATATGATTGGCTCTATGGGCATACATACCAACACTCAGTAGATGAGTTTGTCGACCGAGACTCATGTGGTCTAAGTTTTTGTCAACCAGGAATGATTCTAGAATGTTAGTTTATTAATAATTAAATAAGTCGTTACAACTTAATTAACTTTTTCCTAATGGATAATTGACAACTAAGAATGCTCTAGACACTTCCCATAGGTATCCTAACCACATATAAATATTTCCTATAAATAGGATGGTCTTAGGGCACCTAGATATCAACATTGTGCACAATTTTGCACACTACATTGCAACAACATTTGATACATACTTGAGAATACTTCTACTTTCAATATTTCTCAAGAGAGCTTAGGTTCTCTACTTCAAGTTGATATCATTCTAGCCTAAGCCCTTAGCTCAGTTATAGTATCCTCTCCACCTAATACTATATTGCCTAAACCTTTTTGGAGTGGATCATCATCACTTGTCCATAAAAGTTGAATTTTATATCTTGTGAGCTTACATTGTTACTTTCGTTCCCCAATCTATTTCTTCATTTTTGTATAACTCTTGGGCTACTTCATGGAGTGAAGGCTATCCAAGAATCTTCTCAACTTGGTTTTCTTCCATTGGTCATTAAAGAAGAGGTAAAGAATGGTGGTCTTTCAAGTCCGTCAAAGAAGAGGTGGTTTGGTGCTCTTTCTTGTCCTTCAAAGAAGGGGTGCACAGGGTGACATTCCAGTGGCCTTGGTGTGTTTCTGCCAATGGTGTTACACACTACTCAATTGGAGCTCGAATAGATCCATCCCCGCAAACAGATACACATAGTGGATTCACTTTCAAAATTTATAAGGACCTACACAAACGTACTCACCTACACTAAAACACTACACCCAAAAATGCACATGGTCATGTCGTAGTATAGGAGGGCAGCAAGTGAAGGGTGGATCCATAGGGAGAGGAGGGGGCACTAGAGGTGGGTTGAAGGGTTTAAATATGATTTGTTTGATTCACTAAGTTTGAGCAATAAATCAATTAGAGGAAAGCAAACAATATTAAAACCTAAGTTAACCCTACATAGTTAATTCTAATGAGCAGGAAAAGACAAGGTAAGGCAAGAAAAGAGCAACCTACACTAAGGCAAGAAAAGAAAGGTCTACACTAAACTAATCTAGCAAACAGGGTAAAAGAGCAAGTAAAGAGCTAAACTAGCAAGAAAGCAAGAACAAAACAAGAAGCTAACTAAGCAAGTAAAGAGCTAACTAAGCTAACACAAGCTAAACAAGAAGGCAATTACGGTTTTAAAATAATTAAGGGAAAATGTGTTCTATTTAGGGGACACCCTTATAAATTAGGTTGGGGTGACATATGAACATAATGATTTCATTTAGATTATCAAACCAAACAATAAGCTAGAGTCTAATGAGTTATCCTAAACTACTAACTGGCCATGGATACACTAGGTTGTGTATAGGAGAACTAGTCCCTAAGACTCACTACTACCCTTGTGAGTCTCAATTGGGTTAGGGTTTAGGTGTAATTCAATTAAAGTCTAAACAAGTCTAGGTTTCTAGGTTAGATGATCTTAGGGTGATTAGGGGCTAAGGTTAGTAATGGGAGTGGAAGTCAGGTTTTAGGGCTCCCATCACCCACATTCTAACCTTGAGAAAGCTCCATGCTAAGCACACCAAATTGATCTAAACTAGCTACTTAGATCTGTCAACTAGGGTTAGGAGAATTGATTAGCATGAAGGAGGATGGGTAGCAAGCTTGGGTAACATGAATTGGACCTAGGAGTAAATCTCAAAATTCACACATATAAGGAATTTCCCTAAATTTCTAGGTGATTTCAAGCACAAACCAACAAGTAATTCATGAAGAGTGAGACAGAAATAGAACATAACCATTAGCAAACGAGATTACAATGTTTACATATCATTTTCCCCAACATGGTATCAAAGTAACATTTTTCACCCCAAACAGCCCACCCAAGGGGCCTAGCTACTCATAGCAATGTAAAATACAAAAAGAAGGGAGAAAGAGGTAGAAGAAGCCATGGAGCTTGGTGTAGATGGAGAAATCCTCCACTTCAACTATTGCAGGATGTCCTCCTCTCTCCTCTAACATGCAATGTCATGGGATGATGGTGGAATAGGATCATAACACAAGGAAATTAGGGTTTTGGTGGTGGAAATGGTGAAATGGGATGGAAATAGAGTGGAATGGCTAATGGGTAAAATGGGGAGCTAAGAGGTGGTAGAAGGTATCTAACCTCGACCTCCAGCCACCACCTAGGTATATATAGGTGTGGAGGAAGCAATAGGTCAAGTAGGGGTAAAGTGGGAAATGTAGTGCAAAAGTAGCCAGGTTTTGTGAGTAGCACAGTCGTGGTGGTCACCACAGCCATGGCGGGGAGGGGTGAGAATAGTCATGGTAGATGGGAATGACTATGGTGAGAAATGGGAGAAAAGCACAGGGACTTGGTCAAAAATGTACAGGAGGTAGCACGGCCGTGGTGGTCACCACAGCCCTGGAGTGGCTAGGGGAGAACGACCATGTTGGTCACCACAGTCATGGTGTCTTGGAAAACACTGCCCATTCTTGGATCTAGAACCGTTCTACTTCAGCTGTCACACGGCTGTGCAAGGTGTCACGACTATTCTGGGTCAGTCCACCACAGATATTCTAAGTGGCACACCGTGGTGATTCTTGCTTTGCTCCAAGGTGACTCTGTTGGTTTTGGATGAGCCAGTATGGCCGTTCTGTGGTACCATGACTGTGGTGGTCTCTGTTGCAACACTTTGACTTGATTCTTTGGATTCTCTTGGACATCTTTGCTTCAATGGAGCTTTGCCCACTTGAGGTAGGTTGAGGGAGCATCAAACTTCACTCTAGGCCTCTCCAAGGGTAGAGAAACCCTAGGATCACTCCTTCTCTCTCTTCCATCAAGCGTGGTCCAAATGCCTGAAAAACATGCAAATAATGTCCATTAGTGCATTTTATACAAATATGCATATTAGGGGAAATAACATGTAATCTAACAAGTATAGATATGATTGAAATACAATATGGCACAAGATGAAGCCTTAAAATAGGGCTGAATCACCACCCAAAACTTAAAACATACTTGTCCTCAAGTATGCTCCAACTCAATCTCTCTACAAATTTTTCACATTCAAGAAATGACAAATGCAATGCAATAAGTGAATATTTACTAAATGGGCTTAAGGATGACTAAGTACATGCATTCCACCTCTCTCCTCTCATCTTTCACAAACCAATCATGATTAGAGCACTGAGCCTGCGAACTTCATATATAGAGCATAGAAAACACAATCAATTCATATGGTTGTGATATTACTCTGGGTAAACTGTTTCATGGTAGAAAAGGTAAAAAATGATCAATTTTGCTGTTTTACATTCATGCATTCAATCCCATATGTCCATCCACACTAAGTAACCCACTGGGCTGCGAACAAGGGAAAAATGAGCTAGGTTTGACATTTCCTAGCTCCATGGGCATGCAAAGGGAAGAAAGTGTTACAACCCCAAATTTTGGGTTCCTTTGGTGAGAAATGTAATTTCTCATATTAAAGATATTTGGACAAAAAAATGATATAATTTGTTGTGAATAAATGGATTTCGTTTAAAATAGCCTTGTTGTTTGATTTGTGGGCTTTATTGGCTATTGGGCCCAATAACAAGGAAATTCAATTAATGAATAAATAATTGAGTTTTTGAGAAAAGAAAGGTGTGGAAAACTCTAGAAGGCAAATCCAAAGAGGGATTTCGTGCCACATGAGTTCCTTGAGTTCCAAGGAGTCAAAAGTTGCATGATAATGCAAAAAGAAAAGAAAATATCAATTAAGTATTTCTTTGTTAAGAAAGAAATTGGAAACAATGGTAAAATGTGGAAAATAAGTGAAAAGAGGTGTAATTGAGTTATCCTTGGTGGAATTTCGTATCCCAAGGATTCCTAATAATAAAAGGAATACTGATGAGGAAAATAAAAGAGAAATAAAGAGAAATCCTAAAAAAAGGATATTTTAATAAGGAATCAACCTAATAATGAGAAATAAACAGACAATGTGAAATAATGCATATTGATGCACTTAAGGATAATGAGTATTCCTTAAAAAGTAATTTCGAATTCTTTGAGTTTCTTAGGGTCCAAGGAGCCCCAATAAAGATGGAAGAAAGAGAAAATACCAAGATTGCAAAATAAGAGCATAATGTGATATATTATTGATGAATTTTGTAATATTGATACAAGGAAGTATTTTCTATCAAAAGAAAACATAATTCTGTGCCAATTAATTAAAAGGCAAGTACAAGGAATAAAGAGGAAATAATTTTCGAAATCCTAATATAAAAAGAAGAAGGAATAATAAGGAAGTATGAGAGAGAGAGAGATCTTGCTTCTTCATGAAGGAATTGGATTCCTATTAGGAAAGAAGTTTGTTTCTTCATGGGCAAGTGTCTTAGGGCATGGATACTCACCCCTATATAAAGGGTTGGTCTCTGGCCTAAGTTGAAGAAGAATCCCACGTATTCAACCCTCTCTTCTCCTTCTTCTTTGTCCAAAACCTAACCCAAAGGGTAGAGCAACCTTGGAACCTATAGGCGGCTGTGGTGAGTTATTGGTGAAGGCACGAAGCTACCCCAACGATCTAGATAATTGGATTCCATCACCTTTTCTCCCAGCTACGCCCAAAGTGCCTAGCAGATCTGCAGGATCTACCACCTTGGGCACCACCACTGGCCTGGATTCGGCCACCTTGGTCGCACCTGGGCGGCACCCTAGGTACGGCGGGATGCTGCGGAGCCAGAGTAAAGGTAGGCAGCAGCCGTAGGACCTTGGGAAGGCCTCCGCGAGCAGACCTAGTTGACTACAAGCTGGCCGCGAGTGCAGACCTGGCCGCATGAATCTGCCATCCTCGACACGAGCTAGGAGTGGCTACGGGGGTGTGGTGGTGCGACGGAGGCAAAGGAGAAGGTTTGGTGGGCCGTCGAGTCGAGGAGGAGGAGCAGTCGTCGCGCGGATCGTGACTAGGGCTGCAGGTCGGCGCACCTGGCAGCATCGCGAGGTAGAAGAAGAGGATTGGCACGTTTGACGGTTCTGCCCCTCTACGGGGTGAAGAGAAGATGGACTCAATGAGGGCAAAACCGTAATTTGGTAATAAACTCAAAGGCAAGTCGTACTGCATGCATAAGGCGACGTGGCACTCTGTGATTGGCCCGAAGTAAGTGATTCTTATTAAATTTGTAACTAAATAACCGTAGCTCGGATAGATGCGCATTATACATGAATTTTGCTCAGAAAAATGAGAGGAATGCAATAAAAATATATTTGAAGCCTAATTATGCTTGCAATTCGAAAAGTAATAGAAGTTATTAACTTTAATGTAATGATGATTAAGAAACCCTATTTTGATATGATTACTGTGGTTAGTAGGGTTTAATAACTGATTAAAGTGGATATTAGCCTGTTAATGATAAAAACGAACATAGCAAGAAAAAGGATGAACTTTGCATATAATTAGTTAATTTGGAGTTTCATATGCACGAATATACTTTAATGGGCCTTGAAACCCTAATGTTGGTAAATTCGACTCTTAATGGCTTTAATTGACTAATTTCATGATTAAAGTTGGAATATGCTGAATCTAAGCTATTTCGAGCATTAAAGTCCCTAATTTGTGGATAATTAACCTTAATATAGAAATTAGGGTTTCCGATTGAATCAAGGTAGAATTAATAATAAATAGAGTTCATATGGGAATTAGACCATAATGAAGTATGAGTTGTTAATCTGAAAGAAACTAAAGGTGATAATTGAGTCTAATGACCTTGAAATAACTTAAAAGGATAAAGAAGGTAGTTTTGGTATAAAAGAGAAATAATCAACTTTAATTGGGCTTATGATGTTGGAATTAGGGTTTATGAACTAAGAGCATTTAATATGATAAAAGTGTTATGGTGGCAAAAACCCTAATAAAACCCCAATGTGATCTAGAAAGCCTAAGGTGGAATCCAAGTCTAGCTTTAGAATGTTTTGGATAAACTATAACACTTGGATCGCATGCATTAATTTTAGGATATTGTTGATTGCTTGTTGATTGATTCTTTATCCTTATTGCTTGGACAATCAAGTTTCTCTCGATCAGGTATGTGGTTAATTATGAATAACCGCCTTAGTTTCCCGAGGATTTTCCGGATGATTAATCGCATTGAATGCAAATTATCTGTTTAGATGTTCATACTTGGAAATCATAAAGTCACTATGATTATCACATTAAAAATAGAAGTATGTATTCTCTCACCTACATGCCACCCTGATGGATGATGCCAAAGGTCAGGCCCAGATGGGTAGACCAATGGACACCTTGAGTGGTGACCCCAAGCACCAAGATCAGGATTGAGAAGGTGGCCTATGATATTGCATGACTAGTGGGCACCATGAGTGGTGACCCCCAGACACCAAGCTCGGGATTGAGAAGGTGGCCTTAAGTCATTGGCAAAGGGCACCCTAAGGTGGGTATGCCAGGGTTAGGGCAAAAGCAGTGGTGAATGTCATACTGAAAAGTGTAAATTGGCTTGTTAAATAATTTGATTGTGAATATTAAATTGTTAGCCATATTTGCAAGATTTTGGTTGTTCCCACATACCAGTATATTTTGATATACTGACCGACGTTTTGTTTGTCGGTGTTTTAGGAACAACAATTGAAAGAACAAATAGTAAAGTGACACATTGTGGAAGTAAAACATAAAGTGCAAGGAGGATTAGTTAGAGTAGATTGAAGCTTGGATAGATAGATTCCCAAAGTTTTCAAAGGTAAGTAAAGTTTTAATTTTATACCAAATTGCAGTTAGTTAGTAGAATTTTATAATTGTTATTGATTATTTGTCGAACCTTTGACCTGTTAATTGAATAACGGCTCTGACCTTCAGGTCTCCCTTAATTGGGGGTTACCGGGAGGCGGGGTCATTACGGAAAGGGTTGTGGTTTGAGTTTGGAGTGCTTTTACACACTCATATTTTCTTTATTTAGATGCTCTTAAACAAGAGCATCTTTTATTTTCTTTTTGCATTTTTTTCGTTTTCTTTTCTTTGTCCTTGGTGTAGATAGGGTGCATGATGATGAGAGTGAAATGGGGGATATAGATGTGGCCACCCCAAACTTTTGGAGGTAGCCACGACTGATGTGTGCACTTTGGCATCCTTTCATGAGGCAGAGAGGTAAGAAAATGATGGAAGAAATGTCTGGTCAAATAGGGGTTACTAGTAAGGACATCAACATGAGATCTCCAGCATTAAAATTACTCCAACAATTTCATCAAGAAATGACACACAACATGAATGAGCAATATTAAAACCACATTTTTATCATGAGATTCTACATAACTCTAAGCGTTTGTGGCTTGCTTCAATCACAATTCAATCAAATGGTCCACAAGCATAAGAGAGGTGACGCACATGTAAAAAGACAAAAATGAGACCATTTAGCAATAGATCATGATAATTCACTTGCATTTGAAAAAGGTCATCATTTTCAATCAAATACGTAGAGATTGGGTCAAAACACACTTTTAGACAAGAAGTTCTAAACTTAAAAAAAATTGGCCAAAACAGTGCCAAGATGGCTTCAATCACATCTAATCCTATATTATTGAACATAATGCAGGAACCAAGAAAAATCTAGCTAAAACATGCAAAAATTACCAAAAATCTATATGATGTGCAATGCATAGAAAAAAGAGAAAATAAAATAAAATTATGCAAAGATTGTAAGAAAGTAAACTACATGACATACATGCATTCAAAGCACATGAAATCTAATCTAGATAGCAAGAGCAAGAAAATAAAACTAAACGGCAGATGAAATGCAAAAAAGAGTAAAATGGGAAAAAGGGCATACCGCCCTACCACCCCAAAGTTTTGAATCATGTTATCCTCAGAATGACACTAAAGTATAGGAGTGATAGGGTAGATGATCACTGTGATGGCTCCAGTGGTGGAGGATGCTGGTAGTAGGAACCCCAGTAGTCTGAATGTGGAGGTAGATAGTTGTCTTGATATGTTGACATTGTGCTCCACCAATCTTCTCCCACTGGGGGTTCCTTTGGGCCTGGGTGTGCTAAAACTAATACATGTGGTTGACCTGATAGTGCATCTACTGATGGTATAACCACATAGCACCCTGGGTATGCTGGAAACCCTGCCGTGCCCTCAAAATGCCCTCTTGGGTTCTCAGAATGATATCATGTGTGCTATAGATGCCCTCAAGCTGTGCATGTATAGTTGACATGTCATATGCATTTGTTGTGGGATGCTATGGCTGCTATAATGTCTCTACATCACATCACCTAACTATGCTCATCTCTCACTCCTCAAGCATCCTCTTCCTCTTGGCAGCTGCCTGTGACTCTCCAAGTCCTTTAGGCAGATCTTTGGGCTGCTACTGCCATGTGTCTCTAGGGGCTCCTCTTCCCACCTCCTCAAGATGTCTAGAAAATCTAGAGATGGGCCACATCCCTCTAGGAGAGGTGTGGCATGGTAGGGGAGCTCTAGTGAAACCCCTGCATAAGGAGGGTTGACCTGGTAGAAAATCTTTTGATCAATGACATAAATCATATATGAGCGAGTCAAGTAGTGTAGGTCAACAAGCTTTCCTCCTTTTGCCTTTGTGTAGCCAGATACGTCATGCCTAGGGCCAAAGAAATGTAAGTCACAATCCCTCCCATGATAAAAGTATTCCTACTCTTGGATGGGATTGTCTTCATGTGATTAATAATGAGTGACCCCAGATTTACATGCTTTTCCTACACCATCCATCCCAACACAAAGAGGTCATTCTTGATATAACAACCTTGATTTTCATATCGGGTGAAGATGGTGTTTGCCAAGACCTTCTAAATGTATCTTTAGACGGGATTGTGAATCATACTTGTCTTTAATTTTCCCACAAAAAATATGCTATGCCATGTAAGCCTTTTCCACATTGGAGGGTAGTTCGCATTGGTTTCCCTATCTATGCTTCCTTGATCAGGTGATGTCACAGCCTCGGGGGTTGGGGTAAAAATGTCATTGAGGAAAGAAGTAGTGATAAGGTAAGTGCCATTCCCCAAAGTGACACTAATGGCATCCTATGAGACCTTCTCTAGGGTTGCAAAGAATTGTTGTGTCAACTCCACATAGGTCTCTTGAATTGTGGTCAACACATCAACTAGCCCAATGGGCTCCAAGATACCCTGAATTTTTTTTAAAGATACCCAAAGTCTCTATTGTCTCCTAGCAAGCGTAGTGAGTGGTAATCACTCGGCATGTCAAGCACTTTGGGTGCTTTGGCTATTTCACTTTCTTGCTCTAACTCTCAGGTGTTACCTCATGATGCACTTTAGGAGAATCCTCCTACTGTGCATCTAGAATTATCTCATCTTCATCATCTACCAGTACCCACATTCGTGCTCTCGGTTGTGGTTGTGACGGCTGTGCCGTGGACGTTGAAGGTCGTGCTGCTGAAAATGATGGCCGAGCTGCCGAAACTGATGGGTGGGCTTCAGAAACTGATGGACAGGATGCTGCCCCTCCTCCACTTCTAGAGGACTCCTCCATCATGGGATCTACTATCACCGCCATGTGGAGTGATTCTCCCTGTGAATCAGAGGCTGTCCATGGTGGTGGAAGGGCTAGAGGTGCTGATGGAGCTGAAGATGACACATTCTTCGGCCGGTGCCATAGGAGATCACATCCTTGGTCCTATCCATGACTTTCTTAGCCATTTTCTTCATCTTGGACTGAAATTGGCGGAGAAACATGGAATGTTAGGGATTTTCACTATTCTGCATATGTGGGGCGGAATGGAGAGAAAGTGGATAAATCAGTGGGTGAAAATGGGTGGAAATGATGGATAGAGGTAGGGAAAATGATAGGGATATGATTTGGGATGAATTGGGGAGATTTGAGGAAGAATCAGGGGTGGAATGGAGTTGGTGTAGTGTTGCACGACGTCTCTCTTGCGTGGAACGATCATTCTATTCGCGCGGGGGGTGAATGAACAAGTGAAGAGCAAAATTGCAAAATGTTGAATGAAGTATTGGATTGGGAAGCAGCATGGTCGTGTTGTGTGGCGTGCTCATGGTGGTTTGCCTGCTGCATAGATGTGGCACCCTACATGACCGTTCTAAGTGGGAGGCTACACGATCCTTTTGCCTTGCACAACCATGCTGGGTTTGTTCTTCAATTCACAAATTCTTTGATTTTTCTCAATTTCTCTGTTGATTGTGAATGCACCACCACAAACGTTCCATGTCACCACAGTTGTGGTGAGTACTGTGGTAGTTCATTTCAACTTGAATCTCATTAAAACATCAAATCCTTGATCCAAAATGGTTTTTCATGGATTGCTTGTCAAAATTTCATCTAATTTTCCTCATTTCAACCTATTTTCACCTCCACATCTTAAAACTAAACAAAAAATATAAAAAAAGTGTGTGTGTCTTCTTGGCAAGTGTAAAAACAAAACAAAAGTATCAAAAATTGAAGGTTGGGTGAAAAATTCCCAAACCTATGTGCGTTGCCTCCCACAAGCATTGAGTTTCATGCCTTCTGCTGGGCTTCTAGGAGATTCTTCAATTATTCATCCATTTGGCATCCTCATGTGCCCATTCTTGCAATAAATGCATCTCTCATTTGCACTCAACCTATGTTCTTCATCCCTTTAATCACCAAAAATGTCATCAAATCCTTCATCTAGGTCCCCTCCTCTCCAATGACCATTCAGACTCTTGAAGTGATCATGTCTAATATCCTCATCTCAGGCTCACTGGGTTGGAGTCTTATACATGTTGATCTTGATCTTCATGTCCATGAATGAAATTGTCATCATGCCACTACGAACATGTATCTCGGTGTCAGTTGTAGATAAGAACGGTCTTCCCAACATAATAGGAATCTTCCTATATTCTAACTTCATATCTAAAACAATTAAATTCGTCGAGAACACTATGCCCTTTTCTTTGTCTATCATCACCAAAACATCATCCACTCTTCCTCTAGGCACTTTTATTAAACGGTCCACCAATTGGAGAGTGCAATGTGTCGACTTCAACTTGCCCAATCCCACCTCCACATAGACATTATATGGCATCAAATTCACACTAGATCCCAAATAAAGTAAGGATTTGTCTATGTGGTGTCCCCCTATGTAACTAGGTATGAATGGGGCTCATGGGTCTTTCCTCATCACGGGGAGTGAGTGTTGGATGATAGAGATCACTTGTTCAGTCAACTTCACCCTCTTTGGTATTCTCCCCATTGACCTTCTCTTCAGAGTGCATAACTTCTTTAGAAACTTGGCATATGATGGAGTTCACTTGATAGCATCCAACAATGGAATATTGACCTTCACTTGGCGAAGCACCTCAAGAATGTCAACATTGTGCTTTTGTCTCCTCCTTACTTCAGTGGCTCATCTAATTGTTCAACGAATGATGGCTCATTTTCTTTGGCCTTGATTGCATCAAAATGAGATGGAACACTAGGGATGGTGGGATCTACAAATGGAGTATGAGGTGGAGCACATGGTATCCAAAAATCAACAGGCGGTGTTACATAATCGTCTTCGGCAATTTCAATCATAGTATCACCACTTGACTGCCTTTGTTTTTCTTTATCAACTTTTCTTTGGCCTGCGGGCTACTCAAGAGATTTCCCACTCCTTAGAACTATCATAGACTTCCTTGCTCATGGTGGAGAGGGGGAGGTAGTTGTGGTTGTGGAGGAGGTGGAGGTGGTACTTGGTATTGAAATTGAGGTGGAGGGGGGAATTGAGGTTGGAAGGTGAATTGTTGAGAAAGTTGTGGTGATGGAGGGGGAGAGGGAGTATAAGGCTTGGGATCACCTTGGAAGTGATATATGGCCTGCACCTGCATGGGGGTGGACTATAGAAAACTTGTGAAGAAGGCATTGGTCCACTTACTTCATTGAAACTCAAGATGGGTTTTTAAGACAATTTTTCTTCTTAGAGAGAAATTATGGAAGATAGCTACTCTATCCTCTTCTCAAGCCTTGTCACATTCATTTGTATGCCATAAAAGCTCTTCAACCTAGAGAGAACCTCTTCCTCAAACCTTGAGCTATATCTTGGACTTTGTGGTTCCTGGTAGCTATAGGAGTGAGGTGTCTTCTTTTCTTCACCATAGAACTCAACAGAATTGACTGAGTGGCAAGGAACATTTGTCACTTGGTTATTCATGAAGCTCATCATGTCATCAAGAATCTTCATCACTTGCGGGCTTGAGACATTATGAGTCAGAGATGTCATATCAAAGGCATGGCCACCATCATTCATCATGCTTGAAGCTCAGATTCTCGAACCTTCTACCAACTGCTCATACAAGGGCCATATCTCCTCGGGTGGCCTATCCATCAAAACTCCTCCATAAGAGGAATCTACTGAGGTTTGTCTCGTTGGGGATAGATCGGAGTAAAAGGACTGAACTAGCTACCATAAATGGATCTAATGGTGTGGACACTCTCTCAACATCTTTCTAAATCTCTCCCATGCATAGTGAAACTGTTTATTGGCCAATTGATTGAAACTTGTTCTGGTACACCGCATTTGTGTTAACCTTTCTATAGAGTAGAATTGTCTTAAGAAGGCATTCTTCATCATTTACCAACTCATGATGTCCCTCCTTGAATCATACCAATCTTTGTCTTTATCTTTGATGGATAATGAGAACAAGGTCAAGTGGATTGTGTCATCACTAGCCATCAACATCATGAAGGTGGAGCATACTTCATGAAATGAGTCCAAGTGCTTGTAGGGGTTCTCACTCTCTGAGTCATGGAAGATGGGCAGGAGCCCAAGAAGACCTGGAGGGATGGAGAATTGCTCGCCTGGCATTTGATCCATTCTGCTAGCAAATGGCAATTTGTACTTGCTAAGCATGAAGTAATCTTGAAGTGTCTTATGAGGTACATTTTGGCCTTCCATCTTGTTTTCCCCACATGCATTGTCACATGCAGAAGGCACAACCAAACAAAAGAGAATAAGTTAGCAAACCAATATACACAAATAATATGAAGAATAAAGAATAAATAATAGCAATGATGAGGGAAGTAGGAAAAGTCAAAGCAAAACTAACAAGCTAGGTCGAGCACCTTTCTCCCCAGCAATGGCACCAAAAAGCTTGGTGCATTTTTACCAATGGTGTTACACACTACTCAATTGGAGTTCACATAGATGCAACCCCAGGAACAGACACACACAGTGGATTCCCTTTCAAATTTATAAGGACCTACACAAATGTACTAACATACACTAAAACACTACACCCACAAGCGCAATGGGTCTTATCCTAGTATAGGAGGGCATCAAGTATAGGGTCGATCCACAGGGAGAAGAGGGGGCACTAGAACTAGGTTGGTTTTTGGTACTAGATTCCTACTGTGGAGTCCGGGGTTGAAGGGGTTAACGATGATTTGTTTGATTACATTAAGTTTGAGCAAGAAAGCAATTAGAGGAAAGAAAACAAGATTAAAATCTAAGTTAACCCTAGATAGTTAATTCTAATGAGCAGGACAAGACAAGGTACGACAAGAAAAGAGAAATCTACACTAAGGAAAGCAAAGAAAGGTCTATACTACACTAAGCTAGAAAATAGGGCATAAGAGCAAGTAACAACTTAAACTAGCAAGAACAAAGCAAGAACAGAGCAAGAAGCTAACTAAGAAAATAAAGAGCTAACTAATCTAACACTGGCTAAGCAAGAAGACAATCAGGGTTTTAAAGCAATTAAGGGAAAATGTGGCCTGTTTCGGGGATGCACTTATCAATTAGATTGGCGGTGACATATGAACATAATGATTTCTTTTAGATTATCAAACCAAACAACAAGCTAGAGTCTAATGAATTATCCTAAACTACTAACTAGCCATGGATATGCTAGGTTGTGTATAACGGAACTAGTCCCTAACACTCCCTACTACCCTTGCGAGCAATGGAAGATTTAGGGGGGTCAAACAGGGGCACTTCCCCCCTCAAATTTTGGATTTTTTTAAAAATATAAATAATATATCATTAACATGGTATCACAATGAGAAGGTTGATCAAAATAATAGACCGTCTCTCCCTTCTCTCTCTAGGTCACCCACTCTCCCTTCTCTCTAGGGCTCCCGGCGGCCGCTGTTGGGGGGAGGGAGTGCTTCCTTGGCATCTTCCTCCGCCTGGCTACCACGCAGCCTCGACGAGGTCCGATTGAAGTTCGGTGCAAATTCCTAGAGTTAAGATGCGGCTTGGGGCTTCCTCTCGACTGACCTAAAGGAAGGGGAATTACTGGATCTCTCCCTCGGCTATGTGGGTCGAGAGGTGACGTGACGCGCAGTGTGGAGTCAGATTTGGCTCCATGGTTCGCATCTGACTACATCGGCTCCACTCCGTTCAAGAGTGATGGAGGGAGAAGGTGCTTCCATCTGGATCCGTAACTAGTTGTTGCTCCGTCATCGCAGGTGAAGGGGGTTACTCCTTTACAGGCTCATTCTCCTCCCCTTATGAGGCTAATGATGATCCCCCTTCCTTCTTCAAACTGGGTCGTGTCTTCTCCAACTTACTTGGCAGGGCTCCCCCAACGGTGCATCGGCGGCTCCCCTTTCTGGGTCTTGGCACCTCCGGATCTCGATCACATGATGATGGCCCTGGCCAATCATTGACCCCAGTTCCTCCTTTGGAGGTTTAGGGTGTTCGTTTAAATGCTCTGTGCACATAGAGTAGGTTGGCTCAGTGGCTCGGAAGGGATGTTCTCTTCTTTGGTCTATGTTTCTACATATGATCTTGCGACATTCATCTTGAAGCTTCGACAAGCTGCTGCTGTGCTGCCATAGCCAGTTAGAGAGATCATGTTGATTGTAAGGGTGGTTCCTAGTTTCGTTTCTTCACAATTTGTGGGTGAGATTAAGGTAGTGAAGGGAGGTTCAAAGCGTCACCAAGAGGATCTCATCATCTCTCTGTCTCGCTCAGATGTGGTTAGCTTGTGTCATGGTTGTTGAAGTCTCCTCAAGATGCTGCTGATCTGGGCTCTGTCCCAAATCCTGGACGGCTATTTCCAGCCTGTTGACTAGAGGTCCTCGAACTGGCTTTCTTTGGCCTTTCTCCTACTGCTTGCTGGACGCCATTCAGTTGATCGATGAAATGCTCTTGTGCAAACAGGGGCTTTGAGCTCTTGAGTGGCTGGCTCTTGTTGCTGCGAAGTAGAACACTCTCAACATGTTCGTTCCTTATGCTTCTTGGAGCTTGCTCCTGGTTAAGCTTACAACAAGGATCTGGGGTCGGATCCTTCATCCCGACTTCCCCTCCTTTGCTGGGTGTAGGAACACCCCTAAGGTGTTGATGAGCAGCCTCTTTGTAAGAAGTTGGTTGCAGTTCCTATTGCAGGACATCAACAGATTGCTTGCGTGGTTTCAGATGTTAGTTGAATCCTCTAATTGTTGACTTAGGACCACATATTGTGGGTGTAGCTATAAGACAGTTGGTACCGTGCCAAGAATGAAAGGATTGTTTCGAACCTCTTAGGCTTGTAGTTCTCTGTCGGTGGAATGTGATGGTTCTGGTGATCTGAGAAGATCTGAAGCTAGTGATGTTGTTCCAGACATGATTACTTGGTGGATGTCATATTTTAATCTATAGTTACTCTTTGTGGGTGGGCTTATGGCATGTATCTGCAGGTTGTAATAAATCGTTCTCCTGGTAGGAATGCCTGGTTTTTAGTCTTGTTAGTTCGATGTTCATCTCAGAGACTGTTATCTTTAGGTCTAGTGTAATACCCCCTATGTGGGGTATATGGTCCTTGGTCGAGCTCTTAGATCCTTGTGATATAATGGGGTACTCTGTGCCCAATGTTTTTTGGTTTTAGTAACACACTTTTTGACCGACCAAAAAAAACATGGTATCACAATTAATATTATTTTTAGGTGTTATCTATGATACACACTTATATATTTTGTCATAAATAATAGACTTTAACATTAGATAATCTCATTACAAATGTGATATAAGAAACAAAACACAAATAGAAACACATGGAAATAAGATAAGTTTTATATAAACTATGAAGTTTTCTTAGTTTTATAAATAAATCTTGATATTTATGAATTTATATAAATTCTAATAAACATATTGTTAGTTATATCACGAATACATACACTAATGTCGAGTTTTTAGTGATAAATATAACTGTATACATTGATAAAATAAATAACCTAACATGGATAGTTAGTGGTATACTTTATTAAAATGTCAAACTATACAAATAATTATATACGCGACAAGTATAGTTAGTGGTTAGTTATATGTGTGTATAGTTTGCTTGTCCTGATGATGTAAGATGATTTTTCTCTAATTCGGATGTACTACATGTTAAAATAGATAAAAGATTACTCAATACTAATAATTTATTTTAATCTACTATTTAATGATATATTGCTATAATGTTATTAAACCATACAATTTTATACATCAAATGTATTTGGTAAAATAATGACACATCATGTATTGTTATACGATGAATACATAAAATAATATAAATGTTAAATAGTATAAAAAGGGTTAGAGAATTTATTGTAAATTATTTGCTCTTTCTGATATGACTACTAATGACATGTCAATTCTTTTTATTGTATTATATTACCAAGATTTTACAAAATTTCTTAAATGTTAATCATTAATGTCTCACTTATTTAAATATTTTGTCTTTTTAGTAACTATCTAGTCATACTTTTATAAAAATTTTGTTTCTTTAAATTACACATATTATTTTTATTATAATGTAAAAAAACAACATGTTTGGTATTTTATTTATTTCACCATTAGATAGAAATGGCTATTTCTATAATTCAATATCTAACAATTTTTCATAAGATGTATGAAACATTAGGTAAAAACATTGAATAAGTTAATGTCATGGTAGTATTGTGTGGCTTAAATTTATTATATTATTTATCTTTCAACATATATAATATAATTATTACATGGTATCAATTTTACAATTCAATTTTATCAAATTCTATGTGAATGTTACTTTTAAATTACTAGAATTCTCAAACCAATCACATATGGAATAGCTTGCATGATCTTATAAAATAAATAATAGTCAACAAATAATGTTGAGCATAAATTACATGTAGTTTGTTTAAGATGATCTAAATTCATGAAGAACTAATTTAAAGAAGTGGTGGTATCATAAAAAAAGTTATATATTTTCTATGTTAGTAGTCGTGGTTTAGAATGCATTCTAAATGTGTGGAGAATATTATAAGATACATAATCTCAATTGATAATATATATAGATATATGAGTATTCTAATCGTACATGGAAATTAGGT
The DNA here is from genome assembly GCA_963693085.1 of Alisma plantago-aquatica. Lineage (NCBI taxonomy): Eukaryota > Viridiplantae > Streptophyta > Magnoliopsida > Alismatales > Alismataceae > Alisma > Alisma plantago-aquatica. The sequence continues at coordinate 515,450,949 of OY856415.1, forward strand.
AGTCCACAATGTATGAAGCTATATCCTCATATTTTTTTGTTGATGTAAATTCCATTGTTTATCCTATCCAAATCAAGATAAATGGGTTAATAACAAATTTTTGGGATAAGTAGATTCTCTTTTTTCTCATGATAAAAATTGAAGACTTATTTATTTATTTATTATATAAATAAAGAAATATTAATTTAATATAAACTATTAATGCTACTTCATATGTGCCCCCCTTCATAAAGGGGCTGGCTCTACCACTACTTGTGAGGCTCAATTGGGTTAGTAGGTGTAATTCAATTACAATATAAACAAGTCAAGGTTTCTAGGTGAGATGATCTTAGGGTGATTAGGGGCTGAGGTTAGTAATGGGAGTGGAAGTCAGGCTTTAATTAGGCCTCCCATCACCCACATTCTAACCTTGAGACAGATCCATGATAAGCACACCAAATTCATCTAAACTAGCTACTTAGATCTCTCAACTAGGGTTAGGAGAGTTTATTAGGATGTAGGAGGATGGGTAGCTATCTAGGGATCCATGAATTGGACCTAGTAGCAAATCCCAAAATTCACACTTATAAGTAATTTTCGTAAATTCCTAGGTGATTTCAAGCATAAACCAAAACAAGTAATTCATGAAGTGTGAGATAGAAATAGAACATAATCATTAGCAAATGAAATTACAATATTTACATATCATTTTCCCCCAACATGGTATCAAAGTAACATTTTTCACCCCAAACAACCCACTAAAGGGGCCTACATAGCAATGCAAAATATAAAAAGAAGGGAGAAAGAGGTAGAAGAAGCCATGGAGCTCAGTGTAGATGGAGAAATCCTCCACTTCAGCTACTGAAGGATGTCCTCCTCCCTCCTCTAAGGTGCAATGGCATGGGATGATGGTAGAATAGGGTCAAAACACTAGGAAACTAGGGTTTTGGTGGTGGAAATAGTGAAATGGGCTGGAATGGAGGTGGAAATGGAGTGGATAAGGGGTGAAAATGGGAGCTAGGAGGTGATAAAAGGTAGCAGCAATAGCCAAGGCAACAGTAACAACTCATGTTGAGTATATTGTCTGCCGTGTTTTGTAGATAGAGGTCCTATGTGTCGTCTCTATACTCTCAGGTCCTTGGAGTAAGTTCATAATGGTTTCATGAATGATATGAGAGTTTTGACTTGTATGCCTCAAGGTTTTATGTTGTTTCAGTATATGTGTTGATATAGAAACTATTATATGTTGTCCTCGAAATGAGAAGAAATAGTGTTTGTATAATTTGAATCATGATATATATAAGTTTTGGATCTTTCAGTAAGAGTTTCCTGGAAGAGGATCTCCTTGCAAAATGGTTTTAAATTTTAGTGATTTTTTAATTTCGCTATTTATGATTATTCTGCATAATTAGTAACGATTTGGCTGTTAGTTTGTGATGGTCATTACAAATTTGGTATCAGAGCTTAAGGTTCGCTGAGTCTACATAGACATAGGACTAAGGTGTTCAGTTTGTTCTAGTGTCCTCCAGTGTATCTTATAGTGACTTCTGCTTGTGCAGAAGATAGAGTAAAGCTTAAAGATGTCTGGAGAAAACAAGGAACACATTGCTGAAAGAAATGCTGTTGCACCAGGAGAAGGTGCAAGGGATCAACGAGAGAAGAACGACTTCTTGAGAAGCCCTAGGTTGATCCAACCATGATAGAGAACCCTACTTTTAATTCTCTCACCGGATTGGTTATGACAACATTAGCACGTATTGAGAATCAGATACAAGAAATAAACCTAGAATACCAGCCCCCAATAATGAAATTTTGGGCTCTAGCAGGATTCTTGATCAACATCATTATGTTGGAGCAATGGAAAATGTCAAAAGAATTAGGATACGACACAAAATCAGAGTTTGCGACAGGTGTAGGCAACCGGGACATCTTATAAAGGACTGTCCATAGAAGGATAATGAGGCAGGGATTAAGAAAAGATCTATCCAAACTTAGGAACAAATGCCTAGTAGTTCTAAAAAGGGGAAGTTTTTGGTACCACCATTGCAACCAATGTCTAATGCACCAGGGAAGTGGCTACCAAGAAAGGGCAAAGGACCTCATGTTCCACCAGTTCAAACTCTTGATTTAGCCTCTACATCAGTTATAAGGCCGACAAGGCCAGGGGATGCTTATAAGATATGCTATAAGTGTAAATAGATTGGGCATATTAGATCCTTTTGTCCAAAAAGGAAGGAGGAAATGACCCAATCGCTGAGGTAGAGTCAACAAGACTCTTAAAGGAAATGGTTTAGCAATGGCACACGAGGACGTAGACAGACATCCCAAGTAGGTCCATCTGCACCGAACAATATAACACAATGTTGGAAACATGCAATGAGAAGATTCTATGAAAAGAATCAGCCTGAGGCAGTAATCAATTCACGAGTTGAGGTAGGTCAGATGAAATAGTGTCATTCTGATATATCATTTCATGATTCTATCTGTTAAATATAAGAAAAGTAGTTTTCATTGAGCTTCCTTTGACTAGTCCTATGAGGAAATAAGGAAGGTGAGACTTACATTCTGTTCAATAATCTTTAAAATTCTTTACAATTTCTTTTATCTATGTGAATGAGGATGAGGTGTAGAAGTGATGCCTGGAGAAAATCCAGGGATGCTAAGTACTATGTTTTTGATGATATGAAACGTAAGGAATATGATAGTAAACAAAGTGTGTACTACCTAATCTCAGTACTTGTATACCCTGGCCATGTATTTAACTATTGAAGATAAGGTAAGGATGGAACTCTTAGATTGTTATCTTTCTAATTACTTTGATCAAGTAGTCATTTTGAGACAATCTAGTGAGCATAACGAAATTGGAAATATGGCATGGATATTTTTAGCACATTCAAAGTGCAATAAATCAGAATCTGAGATGATCTCAGATCAATCTATGTGTATGAGGAAGTAAAAAGTGTAATCCTCATTATAAGAGAAAGAGATCAAGGGAGATGATCCATGTTTGATAAAGTCTATGTGAATAGTAAGGATCTTTTCCATAATATGGAAATGGGAAATGTGATAAAATTATAGAATGTTCATAAACATGGTATACAATTAACAAAGAAAGGAATGATGATATGTAATCATCCATATAATTCCTATGCAGATGGCAAAGAACTTAGGATAAAACAAAAGTAAATGACTCATGAAAAGTTGAAAGTTCATGCAATAATCTTAAGGAGATGATAATGTCTCCTCTTTGATGAACAACCCTACGTAATGATGGGGTGATAAAAGAAATATGTTTCTTTGTATTCATTCCTTTCAGGGACATGACAATCAAGTGAGTCTTATGACACTTGATGTGCATGAGATAGAAGTGTTCTATTGATGGATACTTGGAAAAAGTATCAGTTTGTCTTGGACTTTGGTTCCAAGATAAAGATATGTGTAATAGGTAATGTCCCAAAATGAAAGAAAGATCCTTTGGTATGTTTGTCTTTGTTATTAACAATAGAGAGATGGAAATGATGAAGATGTGATGTGTTTTCGACACATGTGAAGGATACCAAGGTAAGGAATTCTAGTATCCAAGATGTGCTAGGTGGTATGGGAAAGCTAGAATATGACTCATGATAAGATGAATAATGTTTGGTTACCTAGAAGGGACAACCTTGAGATAACTCTAGTATGGAGATCATATGTTAGGGGTTTATGCTCGGCATAGATATAACATCAATAAGGATGTATTACTTGAAGGAACAATTGCAGAATGGTTTTGAGAAAAAGCTTATCAAGCTAAAAATAATTTCTTAGAATATCCCTATCTAGATCTGTTGAGGCAGTTTATTCATAACATCTAGAGATACCTCTGAGATAAGTTCTGCTTTAGTAAGTGACCTTTCCTTATGACAAGATAATGTACAACTAGTAACATAGTTGGTACGAGTCATAAGAAAGTTTTGTGTTGTGTCAACAAATTAGAGTGACACTAATGTTGACCTACAACGTCCTCCTTAATAGAAACCATCATAGTCAAATGTTCTTCATGTTCTCCTATAAATAGTACCATACCCCTGAATTGACGATCTATTGAGTCAAATAGGTCATGTACAAGCCAACCAGGTGATTGAGGTGGAGGTGGTGGTGAAGGGGGACAAGCTCTAAGGGGTTTCTTCGGCCCTATTTTATGCATATATATTATTTCATATCAATTGTCATGTTTATACAGATTCAAACGTAACGTAAATTTACCATATATCATGATTATTATAGATTACTCCCGCTATGGGCCACACGACCACGCTACCTTCTACTTCTCCTATCATGTCAGTGATGGGGTGTTCATATGGCAGTGGTTACTTCTTCCAAGTTTGTAGTCAAGCTCTGAACACACATAAACCACATCGACAGGTAATGGAACACCATGAAGTGTGGCACCTGTAAGGGGTGGGTAAGTCTCACACACAACAATGACATATTCTTGTAATTTTAGAAGGCATGACCTCTCCCATACAAAGTTGCATAGAATGTTATATATATACCTAAACATGCCATCTAGAAATGACAACTATGTCATAGAAATACTTACAGTGGACGTCCTAGGTGTTGGATCCACATGATTACTCCCAACCAACTCTGTCATAGGGGGTCCACTTCGTATGAAGAGAGGGGCGGCACAACTAGTATTGTCTGAGCAACTAACCGAGTAGGTACCACTGGCTCATAGCTTCTTGAATTCCATTTGTAATTAACTCTTTTACCTCCTTTTTTTAGAATTCCCCTTTCTGGACAGATTTGCACTCTAATGACCCAAAGAACACTCTTATACCCACACCAATGCTTACATCCCTAACATGTCCAAGATGCATTGGGTTACCTAGACCAACTATCAATTCATCCCTTGTTCCCTTAGGGATGAACTTGCCTTGTTTCCTTTGTTGGTGGAGCTCCTGCTAATCATCATCTATAGTAAGTGGTAAGTAAAACATAACAATCATCAATACTAATTACTCTAAGAGTTGAATTTTACCATTTTTGCAGCCGCCTGAGCAGTTGCGGGGTTGGTTATTTCTCCATATTTGGATTTCCACCTATATATCCACATATCATGGCAAAGTAGAGGTTCAGTAGTAGTAGTAGAGGACTCAATAGTCCCAGGAATAGGCTGTTGAAAAGAAGACCCCTGTAGTAGATTTTGGAGATGATTTGGATAGCCACCTCGACCCATCGTGTGGTTGTAAACATTCTTTGCATGCCTTCCTCTTTGAGCATCACTTACATTCTAGTTAGTAACAATCATCAATAGTAATTGGTAAGTAAAACATAACCTACTATGTCAAGGTAAAACAATGAATTCAGAAGAATGTATTCAAAATGGACAATGAGGCTTAATACCTTGAATTCATTGCTATTTTCATAGCAAAAAATGCTTGCCACGTCACTAGAAGAAGATATCTCCATTGTTCAGTGGAAGACTTCTTCCTCTTATCATCACCCCGTATGTATAGTCTTGTCAGAGTTGTCCTATAATTCGCTAGTACCCTCCCACAATGTTGCATCATCTTTTTGCGATGCAAATTTTCATCGAGGTCATATATGTTTTGTAAAATTTCATATACTTAATGGAATATTTTTTAAAATAGAATTATAAATAGTTCAAAAAATAAAATTGCAAATGATAATATCTCACACATAGTTCTTTCCATATGAAGTTTTTCTTACTTTTATCAATTTTATGCCCAAGTTCTACTACTATACTACAATGTCTACGAGTAAGAACCCCTAGATATGAAACAAAAGAGTTCTGTTTCTTTTCAATAGGAATTCCTGCATGATCAAACTCAACAACCAACTTTGGTACATTACCCCTTTGTTGTATCAACTAGTTCATCATGGTGACACCCCTTATGTTTGAATTTTTTATGCTACTCATCAAGTTGAACAAGATCCTCAGGACATACATCCTGAACCTGAAATTAACAAAAAATACATATAGGTCAGAAACATATATAACTTATTAAATGTGATACATAAAGATAGACATAAATATTGTAAAATGCACAGAGTGTTGATAAAATAATACACAACTTACACTAGTGTCCATAGGATGTTTCTCATCATCATGGTCATCATACTCATGGTCAAACGTCATATGAAAAAATGTCATATAAACTATAGTCAAACAATGAAATATAAAATTATAAAATACACATCTAACATTTAAAAAACAAAAGCATGGATCTAATTTTGAGATCTTTCATCAATTAGCATTCCCTCAGTGTGATCTCCATGCACATATAAGTTAGTGACATTTTCAATATTAGGTGTTGGAAAGCCAACTGAGAAAGGACTAGCGTCATCATACTTGTCATAGTACTCTTCTTCATATATAGGATCTTCAATGAACTATCTTTTACCATGAAGAACAACTGACCATTTTTCATTTGTAGGATCATCGATATAAAACACTTTCTTCCCCTATGATGCCATTGGGAATGGTTCACCCTTCTTGACTATCTTTTCAAAATTCACTATTGTGAAACCCAATTCATCCACTACAACTCCTTTGGTGTTATCAACTCAATTACACTTAAAGATCGGAATTTTAAAATCTACATAGCCAAACTTCCATATGTCTTTATTGACACTATAATATGACATTTTAGCTTCACGTGGACTTTTATCCTCACACCAGAAAAAACAATGAAGACACTTGAAGGGTGACCCCAATGCTTTGTATGACGCTCTTATCATCCTCACACTTTGTGTAATATGAGAACCGATTTATGTCAAACCCTTTATAAGACATACCATTCATTTTTCTTTTAAAGAAGAGGCATTTGATATTTTCAGCAACATTGTTTGGTGTTTGAGATAGTCCAGGTAAGAGTTTATCTTCAAACCACCTAATAAATGTCTTGTATGCTCTCTAGCAAGCCATATTGACTTGGCTCAAGGATATTGTTTCTTGATGTAATTGGTAGTTCAGTGATATAAACACTCACTTCATTGATATTGTGTACTATATACAAGTGAGCTTGTTCCCAAAGTTCACGACTGATTACTTGAACTCATGCTCCTAAAGTCCCTTTCAATATTCTTATCATTTATAGGAGCTTCATTACATCTAAGAAAGTCACTGCGAAAGTGATATGCGTCGCTTAGCACTCCAATCACTCAGATCGTTAATCCAAGAGTTTTAACCTTTTTTAACTTTCCAGTTAAGGCTAGTATAGAAAGGGTCGAATCCCACATGACAACTTTTTAAGATTTTTTAATCTAACCCAAAGCGTGAAGAACTTTATTGATTATTTTTGGTATTTTCATATTTGGAACAGGAAAATAAAAGTTAGTTGGGGGTGATTGTTGATTACACTAAGAAAGAAAATTGCATAAATTAAAAAGCACTAAGCAAGAATTTTATTTGCCCTGCAAAAGGTAAGCAAAGATTGTTTTTAGCACTATAAGCTATTTTGAAATGAAAGACTATAAATTAAAGCAAACAAAAGTAATCAGTGATTGAAATCAAAGGGAGAGAATCGAGGCTTTAGGGGTTTTCACCACCTTTGCCTAGGATATGACTAATCCTTAAATGATGGATTCAATGAAGGCAAGAAAATTAAAAATCCACTAAGGATGATCTTCACATGAGCCCATTGCAACTGGTGCTCATGTTTCTTAGTTCATCATCCTAAAAAGAGAAAATCCACAGTCGTTTCAAAACTCTTATGCAATTGAGATTGCTGTTCTAAACCCAAATTTCCAAGGTCATATCCATTCAAATTAACTATTGATATTATCAATTAATTATTTTGATATATCAATTAATTATCAATCTCAAAGGCAATCTAGAATCGTTAAGGAAAAGCTGAAAACCATGGCTAAGGGGTTATTCCCCTTGCCTCGATAAAGGACTACTCACTCATGGAGAAGGAGCAAAGAGAGACGGAGGAAGGAAGTGATGTAACCAAATTTGAGTCTTATGACTAATGATCATCAGTTAGAGATAATGAAAATGGTTGTCTCTTCCTACCTTGCTCGATTTCTCAAGAGAGGGGAGGAGAAGATGATGAAGAACTAGATCTAAACAAATGGAAATAGCAGAGTTAAATTAACACTTCATTGAGATGAAAAACTACTTTATTGCTTTAAGAATGAGATTACAGAAATAAACTGTTCCAGAAATCCTTCATACAAAAAGTGCCCCTAAGGAGGATGAAGTGCCCCTCCTTTTATAGGAGAAGGAGGGGGCAACTTTTACATTAGGGTTAGGGAAATGGTGGCTGGCGGCTGGCTTTTTGGGCTGTTTACGTGGCGCCAACCGATCGGTTCAAGGGTGAGCCGATCGACTGGCGGCTTGGGGAAAATGAAAGCCAAAGGAACAATCACCAAACCTAATTAGGGTGGTGGCGTGAGCAACACCCACTCGGCTGGGATGGATTTTCTCCCATTTTAGGGCTTTGACCTAGCATTTAATCTTGGGAAGTAATCCGCTCTGGCCGGTCGTCTGACAAGTATGACGATCAGTGCTGGAGAATGAAATGATTGTTTGGATATATGAGATGATCGGCTCTGGAGAAAGATATGACCGGTTGGATAACTGAGACGATCGACTCATGCTCTGAACCTATGAGAAAATGCACATAATTGTCAGATTTGTGATAAAAATGAGAAAATATGGATTTGTGCAATTTTAGGGGATGAAATAAATATCTTTATTTGATAAGTTTAAATAATTTGCAGAAAAGAGGTGCTAAAATGGCACGCATCAAAATACCGCGGACTTAAAGCTTTGCTTGTCCTTAAGCAATTCAATGATTTTGGAATAACAATTCATCCTCCCTAGATTAGTAATTCTTCTATCTGTTTCATGTCCAAGTGACCCACCTCCTAGAACTACTAATTGCAAGCACAACATTTCTTATGAAAGCATTTTTCTTAACTTATTTTTTTGAACTTATACTTTGTAGAAACACTCTTAATCTAACTTGTGCTTCGACACTCAATTCTTTTAAGGGTTAATTGTTGCACAGGAATAGAGAAAATTCAAGTGTGAAGGAAGAATCCCTCCTTTGTTCAACTTGGGATTTTTTGTATGGACTTGTGGTTACATTGACCACAATTTTTTGATGTGCTCTTTTTTTTGGCATCTTTTAGCCATACACCCTTATTAAATTTATGAGGGGTATGGAAAAAAAGGAGCATGCCACCCCAGACATAGGGTTTGGCATGCAAATTATTTTTCCTATACAACAAAAACCTTTTTTATTGATGTGTCATTGCATAAGTTAGAAAAGACATGTAGCTACATTATATGAGAGTAAAAAGGATAAGTTAATCTAATGCTAAAAAATAAGAAAATCTGCATTTGATTCTATTTAATACTCTAAGGCTTGCCATCGTTTCAAAGAATTACTATCATGATCATAGGGAACTTGATATTTCAAAACATTTGAATAATTTTGAGACTGCAAAGGTTTTAACTAATTTCAAAAATAAAATACAACATTCATCCGACTAGATAAAGGCCTATGTTTGAAAGGTAAAACCATGCAATACAATGAAAAATGCAGAAAAGAAATGCTAAAATGGAAGATAAAGGGTGGATCACGTATCACCCACCCCCACCCCAGACTTAGAATTTTGCTCATCCCGAGCAAACTCTTAGACCGAGATGGAGGGAAGAGGATCACTACGGTGGAGGGTGCTACTGGTGGGAGGAGTAGTAGTTTCCCCAATAGGGGGAGTCAGGATCTGGATAGCTCTACTGGGCTCTGTACTCCTCATATGATGGTCGACTGGGGGCATAATGGTCGTAGTCCACATGCCAGGACTCCTGCGAATGCTACATCAGGTACATGTGATTGAGCTGGTGGCCCTGTCTCTGCTGCTTGCATTAGATCTCGTCTAGCTGGGTCTGGATCTCGTACAAGCTGTAAGGGCCGACATCATCATTTGATCGCCTCCTGGTGTGGTGTATGAAAGGTGGTGGCGGTGGTCCAATATCCTCATCATGGACCTCTAAAGAGAGGATCCTCCTATGGGGTTGTGGCTCGGGGATGACATCTAGGTCTGGGTGCTCCAGACTGAATCTCTATATATGGCCATGTAGGTCAGTCAGCTCATAGATGTAGTTTGTTGTCACAAATCGCGCATGTAAAGGGAGCTGGAGGACCACCTGAGTGTCCTTGAATAAGAGATAATAAACGCCCTCAGTACCTAAGCAGATGAACCTACTATTCTTTAAATAGTGAGTGTGGATGAGGTGGTTTTTGAGCTCAAGTGGTAGAAAGGTGATGTGGGTGTGGCCCAAAAATATGACAAGCTGGGTGACATAGTGGCCGATGCGAAAGGAAGAGGAAGTGGTACGATTGGCTTGGGTACTAAAGTGCTCAAAGATAGCATTGCCCCAATTCAAGGGCTCTTCATGTAAAAGACACCAGAGAGCATAAAGTTCTACATGTGTTATTTCTTCCTGAGTACCTTCCCGACTAAATATGGTGCAGGTCAGGATGCGGTGCAGGTAACGGACCACCGGGTTGTGGATATAGGAGGCCTTGGGCCCACTAGGAAGATGGGGTAGAAGCCCGATGATCTCAGCCCAAAACTTGTCTCCGTCGTAGTGGTCTGGGAAGGAGTCATGAGAATGCTCTATGCAACATTCTAGCCAATACTCATCTCTGCCATTAAGGATGAGAAAAGTGATTTTCCTAGTAGAGATCTCCAAGTTTTCCCAAAAAATCTGGAATTTGCAACTCGAGTTTCCAGAAGAACAGTGGAACCTACAGAAAGTGCTCAAAACCTAAAGGGTGAGATCACAATAAACAGAGGTGACATGGTAGGGAAAGATAAGGATGTGGTTTCTATGGAGGATGTTGTCGGTAGCTTCACAGATTCCTAAAGAATATAGGGTCGCACGCCCAACGGGGAAGGGAAACGTCGATTGTGTACATATCTTCATAATGTCGGTGATGTTCATCATTGGTGAACTGCACAAAGCTACCCAGAATGGGGGCTATGCGGGGTGAACGGGGGGTGGTGGAATCCAGGTCATTGGTGGCCTTCTGAGTGCCCTCCATCTCGCATAGAAGCTCATCTGCCTCATCCCTAGCAACGATGCCAAATTGATATGCGTCGCTTAGCACACCAATCACTAAGATCGTTAATCCTAGAGTTTTAACCTTTTTTAACTTTCCGGTTAAGGCTAGTATAGAAAGGGTTGAATCCCATAGGAAAATTTTTTAAGATTGTTTAATCTAACCCAAAGCTTGAATAACTTTATTGTTTATTTTTGGTATTTTCAGATTTGGAACAAGAAAATAAAAGTCGGTTGGGGGTGATTGTTGATTACACTAAGAAAGAAAATTGTAGAAATTAAAAAGCACTAAGCAAGAATTTTATTTTCCCTGCAAAAGGTAAGCAAAGATTGTTGTTAGCACAAGAAGCTATTGTGAATTGAAAGAATATAAATTAAAGCAAACAAAAGCAATCAGTGATTGAAATCAAAGGGAGAGAATCGAGGTTTTAGAGGTTTTCACCACCTTAGCCTAGACGACGACTAATCCTTAAACGATGAATTCGATGAAGGCAAGTGAATTCAAAATCCACTAAAGATGATCTCCACATGAGTCCATTGGTCCTGGTGCTCATATTTCTTATTTCATCATCCTAAAAAGAGAAAATCCACAGTCATTTCAAAACTCTTATGCAATTGAGATTGTTGTTCTAAACCCAAATTTCCAAGGTCATATCCATTCGGATTAACAATTGATATTATCAATTAATTACTTTGATATATCAATTAATTATCAATCTCAAAGGCCTTCTAGAATCGTTAAGGAAAAGCGAAAAACCATGGCTAAGGGGTTATTCCCCTTGCCTCAATAAAGGACTACTCACTCATGCTGAAGGAGTAAAGAGAGACATATGAAGGAAGTGATCTAGCCATATTTGAGTCTTACGACTACTAATCCTCAGTTAGAGACAATGAAAATGGCTGTCTCTTCCTACCTTTCTTAGTTGCTCAAGAGAGGGGAGGAGAAGACGATGAAGAACTAGATCTAAACAAACAGAAATAACAGAGCTGAATTAACACTCCACTAAGATGAAAAACTACTTTATTTCTTTAAGAATGAGATTATAGAGATAAATTGTTCCAAAAATCCTTCATACAAAAAATTTCCCTATGGAGGAGGAAGTGCCCCTCCTTTTATAGGAGAAGGAGGGGGCAACTTTTACATTAGGGTTAGGAAAATGGTGGCTGGCATTTTGGGTTGTCTGTGAGGTGCCAACCGATCAATTCAAGGGTGAGCCGATGGGCTGGCGACTGGGGGAAAACGACAGCCAAAAGAACAATCACCAAACCTAATTAGGGTGGTGGCGCGAGCAACACCCGCTCGGCTGGGATGAATTTTCTCCCATTTTAGGGCTTCGACCTAGCATTTAATCTTGGGAAATAATCTGCTCTGACCGGTCGTCTGACAAGTGCGACGATCAGTGCTAGAGAATGAAATGATTGTTTGGATATATGAGACAATCGGCTCTGGAGAAAGAAATGATCAGTTGGATAACTGAGACGATTGACTCATGCTCTGAACCTATGAGAAAATGCACATAGTTGTCATATTTGTGATAAAAATGAGAAAATATGGATTTGTGCAATTTTAGGGGATGAAATAAATATCTTTATTTGACAACAAAAGAGGTGCTAAAATAGAACGCATCATAAAGTCTGTAACCTGATAACACCAAAATTTAGGCATCTATGCTATGCATTTATTCATGGTTTTGTGTCAATATAGCCTTAATATGCCCCAAATAAGTCGAGATCCTTATGTTTTAGTAATTTGTATCTTTTCATAGATAAAGTTTCTCAACTAGCCAACTTTGGGACTTGTAGGAACCGAACCTGAAAAGACATCTATTCTCTGAGATTTCTCCCCAACACATATTTTTCCAGCAACTAGACTTCCATATGTCACCACCGCATCAGACTAAGCATCGTACTATGTGCACTAGCTTAGGAGACGTTGGTTCTGCTATTCGGTATTAGCAATTTCAATATTTTGTGTTGGCAAGCCAACTGAGAATGGGCTGGAGTCATCATACTTGTCATAGTATTCTTCTTATATAGGATCTTCAATGAACTGTCTCTTACCATGAAGAACAACCGACCATTTTTCATTTGTAGGACCATCGATATAAAACACTTTCTTCCCCTATGATGCCATTAGGAATGGTTCATCCTTCTCACCAATCTTTTCAAAATTCACTACTATGAAACCCAATTCGTCCACCACAACTCCTTTGGTGTTATCAACCCATTTACACTTAAAGATCAGAATTTTAAATGTACATAGCCCAATTCCCATATGTCTTTAATGACATTGTAATATGACATTTTAGCTTCACGTGGACTCTTATCCTCACACTAGAAAAGAATAATGAAGACACTTGAAGGGTGACCCCAACATTTTGTATGATGCTCTTATCATCTTGATTCTTTTGTAATATAAGAACCCATTCATGTCAAACCCTTTATAAGACATGCCATTCATTTTTTATTTAAAGAAGAGGAATTTGAATTTTCAACAACATTGTTTGGTGTTTGAGATAGTCTGGGTAAGACTTTATCTTCAAACCACCTAATAAATGTCTTGTTATGCTCTCTAGCAAGCCATATTGTATGGGCTCAAGGATATTGTTTCTTGATGTAATTGGTATGTTCAGTGATATAAAAACTCACTTTGTCGATATTGTGTACAATATACAAGTGAGTTTGTTCCCAAAGCTCACAACTGATTACTTAAACTCATACTCTTAAAGTCCATTTTCCAGAATAATCCTCAGTATTCTTGTCATTTATAGGAGCTTCATTACATCTCAGAAAGTCACTGTGAAAGTCTATAGCCTGATAACACCCAAATTCAAGCATCTATGCTAACCATTTATTCATGGTTTTGTGTCATTATAGCCTTAATATGCCCAAAATAACCCTAGATCCTTATGTTTTAGTAATTTGTATCTTTTCATAGATAAAGTTGCTCAACTAGCCAATTTTGGGACTTGTAGGCATCGAACATGAAAAGACATCTATTCTCTGAGATTTCTCCCCAACACCTAGTTTTTGCAGCAGCTAGACTTCCATCCGTCATGACTGTAGTGGACTAAGCATCACACTATGTGCACTAACTTAGAAGACGGTGGTCCTACTAGTCAAGTGTTGGCAATTTCAATATTTTGTGTTGGCAAGCCATCTGAGAAAGGACTGGAGTCATCATACTTTTCATAGTACTCTTCTTCATATATAGGATATTCAATGAATTGTCTTTTACCATGAAGAAAAATTGGCCATTTTTCATTTGTAGGATCATCAATATAAAACACTTTCTTCCCCTATGATGCCATTAGGAATGGTTCACCCTTCTCGCCAATCTTTTCAAAATTCACTAATGTGAAACCCAATTCATCCACTACAACACCTTTGGTGTTATCAACCCAACTACACTTAAAGACCATAATTTTAAAATCTCCATAGCCAAAATCCCATATGTCTTTAATGACACCGTAATATGACATTTTAGCTTCATGTAGACTCTTATCATTCGCACTAGAAAAAAACAAAGAAGACACTTGAAGGGTGACCCCAACATTTTGTACAACGCTCTTATCATCTTGAAGCTTTGTGTAATATGAGAACTCATTTATGTAAAACCCTTTATAAGACATACCATTCATTTTTGGTTTAAAAAAGAGGCATTTGATATTTTCAACAACATTGTTTGGTGTTTTCGATAGTCTACATAAGACTTTATGTTCCAACCACCTAATAAATGTCTTGTTATGCTGTCTATCAAGCCATATTGAATTGGCTCAAGGATATTGTTTCTTGATGTAATTGGTATGTTCAGTGATATAAACACTCACTTCATTGATATTGTGTACAATATACAAGTGAGCTTATACCCAAAGCTCACGACTAATTACTTGAACCCATTCTCCTAAAGTCCCTTTTCTAGAATAGTCCTCAATATTCTTGTCATTTACAGGAGCTTCATTACATCTCAGAAAGTCACTGTGAAAGTCTATCACCTGATAACACCCAAATTCAGGCATCTATGCTAACCATTTATTCATGGTTTTGTGTCATTATAACCTGATTATGCCCAAAATAACCCTAGATCCTTAATGACCTTAGGACATGGTTGAGCCCGGAATGAGGTGTAATCCTCTTGTGTTGATAAGGGTTGATACCTTGTGATATTGTGAAAAATATTTATATCATGTGATAGTATGATGGTCTTAATTACCTTTGGGCATGATTGAGCCCTGAATGAGGTGTAATCCACTTGTGTTGATAAGGGTTGATACCCTATGATATTGTGAAAAGGATTTATATCTTGTGATAGTATGATGACTAGTGTGGTATCATAAATGGCAAGTGAATAGTACCATGTGATGATGGGATGAGATATTATGTTCCACACTTTTTATATCTTTTAAAAGTTGTCATATTATATGCTTTCTAGAAGTGAATTAGGGTTTTTATGTCTACTTGTTTTGATGAAGCTTTAATTCACCCAATTGGCATAACTAATCAAGTGCAACTCTAATCATGTAGTGCCCTATGCCGTAGAGCCATCTTCAGTGTCAGAACTTGTTGGATGGTAAAATGAGTATTCCTAAGGGAAATTCAGAGTGCATGTTGTTGAGTATGTTGGGGTGGCAAGTTGAGGATATATCCTTGTCACCCACAATGCAGGTGGTGGAGGATGGCTATGGTCATGCCTCATACATCTGATGTGATTGAGAACAACTATGGTTGTACCTTGGATTAGAGGGTTTTGTATATCCTAGTTTCTAGTGCCATGACATGTACCAAGGGCAGACTAGTGGTTAGCAGCTTGACTATATGTCACTGCGGTGGCAACTTTGACTAATATGTCACTACCGTTTTACTTGTACTAATCGAGGGGAAGAGATCTTAGGATACCGACACTCATAGATCTTGTACAAAACCGAATAGCCCTTCTTTGGGGCCGATTGGACTTTGGATGGTACGATTCAAATTCCCCAGGGAATAATAAAATATATAAGACATCCGTGTAGAATATCTGTTTAGGGTTATACACAAAGCTTCATATTGGATGATAACCCTTGTTTTCTTTCTTTTCACTGAGATCATGTATAGTACAATAAGAGATAATAGATATGCTTATGTTGTAGTTATGATCATGTTGTAAACATGCTTATGTTGTCAAATATACTGAAAATGATGGTTAAGATGATTCTTATAGCTATGTTTAATATTGCTAGCCATGCCTATGTAATTATAAATTCTTAAACTGCTAATAATGCCTATGCAGTTAATTATGTTATGATGTTAGTTCTACTTATGATATAGATATGTTCACTTTATTTGAGATGCCAATATTGATAGCCATGTTATGTTACTAGACATGTTCATGATGTGAGGGATGCTTATGCTACTAGATTGCTCGTACTATTAGCAAGGAATATGATGATAGTTAGATTAATGATAATGATTATTATTAGATGCAATTTGATGATATTCGAGTAGATATCTATCTAACGAAATGGATTTATTTGTTATCTATATATGCATTGATGATCATACTTGTTGCTAAGATTAATTTATTAATCTATTTAGCATACTTGACTGTTAAATCTGTTCAATTGATTATTAAATACTCCAACTGCTTAGTTATCTACTATTTAAAATTTTGTAAACAATAAGCGTTTTTGGAGGTTATATCTCTTGCTGGGACATGGGTCTCACCCTTGTGGTTTGCCACATTTTTTAGGTAATCTGAAGTGACAAAAAACAAACATGTGGCACCAAAGAGGAACTATAGTAATGAATCTTTGAGAAAGTTGATTAGATGACTAGTGTGGACTAGAGTCATCCCTGTACTCCCTGGTCCAGGATGGAAAAGTTTGTATATGGTGTTTCAAACAAATCAGATTTTTTTTAGCATGTGAATGTTTGTTGTGTGGCATATACAAATATTGTTCTCCTGTGTATATATGTTGTGGCTAAGGAGATAAAACAATTTGTATCAAATTCTTGACATAGTATGAATATAATAAAGGTGTTGGGCTCTTATGCAAATGTTTCAGAGCGGGTGCTGATGTTTAAAATGGTTTTAATTTACCCATGTTTTTGGGTATTTGGTTAATTGGTGATTGATTGTGTTTTATGTTTTGAGTAATCTCGTTTAGTGTAACGAGTTTTCACAAGTTGGTATCAGAGCTTTCAGTTCACTGAGTCTATAGGGACACTAGGATTTACGACTAGGATGATGTTTAAGTAAGGAACATGACATAAAAATATAGTGCATACTACCTAATCTCAACACTTGGATGCCCTGGCCAGGTATTCAATTATTGAAGAAAAGGTAATTATGGAACTCTTAGATTGTTATCTTTTTGATTACCTTGATCAAGTAGTCATTTTGAAACAATCTAAAGAGCATAATGAATCAAAAATCATGGTGTAGATAACTCAATATTACCTCAAGAGAAGATGAGAATTACATCATTATATATCAAAACTTGAATTGTTGGTAACTATAAGAGAAAGATATAACACCATGAAATCTAAATCTGAAAAGAAATAAGCAAAAAATGAGTTCTTGAAGGTGAAATTCAAGAAGATAATAAAGTAAAATACAAATAAGTCTATGCTTATAAAGTGATTCAAGGTATGAAATCCACATAAGATGGAGAGAACTCCAATGATAAGTATAAAATAAGAAGATAAATGAGAACAATGACAAAGGAATAAGGTAGAACCTGAGTTAATCTCAGACCAACCTATGTGTGTAAGAAAGTTTTAATGTAAAATAAGCATGGCGTTTGAAATAAATTAAGGCAGATGATCCATGTTTAATGAAGAAAATGTGGAATATGATGATTTACCTGTTGATAACTAGATGAAAAACATAATAAAATAAGAGATCATACCCAAGTGTGATAAATAGTCATCAAGGAAGGAGTAATGAGATATATTAATCATGATGATTCCTATTCTAATGGCAAGTAATCTGGAATGAAAAAGGTAAAATGATACATAAGAAGTTGTAACCTGCATAATGAAA
The DNA here is from genome assembly GCA_963693085.1 of Alisma plantago-aquatica. Lineage (NCBI taxonomy): Eukaryota > Viridiplantae > Streptophyta > Magnoliopsida > Alismatales > Alismataceae > Alisma > Alisma plantago-aquatica. The sequence goes on from OY856415.1 coordinate 515,469,038, forward strand.
AATAGAATTGGTTACCTTTCTGCTAGTAACCCTTGAAAAATACTACTATGGTATGGGAAGTGTGTTTCCCTTTGTGTCCTTCCTTTCTAGGGCACAACTTTCAAGTGGATCAATGCCACTTGGTATGTGTGGATTTGCTGCAAACATGAGGGTGAATAGATTATTATAGTTAATGTTGCTTGGACTATGGTTCCAAGATCATAAAATTTGTGATGAGTTTGCTTTTGAGCCTTCCAATAATTTGGGAGACTTCTCTTATATGTTTTGAAATTTGTTGTGCTAGTAAGAGTAGATGAGATAAGGATGTGAGTTCCTTATATCACATGAGGTGGATACAAAGGCAATGAATCCTAGTATCCAAGATGTATCAACAGTATGGGAAGTATGTGAATGTTGGAGATGTTTATTAAATGAACATTCCAAGTATTCCTCTCTCTTAGAGTGAGAAAGAGAGTTGATGATGACCCTCTAAATGTTATTTTGAAGGGAAAATAAAAGTGATTCTATAATGTTGTGTATGGTTCAGTGATAGCTGGACAAGACCACTATCAAGGATAGATGGTTTGTTAATCAGTAGACATGTGCTACCGTGTTTCTTTAAGACAAACCTATGATCAAATATTAATGCATGAGTTAAATTGGATGACATAAGTTACATGACCGTGATGAGTGTAGGGTTATGTCCTGTAGACTAACCAATGTACCAATAAAATTTATGAAACGGAGGAATAAAGTGTTCAGGTCATGTCTTAGGAGTTGTAGCAAGCTTTGAATGATGGCATCTCAATGTATTTCAAAGATGGTCATTAACATGGTTAACATCTTTACTAAACCTTAAGAATGTTGAAGAAACTGTACTTATGTGTGACAATTATAGCAAGAGTGAGTTGGGGGTTGACTAGAGTATCCTCTTGGAGTTATGATACCTCTGTTAAGTATGTTGTGTGAATCCTGATAAGATGAGGACAATGTCATTGATCCACCCCTAACAAGGTCAATCAGGAAGTTATATTTGTTAACGGTTACATACACGTGTATGCTTCTTCAACCAAATAGATGGTCAGTCCACTATTGAGATGATTGGAGAATCCTCTAAAAACATATTCCTCACAGTTCTTGAAAATTACGGGATGCCTACATGGTTGACTGAGTTGTTAATTACAACAACCATTAAAGGAGCATAGAGATGAAACCTTGTAAAGTTACATATGATAAGAGATACATAATGTTCTATGTTTGATAAGAGATAGTGAGTATAACTTTTGAGTAATGTGTTAATACAATAAATATAATTTTAGGATGATAGCTAGAATTTAAAGTTGAAAGTTACTATTAGATTTGTACATGTGGCACAACAAGTTTCTATGTTCCATATTTGCAAATGTCTTCCTATGTGGGGGTTTTCGTGCTGACCCAAGATAAGATATGTCTAAATTGAAAGAGAAGAACTTGACCTCCATTTATGTGTACCTTGGATTTCAGGGGAGAAGTCCCTATTAGGGGTTTATAGTTGTAAGGCCCCTAAACTTACTTAATGAGTTGAATGAGCTTAATTATCACAATTGAATTCTTATAACCCTAATATAACTTTGTTATATGCTTTGAAATCATAATACAAGCTAAGTTTCAAATTTGGCCCAATTTGGACATTGTTTGAGCAAGTTATGCAATTTTATGCACATTTTGGACTTTTCTACAATTTTCCCGATTGAGAGGTTTTCTTTGCAATTTCTCACTTGAATTATGTTCCTTGGTTATTCTTTCATCATTCTTGATCTTGTTGATCCATGGGGGACCTATTTAAACCTTGGTTTGAAGGTGTTTTCCTCAAGGGTATTTTAGGGTTTACCCCTTCATGGATGAGCTACCTTTAGTAGCTATCAACTAATGAATTATTTGTTTTGCTTGGAAATTAAAGAAAATAGGGATAAGAATGTATCTATGGACGGTGGGGGAGCTTCTTGTGTGTGTTCTTATATATTCTTAATAGTTTAAGGCCATGGGCACTTGGATAGATGTTAGAACTTAATCTTTTTCTTTTTCTTTATCTTAAAGTTTCATATACTTATCCCTAAGCACCCAAACGAGCCATTTTCTCTCCACCACTTCCCTCCTTCTATGAACCTCATTCTACCTCTATGCTTCTGCGAATTTTCTATCCAAGGAAGAAGAAAGAGGGGATCTTCCTGGAAAAAGAATCTAGGGTTGCAATTGACTTCCTTTTAGGGTTTGAAAAGCTTCCTTCTACTGATCTTAACCTAAAAGAGTAAGAATCCCTTTCTTTCCTCCATTTATTTATTTGTTATCCTTCCTCCTACCTTTCTCCAGGTCTTAACCTTGCTATTCCATGGTAGAAATTGCTCTAAAGCTCTAAAATGCTACCTTTCTTGCTCCTTATGCTTAGGGTTTGCTCATTTGATGAAGAAAGGTGCTAGATGGACGAGTTCATAGCTTATGCTTGGATTTTATACCCTACCTGCTTGAGTTTTCTTCTATTTGGGGTTTCATCTTCTATTTAGAGGCAAGTTTTATAACTTGCTCCACGTTTATTGCTTACCATAAGTTTGCTAGCTCATGTTCTTGCCTGAAAATGATGATCCATGCACTAAAAAGCTATGCTTGACTTGAATTTCAATTTTTATAATGTTCCCTGTTCTGATTTTAGTTCTAGATGAACCTATGATCATGTGTACATTATTCCTAAGTATAATATGACTTGGATCAGGTTGGTTTGACAACCTATGGTGTTAAACACCTATCAACCAATGGTCAATTTTAGGGTTTAAAGTTGATTTCTTCTATAAACACATGACTCGATGGTGGTACCATTGCAACGACTGATGGTGTTGTCTTCATGACAATTGATGGTGGTTACCAAGGGTGTCAACTTACGTTCACCCCCTAGGTAAGGTGTTGTCCTAATTATAAGCCTAGTGATTAACAACTAAGTACCCTAATGATGCTATCAATCAATGGTGATATTAGTTTGATATTTGATGTTGATTAATGAATATAGTGATGATCTAACAACCTATGGTAACTTAATGGTAACTAGTGATGGTGTATAAGGTCTCCAAAACCTATGATGAGTTAATAATATAGTTGTAGGTTCAATTAAGCCTTAGACCAATGGTTTCTTGGGTCACTAGATGCAATGGTCAAACCTATACTGTAATTGATGGTTTTAACATATGAACTTGACCCAATGGTCAAGATCTCATGTTTATTCCTCCAATAAAGTGGAATGATGGCTAATGTAATATGTTGGTCCTAATAATGTGATTTATATGGTTTCCTTTATATGATCAACTTAAGGAATTTACTTGTTGACAAAGGATGGTTTATTTTAAATGAACATTCGATTGTGGGATTTACCGTACTCTCAACAAAACCCTTATTGTTGTTGATAAAAGGATGTCTAGGGTTAAATGGTGATTTTTATAGATCACAACTCAATAACATTATAGATGATTCATTCAAGGTGTTTACATATGTAAACGACCAATGTCTTTACCTTTTCAACATTTCATGGTTAGAAGTTGATGCCTCCATATTCCCATTGTTTTGGGTGAAGCGTGTTGTGTAATGTTATGATTCTAATGATGAGAATTTGATGGTTCAATGCCTTAAACTTGTAGTGTTACCCTTTCCACTACTACAAAAAATGCTTTTTACAACGGGAGATAGACAACAGTTCTGATGATTGTATTGTAGTTAGCTTACTTATCACAACAAGCCTATTTTTGTGTTGTATATTGTATATTTTAAACAACACAAGTCATTTACAACATGCCAAACACGTTGTAGTATAGGGGGATACTACAACAACTACTAAAGTGTAGTAATAGATTGTAGTATCACAACATATTCAAACCCGTTGTAAAAGATGTTAATTACACAACATATTTTGACCCGTTGTAATACTCACATGTTGTAATAGACCATCATTACACAACACAGACTCACCCGTTGTAGTATGTATTAATTATACAATGGGCCTTTACATGTTGTATTTGGTATATGTTGTAATAAACCACCATAATACAACATATTGAAACTCGTTGTTATATCCCGACATCAGACAACAAACTCCAACATGTTCTTATATATTATAATTACACAACATGTTGTGACTTGTTGTAACATCCACACATAACAAATCGTTGTAATAGACTGCCATTACACAACGTAAACTAAACCATTGTAATACATCATTATTACCCAACACCATATCACCTGTTGTACTAGCTACATGTTGTAAAAGACCATTGTCAAACAACACGATATACCTTGCTGGAAATATGGGTGGATTTTTGTTTGAGTGGTAGGTTGAACAAAATCCTATTTTATGTGGTCATGTGAATGACAATTTTTCACTCTGGGTAGATATTTTGACCTAAAACTGACTCAATCCCAATATATGCACATACTAAAATACATATGGAATAATTACCCCCTAGCACTACAACAAAATCAGCTATAACTCAGGGCTACCTGGTCAGGAATAAAAGTCCTGACCAAACTATTCCCAAGGCTAATCCCTAACCAGTGGTGGTGGGAGGGGGGGAAGTAGGGGCAAGTGCCCCCTTCCAATTTTAATTTTTTCTTAACATATATATGTTTTATAAATGTAGCATTGTATCAAAGTTAATTTTTCTTTTTATATTTTATCTTCTTCACACGCTTATTAACCTATTTTCAAATTATGTAAACATTATTTATAAATAACATTATTATCAATGTGATTTTAAGTAAGAATTAGAAATATAAACACATTAAATTAGGGTAAATAGTATAAAATAAGTGACATTTCTTTATTTTTATAAATACAACTTATTGTTACATAATTAACAAGTAATGTGTTTTTATTAAACATATTAATAACAATACCAAATATACATCCATTAATGTTAATTGGCAAACTATTAGTTTGCATCAATTTTATAATGATTAAATAAGAAATTGATATCTATGAGTAACACAATACTTTATGATCTATAATTAATAGTATACTTTGTTACATGTTAAATAATTTTATATAATTTATAAACAATTAATTAAATGTATTATAAATATTACAAGTACATTGTTGTATGGTTAATGAGGAAAAGTAAACCAATATCTATAATTTTTTGTATACTTTATGGAATACCAAATACTTTATAAAGTATATATAAATAATTAAGTATGTAACAAATATAGCAAGTACATAGGTAATATTAAAACAAAAAACCAATATCTATAATTAATAATATACTCTGTGGGACATCAAATAGTATTATATTATGTATAAATAACTAAATGTATAATGTATATAGCAACAACATAATCCATAGATGTATATGTTATGTGTGCAGATTTATACTGATTCTTTTTTATTACTAGTAAACACAGACGTACACCTGCACATGCCATACCGAATATGTTTAATTTATATTGGATGAAAAAATATTCAAGTAGTTAATGTTTAAATACTATATTTTTATATCAAAAATTTTATATTTTAAAATAATAACCATGTGTGTTCTTAGTTAAACAGTACATCAAACACATTATGTAACATATTTTTCCTTCATAAACTATTTGTAGAGAACCAGGGAGAGGGATCGAAAATATTGGATATATATATATCATGCAGAGAACCGGGGAGAGGGACCGTGAATGTTTTTTGGTAAAAAAATGTATCAATAAAAAGAAATGTTTGGCTTACTATTAGTCAAGTTGCATGAATCACATAGTCATTGAAAGGTAAAATGGAAAAATTAAATATAAAATTGTTTTCCTTATTTATTTATTGGGTGGTTGAGTGATGAAGATAATTGTGGGAGGAGTTGTTGGAATGTGGATGGAGATAATTGTGGGCATATGTGGTTGAATGAGTGAATGATGGAAACAACAATATCATTTGAATTTTTTGAGAGGAAAATAGGAAGAGACGAAGAGAGGTGGTGTGTTTATTGTTTAGAAACATTTCATTTTTGTAAAGAAGTTAGAGAGAATAGAGTTTTAATGAGATATAGAGAGGAGAGAGCGAGTGGAGAGGGGCTTGGAAACGTGGGATTAGTTGAAGAGACGAAGAGTACGGATGAAGAGAGAGGGAAACATGGGGATTAGTTAGGGAGAGGGAAACAGAATCTGGTGCTCCATCCTTCCCCGCCAGTTTCTTCTCGCACCCGACGGCCGCAGATGCTCCATCCTTCTGGTGGTTTCTTCTCTACGCTCCCTCCTTCCATCAGCTTCGTCAATTCTGCAGTACGTTGTGCCATAACCACCGTCCGTAGGCTGAGCACATATGCCTGGGGCTACAACTGGCCGTACGTTAACACAAACCATCACTATTCTTCACTCCGCACAAAGCACATACGATCGGCTCTCCTGCTGACCGTCGTCTTCCAGCCGCCAAAACTTTTGGCTGTTCCGATTTGATTATGTTCTCATATTTTTTTCTCGAATGTATCTCTCCTTCAACCCTTGTTACATTTTCTGCAATCATCCATGTTATCAGAGGGCTTTTGATTGCTCCCGTTATGTATTATCAGGTGTAAAACTTACTACTTGCTGCTCTGCAAATACCGTATTGGAGTTCCCTTCTAGAGTTGTTGTCTGATCATCATTTCCGGACCTATTGTTCGATCGTTTGCTTCTGAACTTGCTATCTGGTGGTTTAATTTTAGACTGTACAAGTGCAAATATGAAGTTATTTCATTCTTGACCTGATGTACTAAAGGAAGAAGATCAGACTGACAAGGTATGCATCACCAACAGAACAACTTTTCATCATTTTTATTAGAAATGTAGCATATTTTTCTGATATAAGATCACTATATAAGAAATTATTTAATTTTTGGTGACCACAGTTGTAGCCCAAATAAGTTTATTCTCAATTACTCCCATTAACAAATGAACATATATGCCAAATTTATGTCATATGAAGATTAAATCTTTGTTGTTTGTGATCGGTTATCCTTGACATGAGAAAGATGGAAGTGAAAGTGGCAATCCTTCAAAAAGTCTTGTTCAAGTTCTACTTTTAATTATTTTCCGACATAATAGAACATAAAGAAAAAATATTGATATTTGTTCCATTGATTACTTTGCAATTATATGCATATAACAAGCTATGATGTTCCTAGTAATAAACATTTTCTTACGTTTGTAATACTAGTTAGAATGTTGTTATTGTTAAGAAAATGTCTAAATATTAGCATCGAGTTCCCTTCTTAAAAGTGAATTTGGCAGAATACTTCTTAATCAGTCTTATATTTTTTTATCTTTACCAAAATCTTTGTTAATATTTATTCTTTTTAAATTTGTGACGTCTCTGTTTTCTACTATACTTATGCTATATCAATTTAGTAGAAAAAATACCCAAGTCTAAAACTATAAAATTGCATATTGTGTTCAAAATTAATATCTTATTCCATCATGTTTATTTAGTATTTTTATCCAATAGATTAGAAATTTAATATAAAATAATCTTCATGACAAGTTGCTAGTATAATTGCAAACATTACTTATTTATGCGAGGATTTTAGATTGTGTTCAAAACTTATCAATTATTTGTGTAAGAAAATTATTTGGATTAATTTTAATGGTTAGGGTATATTTGCATACTCTAGTTCCTTTCTTATCTCACCTACCAACAATTAAACACATTTAACGACGTGCCCACTTTTATTGGATTTTTTCACCTTTGTAAAATTAGAATGAAGAATCACATATAGTGTTAGGAAACTTTAAAATATTAATGTTTCCAGTGGCGGAGCCAGTCCCCTAATGGGGGTGCACATATAAAAATTATGTTAAGTGCATAAGTGGAATTCATATTGAGTGTCAATATGTCTCAATCGACCTATTTACTTGGATCGAGGTAAGAAAATAGATGTATCTTACATAAATAAAAAAAAGAAGTTGAAGACATAACTCATTACTTAGTGGAGTACTTAATTTTAGATCTATGTATATGGATTATTGTATATGTATATTATAATATGCTACATACATTTATGATTTTCTAATATTAAATATGAGCTTGAAATGGTGACATATGATATTGAAAAGATTTTGTCTTTTTTATAAGACCAACTATTCTATTAAATTATTTTTTCATAAATATAGGTCGTTTAAAAAACAATCAATTTAGTGTTCAATATTGATTGTGTGGATTATTATATTTTTTATCAAACAAATAATTTCCTACTTGATGAGCTTGACAACTCAAGTAATTAAAAAGTAATATAAAGCTAAAAAAATTGAATATATAAGTAGTACAACGTGAAAATTACTATTATTATTTAAAAATTAAAAAACAACACTATAGCAATTTATTTTAAATAAAGATACTTATGATGGCGTTAAACGTATTTATTAATTTTACCTAACAAACTAAAAAAATGTAGTGACAATATATTGTTCACTAGATTATTATGATTGTTATTTCTATGTAGCGTTGGAAATTTAAATATAAAAATTATGTTATCTTTGACATCATGATGAAAAAATATGTATAATTTAGAGGAGTAATATCTGCACAACTTGTGAATAGAAGTATAATTTAAAGAATTAATATCATAAGATACATGCAATTACATTATTTTAACAAATATTGATTGATGTATAAAAATTCAAAAAATACAAATATATTAAAAATGTTATTAGAATTTATTGTGAAACCATGTACTACTAAGACTATCATATTTCATTTGAAGTTATTTTTCCTAACATACATTACACTCATAATATAAAAGAATCAGCATAAATCTGCACACATAACATATACATCTATGGACTATGTTGTTTCTATATACATTATACATTTAGTTATTTATACATAATATAATACTATTTGATATCCCATGGAGTATATTATTAATTATAGATATTGTTTTTTTGTTTTAATATTACCTATGTACTTGCTATATTTGTTACATACTTAATTATTTATATATACTTTATAAAGTATTTGGTATTCCATAAGTATACAAAAAATTATAGACACTGGTTTACTTTTCCTCATTAACCATACAACTATGTACTTGTTATATTTATAATACATTTAAGTAATTGTTTATAGATTATATAAAATCATTTAACATGTCACAAAGTATACTATTAATTATAGATCCTAAAGTATTTTGTTACTCATAGATATCAATTTCTTATTTAATCATTATAAAATTGGTGTAAACTATTAGTTCAGCAATTAACATTAATGGATATATTTGGTATTATTGTTAATATGTTTAATAAATTATATTCTTAATAGTGTTGCTTGTCAATGTTATTTCTCTTATCCGATTTAACATGTTACTCATCCTTGTATATTCCCCTTTGTCCTCAAGCATTATATATATATATATATATATATCATGCATTAACATCAAGCAGCAATTTGCCATTTTTAAAATTTGATTAGAAATTTGCTTTTTTTAAATTTGATTATGTATACGCATACGTTGTATTAGTTTTTTTATACTTCCATCCTCTTATTTTCTAACAAGTTCTCACAATTATTTGGATAATAAATTCATATTTTTATACAGTGTCCAAAGCAGCCAAACAACACAGATTGTGGGTATTATGTGTTGAAGTACATGAGAGACATCATTGATGCAAGAATTAGAAATATTCCTGAATGTGTAAGCTACTTATCATTATATTCTATTAGCTCGTTCAAATTTCTAAATAAATTGAAAAATACAATATGTTGATATATTTGTCATATGATTGCAGTATTATTCGAAGTATATTGGTAGTTGCTTCAACCAAGAAGAAATTGATGAGGTATGAAATGAGTGGATGACATGTGTTCTTATGCATCCATGATCCAATGGGGATGCCATGAGTTAGGGTTTGGGTATAAGTGTTGATTAGTAACATTAATATAATTTATCTTCTTGAACCTAACTCAAATGCAAATAGATAAAGATGAGTATTCATATTTAACATTCATATATGATGGAATGATGGTGGAATAACCTCATTAATATGATCATATCCTTAATATGTTAATTGGTGGTTATCATAGACACATGTGCTAGACATGTGCATTATGAATATGATGAGTATTAATGATGGTGGAATAACCTCATTAATACTTTCTTATGCTAAACATGTGCATTACGAATATGATGAGGGTTAATCATATCTAGATTCCTTGAATGTTGATATAATAAAGGAATGTTCTTAATGTTAATATAACCCTGCTAAGATTTTTTATGAATATCTCCTAGCTCATTAATGCAATATTGTGCTGATCCAGTGTATAATATGTAAGTGATGTTGTTGAGCCTTGTTATAAGGCATGCAAAGATAATGATGATCCTGTAGGGAATAAATAGTATGATGGTATTTAATGACCTTTGGATACCCTGTGATATTGTGAAAAGGATTTATATCCTATGATGGTATGATGGTCTTAATGACCTTTGGGCATGGTTGAGCCCTGAATGAGGTGTAATCCTCTTGTGTTGATAAGGGTTGATACCCTATGATGTTGTGAAAATAATTTATATCTTGTAATAGTATGATGACTAGTGTGGTCTCATGAATGGTAAGTGAATAGTACCATGTGATGATGAGATGAGAAATTATGTTCCACACATTTTATATCTTTTAAAAGTTGTGATAGTTATATGCTTTCTAGAAGTGAATTAGGGTTTGTATGTCCACTTGTTTGATGCAGCCTTAATTCACCCAATGGGCATAACTAATCAAGTGCAACTCTAATCATGTAGTGCCATGCGCCATAGAGCCATCTTCAGTGTCAAAACTGATTGGATGGTGAAACGAGTATTCCTAAGGGAAATTCATTGCACGTACTATTCAATATGTCGGGTTGGCAAGTTGAGGATATATCCTTGTCATCCACAATGCAGTTTGTGGAGGATGGCTATGGTCATGCCACATACATCTGATGTGATTGAGGACAACTGTGGTTGTACCTCAGATTAGAGGGTTTTGTATACCCTGGTTTCTAGTGTCGTGACCTGTACCAAGGGTGGACTAGTGGTTAGTAGCTTGACTATATGTCATTGTGATGGTAGCTTTGATTGATATGTCACTGCCTTTCTACTCGTACTGACCAAGGGGAAGAGATCTTAGGATACCGACACTCCTAGATCTTATATGGAACCGAATAGCCCTTCGTAGGGGTCAGTTGGACTTTGGATGGTATGATTCAAATTCCCCAGGGCATAATAAAATATGTAAGACAACTATGTAGCATATCTATTTAGGGTTATACACAACACTTCGTATTGGATGATAACCCTTGTTTGCTTTCTTTTCACTGAGATCATGTATAGTATAATAAGAGATAATACACATGCTTATGTTGTAGTTATGCTCATGTTGTAAACATGCTTATGTTGTCAAATATACTGACACTGATGGTTAAGATGATGTTGCTAGCTATGTTTAATATTTCTTGCCATGCCTATGTGATTATAAATGCTTAAACTACTAATCATGCATATGCAGATATTTGTGCTATGATGTTAGTTCTACTTATGATATAGATATGTTCACTTTATTTGAGATGCCAATATTGATAGCCATGTTATGTTACTAGACATATTCATGATGTCAAGGATGCTTATGCTACTAGATTGCTTATACTATTAGCAAGGAATATGATGATAGTCAGATTAATGATAATGTTTGTTATTAGATGCAATTTGATGATAATTGAGTAGATATCTATCCAAAGAAATAGATTTATTTATTATCTATATATGCATTGATGATCATACTTGTTGCTAAGATTAATTGCTTAATCTGTTTAGCATATCTGACTGTTCAATCTATTCAATTGATTATTAAATACTCCAACTTCTTAGTTATCTACCATTTAAAATGTTGTAATCAATAAGCATTGTTGGAGGTTATATCTCTTGCTGGGACATGGGTCTCACCCTTGTGGTTCGCCACATTTTTTTAGGTAATATGAAGTGAAGAAAACAAACATGTGGTAGAAAAGAGGATCTATAGTAATGAATCTTTTAGAAACTTGATTAGATGTCTAGTGTGTCCTAGAGTCATCCATATACTCTCAGGTCCGGGCTGGAAAAGTTTGTATATGGCGTTTCAAACGATTTGGAATTTTGTTAGCATGTTAATGTTTGTTGTGTGGCATATATAAATATTGTTCTCCTGTGTATATATGTTGTGGCTAAGGCGATAGAACAATTTGTATCAAATTGTAGTCATAGTATGGATATACGAAAGATATTGGACTCTTATGCAAATGTTTCTGAGCGGATGCTGACATTGAAATTGGTTTTAATTTACCCATGTTTTTTGGTATGTGGTTAATTGGTGATTGATTGTGTTTTATGTTTTGAGTAATCTTGTTTAGTGTAACGGGTTCTCACATTTACCATGAAGAACAACCAACCATTTTTCATTTGTAGGATCATCAATATAAAAAAATTTCTTCCCCTATGATGCCATTAGGAATGGTTCACCCTTCTCACCAATCTTTTCAATATTCACTACTGTGAAACCCAATTCGTCCACTGCAATTCCTTTGGTGTTATCAACCCAATTACACTTAAAGACCGGAATTTTAAACTCTACATAGAAAAACTCTCATATGTCTTTAATGACAATGTAATATGACATTTTAGCTTCATGTGGACTCTTATCCTTCGCACTATAAAAAAATAATGAAGAAACTTCAAGGGTGACCCCAACGTTTTATACGATGCTCTTATCATCTTGACGCTTTGTGTAATATGAGAACTCATTTATGTCAAACCCTTTATAAGACATACCATTCATTTTTGGTTTAAAGAAGAGGCATTTGATATATTTAGCAACATTATTTGGTGTTTGAGATAGTCTATGTAAGACTTTATCTTCAAACCACCTAATAAATGTCTTCTTATGCTGTCTAGCAAGCCATATTGAATTGGTTTAAGGATATTATTTCTTGATGTAATTGGTATGTTCATTGATATAAACACTCACTTCGTCAATATTATGTACAATATACAAGTGAGCTTGTTCCCAAATCTCACGCCTGATTACTTGAACTCATGATCCTAAAGTCCCTTTTCTAGAATAGTCCTCAGTATTCTTGTCATTTATAGGAGCTTCATTACATCTCAGAAAGTCACTACAAAAGTCTATAACCTAATAACACCCAAATTTAATCATCTATGCTAAGCATTTATTCATGTTTTTGTGTCATTATAGCCTTAATATGCCCAAAATAACCCTAGATCCTTATGTTTTAGAAATTTGTATCTTTTAATAGATAAAGTTTCTCAACTAACCAATGTTGGGACTTGTAGGCATCGAACCTAAAAAGACATATATTCTCCGAGATTTCTCCCCAACACATGGTTTTTGCAGCAACTAGACTTCCATCCATTGTGACAGTAGCAGACTAAGCATCACACTATGTGCACTAGCTTAGGAGATGGTGGTCTCTCTAGTCGGTGTTGGCAATTTCAGTATTTGGTGTTGGCAAGCCAACTAAGAAAGGACTGGAGTCATCATACTTGTCATAGTACTCTTCTTCATATATAGGATCTTTAATGAACTGTCTTTTACCATGAAGAAAAACCAACCATTTTTCATTTGTAGGATCATCGATATAAAACACTTTCTTCCCATATGATAATTGTGGGAGGAGTTGTTGGAATGTGGATGGAGATAATTGTGGGCATATGTGGTTGAATGAGTGAATGATGGAAACAACAATATCATTTGAATTTTTTGAGAGGAAAATAGGAAGAGACGAAGAGAGGTGGTGTGTTTATTGTTTTGAAACATTTCATTTTTGTAAAGAAGTTAGAGAGAATAGAGTTTTAATGAGATATAGAGAGGAGAGAGCGAGTGGAGAGGGGCTTGGAAACGTGGGATTAGTTGAAGAGACGAAGAGTACGGATGAAGAGAGAGGGAAACATGGGGATTAGTTAGGGAGAGGGAAACAAAATCTGGTGCTCCATCCTTCCCCTCCAGTTTCTTCTCGCACCCGACGGCCGCAGATGCTCCATCCTTCTGGTGGTTTCTTCTCTACGCTCCCTCCTTCCATCAGCTTCGTCAATTCTGCAGTACGTTGTGCCGTAACCACCGTACGCAGGCTGAGCACATATGCCTGGGGCTACAACTGGCCGTACGTTAACACAAACCATCACTATTCTTCACTCTGCACAAAGCACATACGATCGGCTCTCCTGCTGACCGTCGTCTTCCAGCCGCCAAAACTTTTGGTTGTTCCGATTTGATTATGTTCTCATATTTTTTTCTCGAATGTATCTCTCCTTCAACCCTTGTTACATTTTCTGCAATCATCCATGTTATCAGAGGGCTGTTGATTGCTCCCGTTATGTATTATCAGGTGTAAAACTTACTACTTGCTGCTCTGCAAATACCGTATTGGAGTTCCCTTCTAGAGTTGTTGTCTGATCATCATTTCCGGACCTATTGTTCGATCGTTTGCTTCTGAACTTGCTATCTGGTGGTTTAATTTTAGACTGTGCAAGTGCAAATATGAAGTTATTTCATTCTTGACCTGATGTACTAAAGGAAGAAGATCAGACTGACAAGGTATGCATCACCAACAGAACAACTTTTCATCATTTTTATTAGAAATGTAGCATATTTTTCTGATATAAGATCACTATATAAGAAATTATTTAATTTTTGGTGACCACAGTTTTAGCCCAAATAAGTTTATTCTCAATTACTCCCATTAACAAATGAACATATATGCCAAATTTATGTCATATGAAGATTAAATCTTTGTTGTTTGTGATCGGTTATCCTTGACATGAGAAAGATGGAAGTGAAAGTGGCAATCCTTCAACAAGTCTTGTTCAAGTTCTACTTTTAATTATTTTCCGACATAATAGAACATAAAGAAAAAATATTGATATTTGTTCCATTGATTACTTTGCAATTATATGCATATAACAAGCTATGATGTTCCTAGTAATAAACATTTTCTTACGTTTGTAATACTAGTTAGAATGTCGTTATTGTTAAGAAAATGTCTAAATATTAGCATCGAGTTCCCTTCTTAAAAGTGAATTTGGCAGAATACTTCTTAATCAGTCTTATATTTTTTTATCTTTACCAAAATCTTTGTTAATATTTATTCTTTTTAAATTTGTGACGTCTCTGTTTTCTACTATACTTATGCTATATCAATTTAGTAGAAAAAATACTCAAGTATAAAACTATAAAATTGCATATTGTGTTCAAAATTAATATCTTATTCCATCATGTTTATTTAGTATTTTTATCCAATAGATTAGAAATTTAATATAAAATAATCTTCATGACAAGTTGCTAGTATAATTGCAAACATTACTTATTTATGCGAGGATTTTAGATTGTGTTCAAAACTTATCAATTATTTGTGTAAGAAAATTATTTGGATTAATTTTAATGGTTAGGGTATATTTGCATACTCTAGTTCCTTTCTTATCTCACCTACCAACAATTAAACACATTTAACGACGTGCCCACTTTTATTGGATTTTTTCACCTTTGTAAAATTAGAATGAAGAATCACACATAGTGTTAGGAAACTTTAAAATATTAATGTTGCCAGTGGCGGAGCCAGTCCCCTAATGGGGGTGCACATATAAAAATTATGTTAAGTGCATAAGTGGAATTCATATTGAGTGTCAATATGTCTCAATCGACCTATTTACTTGGATCGAGGTAAGAAAATAGATGTATCTTACATAAATAAAAAAAAGAAGTTGAAGACATAACTCATTACTTAGTGGAGTACTTAATTTTAGATCTATGTATATGGATTATTGTATATGTATATTATAATATGCTACATACATTTATGATTTTCTAATATTAAATATGAGCTTGAAATGGTGACATATGATATTGAAAAGATTTTGTCTTTTTTATAAGACCAACTATTCTATTAAATTATTTTTTCATAAATATAGGTCGTTTAAAAAACACATCAATTTAGTGTTCAATATTGATTGTGTGGATTATTATATTTTTAATCAAACAAATAATTTCCTACTTGATGAGCTTGACAACTCAAGTAATTAAAAAGTAATATAAAGCTAAAAAAATTGAATATATAAGTAGTACAACGTGAAAATTACTATTATTATTTAAAAATTAAAAAACAACACTATAGCAATTTATTTTAAATAAAGATACTTATGATGGCGTTAAACGTATTTATTAATTTTACCTAACAAACTAAAAAAATGTAGTGACAATATATTGTTCACTAGATTATTATGATTGTTATTTCTATGTAGCGTTGGAAATTTAAATATAAAAATTATGTTATCTTTGACATCATGATGAAAAAATATGTATAATTTAGAGGAGTAATATCTGCACAACTTGTGAATAGAAGTATAATTTAAAGAATTAATATCATAAGATACATGCAATTACATTATTTTAACAAATATTGATTGATGTATAAAAATTCAAAAAATACAAATATATTAAAAATGTTATTAGAATTTATTGTGAAACCATGTACTACTAAGACTATCATATTTCATTTGAAGTTATTTTTCCTAACATACATTACACTCATAATATAAAAGAATCAGCATAAATATGCACACATAACATATACATCTATGGACTATGTTGTTTCTATATACATTATACATTTAGTTATTTATACATAATATAATACTATTTGATATCCCATGGAGTATATTATTAATTATAGATATTGGTTTTTTGTTTTAATATTACCTATGTACTTGCTATATTTGTTACGTACTTAATTATTTATATATACTTTATAAAGTATTTGGTATTCCATAAGTATACAAAAAATTATAGACACTGGTTTACTTTTCCTCATTAACCATACAACTATGTACTTGTTATATTTATAATACATTTAAGTAATTGTTTATAGATTATATAAAATCATTTAACATGTCACAAAGTATACTATTAATTATAGATCCTAAAGTATTTTGTTACTCATAGATATCAATTTCTTATTTAATCATTATAAAATTGGTGTAAACTATTAGTTCAGCAATTAACATTAATGGATGTATTTGGTATTATTGTTAATATGTTTAATAAATTATATTCTTAATAGTGTTGCTTGTCAATGTTATTTCTCTTATCCGATTTAACATGTTACTCATCCTTGTATATTCCCCTTTGTCCTCAAGCATTTTATATATATATATATATATATATATATATATATATATATATATATATATATATATATATATCATGCATTAACATCAAGCAGCAATTTGCCATTTTTAAAATTTGATTAGAAATTTGCTTTTTTTAAATTTGATTATGTATACGCATACGTTGTATTAGTTTTTTTATACTTCCATCCTCTTATTTTCTAACAAGTTCTCACAATTATTTGGATAATAAATTCATATTTTTATACAGTGTCCAAAGCAGCCAAACAACACAGATTGTGGGTATTATGTGTTGAAGTACATGAGAGACATCATTGATGCAAGAATTAGAAATATTCCTGAATGTGTAAGCTACTTATCATTATATTCTATTAGCTCGTTCAAATTTCTAAATAAATTGAAAAACACAATATGTTGATATATTTGTCATATGATTGCAGTATTATTCGAAGTATATTGGCAGTTGCTTCAACCAAGAAGAAATTGATGAGGTCTGAAATGAGTGGATGACATGTGTTCTTATGCATCCATGATCCAATGGGGATGCCATGAGTTAGGGTTTGGGTATAAGTGTTGATTAGTAACATTAATATAATTTATCTTCTTGAACCTAACTCAAATGCAAATAGATAAAGATGAGTATTCATATTTAACATTCATATATGATGGAATGATGGTGGAATAACCTCATTAATATGATCATATCCTTAATATGTTAATTGGTGGTTATCATAGACACATGTGCTAGACATGTGCATTATGAATATGATGAGTATTAATGATGGTGGAATAACCTCATTAATACTTTCTTATGCTAAACATGTGCATTACGAATATGATGAGGGTTAATCATATCTAGATTCCTTGAATGTTGATATAATAAAGGAATGTTCTTAATGTTAATATAACCCTGCTAAGATTGTTTATGAATATCTCCTAGCTCATTAATGCAATATTGTGCTGATCCAGTGTATAATATGTAAGTGATGTTGTTGAGCCTTGTTATTAGGCATGCAAAGATAATGATGATCCTGTAGGGAATAAATAGTATGATGGTATTTAATGACCTTTGGATACCCTGTGATATTGTGAAAAGGATTTATATCCTATGATGGTATGATGGTCTTAATGACCTTTGGGCATGGTTGAGCCCTGAATGAGGTGTAATCCTCTTGTGTTGATAAGGGTTGATACCCTATGATGTTGTGAAAATAATTTATATCTTGTAATAGTATGATGACTAGTGTGGTCTCATGAATGGTAAGTGAATAGTACCATGTGATGATGAGATGAGAAATTATGTTCCACACATTTTATATCTTTTAAAAGTTGTGATAGTTATATGCTTTCTAGAAGTGAATTAGGGTTTGTATGTCCACTTGTTTGATGCAGCCTTAATTCACCCAATTGGCATAACTAATCAAGTGCAACTCTAATCATGTAGTGCCATGTGCCATAGAGCCATCTTCAGTGTCAAAACTGATTGGATGGTGAAACGAGTATTCCTAAGGGAAATTCATTGCACGTACTATTCAATATGTCGGGTTGGCAAGTTGAGGATATATCCTTGTCATCCACAATGCAGTTTGTGGAGGATGGCTATGGTCATGCCACATACATCTGATGTGATTGAGGACAACTGTGGTTGTACCTCAGATTAGAGGGTTTTGTATACCCTGGTTTCTAGTGTCGTGACCTGTACCAAGGGTGGACTAGTGGTTAGTAGCTTGACTATATGTCATTGTGATGGTAGCTTTGATTGATATGTCACTACCTTTCTACTCGTACTGACCAAGGGGAAGAGATCTTAGGATACCGACACTCCTAGATCTTATACGGAACCGAATAGCCCTTCGTAGGGGTCAGTTGGACTTTGGATGGTATGATTCAAATTCCCCAGGGCATAATAAAATATGTAAGACAACTATGTAGCATATCTGTTTAGGGTTATACACAACACTTCGTATTGGATGATAACCCTTGTTTGCTTTCTTTTCACTGAGATCATGTATAGTATAATAAGAGATAATACACATGCTTATGTTGTAGTTATGCTCATGTTGTAAACATGCTTATGTTGTCAAATATACTGACACTGATGGTTAAGATGATGTTGCTAGCTATGTTTAATATTTCTTGCCATGCCTATGTGATTATAAATGCTTAAACTACTAATCATGCGTATGCAGATATTTGTGCTATGATGTTAGTTCTACTTATGATATAGATATGTTCACTTTATTTGAGATGCCAATATTGATAGCCATGTTATGTTACTAGACATATTCATGATGTCAAGGATGCTTATGCTACTAGATTGCTTATACTATTAGCAAGGAATATGATGATAGTCAGATTAATGATAATGTTTGTTATTAGATGCAATTTGATGATAATTGAGTAGATATCTATCCAAAGAAATAGATTTATTTATTATCTATATATGCATTGATGATCATACTTGTTGCTAAGATTAATTGCTTAATCTGTTTAGCATATCTGACTGTTCAATCTATTCAATTGATTATTAAATACTCCAACTTCTTAGTTATCTACCATTTAAAATGTTGTAATCAATAAGCATTGTTGGAGGTTATATCTCTTACTGGGACATGGGTCTCACCCTTGTGGTTCGCCACATTTTTTTAGGTAATATGAAGTGAAGAAAACAAACATGTGGTAGAAAAGAGGATCTATAGTAATGAATCTTTTAGAAACTTGATTAGATGTCTAGTGTGTCCTAGAGTCATCCATATACTCTCAGGTCCGGGCTGGAAAAGTTTGTATATGGCGTTTCAAACGATTTGGAATTTTGTTAGCATGTTAATGTTTGTTGTGTGGCATATATAAATATTATTCTCTTGTGTATATATGTTGTGGCTAAGGCGATAGAACAATTTGTATCAAATTGTAGTCATAGTATGGATATACGAAAGATGTTGGACTCTTATGCAAATGTTTCTGAGCGGATGCTGACATTGAAATTGGTTTTAATTTACCCATGTTTTTTGGTATGTGGTTAATTGGTGATTGATTGTGTTTTATGTTTTGAGTAATCTTGTTTAGTGTAACGGGTTCTCACATTTACCATGAAGAACAACCAACCATTTTTCATTTGTAGGATCCTCAATATAAAAAAATTTCTTCCCCTATGATGCCATTAGGAATGGTTCACCCTTCTCACCAATCTTTTCAATATTCACTACTGTGAAACCCAATTCGTCCACTGCAATTCCTTTGGTGTTATCAACCCAATTACACTTAAAGACCGGAATTTTAAACTCTACATAGAAAAACTCTCATATGTCTTTAATGACAATGTAATATGACATTTTAGCTTCATGTGGACTCTTATCCTTCGCACTATAAAAAAATAATGAAGAAACTTCAAGGGTGACCCCAACGTTTTATACGATGCTCTTATCATCTTGACGCTTTGTGTAATATGAGAACTCATTTATGTCAAACCCTTTATAAGACATACCATTCATTTTTGGTTTAAAGAAGAGGCATTTGATATATTTAGCAACATTATTTGGTGTTTGAGATAGTCTATGTAAGACTTTATCTTCAAACCACCTAATAAATGTCTTCTTATGTTGTCTAGCAAGCCATATTGAATTGGTTCAAGGATATTATTTCTTGATGTAATTGGTATGTTCATTGATATAAACACTCACTTCGTCAATATTATGTACAATATACAAGTGAGCTTGTTCCCAAATCTCACGCCTGATTACTTGAACTCATGATCCTAAAGTCCCTTTTCTAGAATAGTCCTCAGTATTCTTGTCATTTATAGGAGCTTCATTACATCTCAGAAAGTCACTACAAAAGTCTATAACCTAATAACACCCAAATTTAATCATCTATGCTAAGCATTTATTCATGTTTTTGTGTCATTATAGCCTTAATATGCCCAAAATAACCCTAGATCCTTATGTTTTAGAAATTTGTATCTTTTAATAGATAAAGTTTCTCAACTAACCAATGTTGGGACTTGTAGGCACCGAACCTAAAAAGACATATATTCTCCGAGATTTCTCCCCAACACATGGTTTTTGCAGCAACTAGACTTCCATCCATTGTGAAAGTAGCAGACTAAGCATCACACTATGTGCACTAGCTTAGGAGATGGTGGTCTCTCTAGTCGGTGTTGGCAATTTCAGTATTTGGTGTTGGCAAGCCAACTAAGAAAGGACTGGAGTCATCATACTTGTCATAGTACTCTTCTTCATATATAGGATCTTTAATGAACTGTCTTTTACCATGAAGAAAAACCGACCATTTTTCATTTATAGGATCATCGATATAAAACACTTTCTTCCCATATGATGCCATTAGGAATGGTTCACCTTTCTCTCCAATCTTTTCAAAATTCACTACAGTGAAACCCAATTTGTCCACTACAACTTCTTTGGTGTTATCAACCCAATTACACTTAAAGATCGGAATTTTAAAATCTACATAGCCAAACTCCCATATGTCTTTAATGACACTTTAATCTGACATTTTTGCTTCATGTGGACTCTTATCCTTTATGTGGACTCTAGGGTGCTGATTTGTCATGCTCGAGAGAGGTTTTATATCATTGGTGGGTTTTAGTCATGCTATGTGAGAGCTAGTGCGATGACTGCATAGGAACAGATACCACATTACATACTACATTTGGATGTAGGCTGTTTGCTGAGGTGTTTGGGGGTTTTCTACACCCGAGGATGGGTGCATAAACTGCCCAACTTGTGGTTACATAGCTGAGAACTCCTTCTCTCTGATTAGTAGAATCCTACAGACTCTATTTTGTTTTCTTTTCATTGTTTTGTTTTACTTCGTGACAATCTTCTAGACTAGTTCTAGCTCCATACTTTTATCGACTATCAGATTGGCTTAACTGACTTAAGAGTGAGGTTTTAAGAGTCCTAAACATCCCCACATCCCTGTGTTCGACCCCGTTTATCTACTTTGACCCCGTAATAATGTTGCGAGGGCCCTTGAAGGTTTCAGGTTATAAATTTGAAGTCTGATCACCCCTTTGAGATCGATCATAACCTTCCCCTCCAAATAACTCTCAATAATACTCCCTTCAGGCCAATAATGATTTTGAACATCACCTTTAAAAACAATCATGTACCTTTCAAAAGTATACTTCCAATGTAAGAAAATTGGTGCTAAAATTTTCACTTCCCTAGTCAAATGGAAAACAAGATGGACCCTGATATCAAAGACAGGAGGAAAATACATCTCAATTTGGCATAGGGAAACAACGACTTCTCTTTGCAACTTATTAAGATTCCCAGGATCAATAACTTACTACATAGAGTGTTGAAGAAGAAACAAAGTCTAGTGATTGCAAACCTTACATGCTTCAATAGTATAGATCAAATTTCCATGTGCAATATTTGTTGCATTAGTGTGTGACAATCATGAGATTTAAGATCTATTAGCTATAGATCTTTCATTGATACCGGTATATAGATATTAGAAGAGTATCCATGTGGTATCTTAACATTAAACAAGCACTCACAAATAGTTTTCTTTTCCTTTCTTTATAATGCGTAACAAGCAGGAGGTAAATATATTTTCTGATCACTGCCAACTACTTATGTTAATTTTTTCTTTATTCCCATTTCACATAGGTCCATTCTTGATTTCTTGCCATCTTCATTCTTTCTTGGTATATTCACCAGAGTACCAATTACACTATTACAAACATTTTTCTCAACACGCATGACATCGATATAATGCCTAACTACTAAAGAACTCCAATAAGGAAGATCCCAGAACATTGACCTCTTCTTGAATAAAGATTTGTCGCGCTATGTGGGAATGGTACATTGTAATCTCTTACTGAATTCATTGTACATAGACTTTTAGTTTTACATAAACAACCTCCCATGGTATAGGTTTAGGGGTACTCTGTTCCTCACCCGATCCATTGAACTCTTTGTGAAACCTTCGATAAGGATGGACTTTTAGAAGAAACCTTCGATGACCAAGATATATGGTCTTGCTGCCATGTTTTAGTCATATTGAATCAATGTTCTCTTCACATATAGGGAATGCTTTGGATCCTTTTACACTATATCCATACAAATTCCCATATGCTGGAATGTCATTAATAGTGCAAAACAACATAGCATGCAAACGATACGTCTCTCTACGCGAAGCATCACAGAACATCACACCTTCACCCCTGAGTTTCTCTAAGTCATTAATCAAAGGTTCAAGATAAACGTCGATATCATTACTAGGTTGTTTAGGGCCCAATATCAACAATGACATCATAACATACATATTTTCATACACAACAAGGGAGGAAGATTGTATATAACAAGCATAACAGGCCAAGTGCTATGTTGGCAGCTCAATGTGCCATATGGCTTTATCCCATCGGTAGAAAGCCCAAGTCTTAGATTCCTGACTTCTTCACCAAATTTAGAGTACAATAAATCAATTTTCTTCCACTGTGGGGAATCAGGCGCATGTTGTAGGATCCCATCACTATTTTTCTTAACCTATGCATGCCACCTTAAATTCTCCGCATCCATCAGATTGGCAAACAAGCGTTGAAATTGTGGTATTATAGATAGATAACATGTCACCTTGGTAGGAAAGATAGTATTCGACTTCCTAAAATTCATCATTTTATACCTTGACACCCCACCATTTTGGACAATCTTTCAAATAGACATAGTGCTTTTGAAATAACACACAATCATTTGGGCATGTGTGTATCTTCTTAGCATTAATTCCCATTGGGCATAAAATTTTCTTTAATTTGTATGTTGAGATTGGAAGCTCATTACCTTCTGGAATAATTTCTTTCAACAAAGACAACAATGATGTGAAGCTTTTGTTCACTCCATCTATTGTCAACCTTCAGATTATACAATTCAACATTGCACTTAGCTTTGTAAACTTAGTACAACCTATGTATAATAGTCTTTAAGCATCATGCACAATGTTCCTAAATAAGGAAGATAGATCAATGTGCTCTACCCCACAACTATCTAGCATCACATCAACCATGTCTATCAGAATTAATTCATTCACATCTATATCATCGATGACAATTTCTTCTTCAATACAAGTACTGCTATTGATATCTAATGATCTCAAGTTTGGAATCTCTCCATGCCAGTACCATTCTTGATAGCCATGTACAATCCTATTGCACATGACATGACTTTTGATTTTATCACCAGTGTTGACTTTCAAGTTGTTACCACAATGCCTACATGGACAATAGAACTTATCTCCATGTTGTTTCCTATGTTCCTCTACAAATCTTATAAACTGATTAAGACCAGTAATAAACTTTGGGTTACAACAATTTGGAATGGACATCCATGATCCATCCATTCTATGATCAAAGATAAAAACAAGTATTAGGATTTAGTGTTTACACATTAGGTTAAGGATTTATTGTTTTAGATTTAGAGATAAGGGTTTATAGATTAGGGTTTATGGTTCAATGATGAATGTGTGTACCACCTATCCCATTCTTAAACACCTAGTCTCACTAGTAAGTGTACAGTGTGTATTCAGTCATCAAGAAAATTTTGGCAACATTTCCCCACAGTTATCCAAGTACACCAATGTAGATGGGCAAATGTCCACCAACATATTCTACCTAGAGAACAAATAGGAAATGTTGGCTAAATGGACATCTATAAATATCTTTGTTTTGATTATGACAAACATTTCATTCTTATTGATCTAACGAGCTACTCGAGTGTGCAGGAACAAGGTGGATGACAAAAGCAATTAGGGAAATCCATATGCTTATATGTTTGTATTTTCATGAAATGTAATCGCCTTGTAAAAACTTGTACAAATATATAATGTACAAGTACTTAGATTTCATGTAAATAAAGCGTTAGATTCTCCCTAGCTAAACACCATATTTAGATAGGTCATCCCCTTCAAATAGGATCACATATGCACACTCATACATATAATTAGTGCCTAAATTGAAACATTGAAACAGGATCAATCTCGGTCGACAAACTCCTCGACCGAGACACTCTCGGTCGACAATCTTCTTGACCGAGAAAGATCCAAAGTAGCCGTTAGACACAACTGACAAGGTAGTTGGCAGTTGGAGATAGACGTTGCAAATCACTTGTTCCAGAGAGCCTGTCGGTCGACACAAGTTCGACCGAGTAGGTGTCTCGGTCGACCATTCCTCGACCGAGATGGTCTCTGACAGCAACTACATAATTAATTAATTAGCCGTTGTTAAATCAACAAACTTGTACCTAACAGCTAGTTAAGCACTTAGAAACCCCTAGAAGTTGTCTAGAACGTCCTTAAGCATCCTTAGGCCATTCCTATAAATAGGACAAGCCATAGGACACTCAAACACACTTGTTACACTTGAGAAATCCTTGAGCATACTTTGAGCAATCTGTTTGTGAGCAATTTGAGCATTGTGACAATTGGCCATTTCCTTCCTTAGCTCAAAATTTGTGTCCTATAGGCTAGTATCTCCTACCCACTGCAATCACAAGTTCATACACTTGGTTAGGAGATCTATACGCTTGATCTAGGCAAATCAAGCCTTGTGCTACAAAGGATAAGTTGTAATTTCCTTTTTCCTTTCTTGTTCTCTATTACCGTTTGTACTCTCCTTGCTACTCCTAGGTTGGAGGCTACTGATTGGAGAGGGTGGAGATCTTCTTGGTGAAGAAGGTGACTTTGAGCTACTTCAGAAGGCTGGTGCAACGGGAGGTTACTTCTAGAAAGGAAGGCTACTTCAAGGGGGAGCTTGGAGTTACTTCAAGAAGGCTACCTCAAAGTTGGTGCACCTACTTCAAGTGAAGGCTGTTCAAAGGGTGTAAAGGAAAGTATTGTATTTTGTATAAATCCTTGAGAAGGTAATAAAATAAATACTTTCAAAATCCCGGATGGGTAAGCAACCGGGTAGTGGACTGACAACTTTAGTATTTGCTAAAGTTGGAACCACTCTAAACACCTGTCTCCTTCTTCCAATTTTCAATTGTGGTTGTTTGAGTTTAATAAATTGTTAAAATTAATTTAAAACTCTATTCACCCCCCCTCTAGTAGTTTTCAATTGGTATCAGAGCAGGCTTCAAGGAACCCTAACCAGGTCTTGAAGAATGGAGGGTAATGGTGATTACAATCGCAACAAAAGGTGCAGCTTGGACAAATCTACAACATGTTGCAATTGGTGCTTAGTAACAAGCCACACAACAACTAGCTGCCCATGGAGATCAAAGAAGGAAGATGAACACAAGGATTGTCTTATTGCTACAACTAGTGAAGAAGAAGAAGAGGTAAGTCTTTTTGATTTATCTAAAGAAGAACTAGTTGCTAGTCTTGAAGAAACACATATTAAATATGTTGAATGCAAGAAGAAATTAAAGAAATCTAATAAAGCAAATGATGAATTACATGCTAAGCTTCTAGCTATTACATCTGAAAATGAAGATCTTAAAAAGATCATTGAAGATCATGATATTGAGATAAAATCTATAGAGGCAAATTGTAATCTACTTTCTTTAGAGAAAAATAATTTGCAAAGTCAAGTGAATGATCTTCAAAAACAACCCATCTTATGCAACCATCTAGATTATGATTCTATTGTCAAAGAAAGAAATTCATTGTCTTCTAATCTAGATCAAGCAAAACTAGATATCAAGAAGAGAATGGAAGAGATTTCCAAGTTACAACAAAAAGTTAGTAATTTGAATAGTAATGGCATTCTCGATAAAATCTTAGATAATCCCTATCATCAAATCGGGAGAAGAGGACTAGGTTACAATCCTAAAGGGAAATCCTATCAACAACCTAGTTGGAGAAAGTCACAAACACATCAATCTATACATGTACCTAAAGGAACATCATCACAATATGACAACACTGCACACAACCATAGAAAAAGATATGAGGTTGACTCGATATGCTGTCATTATTGTTTGCGCCTTGGTCATTATTCCTTTTCATGTCCTTACAAAAGAAAAGATGTCGAGATAGTTTGGGTTCCAAAACCTCCAAACTAAATAAACGCAATTAAGTTGAGATATGACCAAGAACCTTAGTTGCATAATTCTACATCTATCTCAACTCAACATAATGGGATAACAAATAAATTTAAGTATCTAAATATTTAACTTGCATAATTATGTTTTATTTGGAAGCAATTGACAGTTTCAGGAATATTGTCGGTCGAGAGACTGTCGACCGAGATACTGTCGGTCGAGAAATTATCGACCGAGCATGTCACTGATTTCCAGTCTGTTGCAAAATTGCAGAATTCTTTGATAAAATTGCTATCTATTCATGATTGATGATTGGATATATATTTTGGAAATCATCCGTACAAAGTTAAAGTAATATTAGTTTATTCCCTAAATGATTTAAGTTTAAACTGAAATTATGCTTAATGAAAAGAAAATTTCTATCATTATTCACACGATTTCTTTATTTTCTGGTCTATCCATATAGAAATCATGTGATTAAAATCATGTGATTATTTACTGTTATTGTTATGTTATTACATCATGGATATGCTTTCACCATTTGGTACTGTGATTAGCTTGATAGATAATTGTCTACATGGATCCATGATAGGCAAGCAAATGCTTTATTGGTAATATGTTATGCTTGCAACACATAAGATAAAATCTCTCAATTAGTATCTTTAAAAGACTTGAAATATTCAGTGTGCCTTTAGTAAAGAATCTTATGAGGATACTAAACGACGTGAAATTTGATATTCATATTACTACAGCAAAGCCTATATTTTAAGAAAAGGACAAATGTTTTCATATTAAGTATTATGCTTCAACTTGTTAATTAAATCAAATTTTATGTAGATATTATACTTGATATATTTGAAAATCTGCAAATTTGCCTCTCGGTTAAAATGAAATTTGACCAAGGGGCGCTACGGTCGTAGTCAAATTCGACCTAAAATAAGTTTGACACAATAACTATTTGAATATCATTTTATTGTGATTAAAAGTAAAATCAAATTATGATCAAAAAATTGTTCCAATATTGTCAATAATAAACCAAAATATTACTCCCTTAGAAAATATATATATGCTCTACAAATTCAGTCTATCATTTGCATTAAAAATCAGCTTAAAAATTTGTACCCAGTAAGTCTGTCGGTCGACGAATCTTCGACCGAAAATCTCTCGGTCTGCCCACCTCTCTCGACCGAGACAGAATCTAGACAGACCTAACATCGGACACACTGCCGGTCGACAATTGTTCGACCGAGACTGTGTCGGTCGACAATTTCTTGACCGAGAAAGAGCCGTTGGGATATGACCGTTGCAATCCGACCGTTACCGTTAACGGCCGACCGTTGCAAGTCGACCGTTGGATGGCCGAGTGGCGCGTCTGGAATATGACCGTTGCGGACGCTCGGTTGACAATTTGTCAACCGACCCGATCACTGGATTGCTATAAAAGGGACCAAAAACGGGTCACTTATTCACACTTTCATATTCTTGTTTCCATAGGCTCTCTCTAGTGAATTCTTGTGCAAATCTTTAGCATCCTCATCCCCAAGAATTCCTTGCTTCTTCTCCACCTTCAAGCAACGCAATGGCATCATCCTCTGCTCGTGGAAAGAAGAAGGTCGCGGGCAGGAAACAAAGGGAAGCTACTCCACCATTGACGATCATCAACGACATTTCCTTCGTCGACGGAGATGCTGGTGATCGCTATCTACGGCTCTCCTCCAAAGCTCCTCTCCCACGACGACCAGTTGAAGTTATGGACTTCCTCAACATCGTCGATTTGGAGGACCTTTTTGAAGTACAAAAGTTGAAAGAATTCATCAATCCTTCTTTCACTTCCTATTCCACCAAGGTAGTGAATGAATTCTATGCTAATCTCATCTCCCACTCTGAAAGAGAAACCATCTTCTTCTATACTATGGTCAATGGGCATAGCTTTCAATTTACTGAAGGAGATATTCTTGATATGCTAAATATTGACCTAGATGAATATCAAGACACCCTTGACCTTACCACTGGAAACCCACGTAATCAATTTTCCTAAGATAACCATACCATTAGTCTTAGTGACATCAAAAGAACCATTTTTCAATCCAATACAACCTGTCACGAAGATAGGGGCACATACTATGCTATAAATCTCAAACCAGCTGTTAGGATTGTAAACCTTATTGTTTCAACAAACATACATCCTAGAGCAAATAAGTCTGAAGTTCCTATTTTTCGTATGTGTCTAATATATGCCATTATCCAACGTATTCCCACAAATTTTATCCGCATCATTCTTAAAAACATGCTTGAGTTTTCTGGCAATCCTCCATATGTTGATCTTGTATGCCAAATTACTCAACATTTTCTTAAGACCCAAATTGAGGATATGGGATATACATGGGAGCGTAGACCACAAAAATTAAGTAAGAATACTGTAGAAAAAATGGGAATTGATTTCGGTCATAAGAGGGCTAGGGTAGAAGGAGAGACATCTACCCAAGATATACCACCTCCACCTCCTCCTACCAGCCTACCCTATGATCCCATTCAAAACACTCTAACCTATGTTGCTGGGTCACAATATCATCTTAGTAAACAACTAGATTATAACCATCATGCCATGACTTATCTAAACCAAAGAATGCAAACTCTTTCTTCAAACCAACCAGATGAATATCCTTATTCTTTAAATCCGGGCATGCTCAATCCATATATTCCATCTTACAACTACTATCAACCTCCACTTCCACCATCTACAGATCTCACGCATACCCAGTTTTCATCAATGCAACTACAAGATATTGCTGCTCATTTCCGATTTGATCGGGTTCCTACCTTCTTGGAAGCGTATGCCTTATCAAAGACAGGTGCTCTGGAGTGGCAAACTTTGGTCCAGTATTATGGAGCTGAGCCTTTTCTTGGAAAAGACCCTGATGTTGATGTAATTCTTAAGTCTTTCCAGTGAGATTTGGAGTTGTATTAGTTGTAATGGAATCTTTGCAAAATTGTAATAAATGGGTTATCTTTACATGATTTGGCTATCTTTTCATGCTTGTAATGAAATTGGTTATCTTTATAATGGATATCTTTTTGGCATCAGTTGAATTTGGATTATAAGACTATTGTAGAGCATACAAAATAAGGGGAGTAATAAATACAAATAAATCAAAATGGATGACAATCTTTGCAAATACCTAAAAGTTAAAGTTATGGCTAAATTGACATCTATTGCAAAGCACTTATACCTTGGGGTATCTATCTAAAGGGGAGCATAGTATAAAATTAAGGGGGAGAAGCAATATCAAATATTCAATATGAATATCTTTTTGAAATGACAAAGGGGGAGAAAAGAATATCAAAATAAAATAACGATCAAAACTATAATAACTAAGTTTCATAATGAAAAAGGCCAAGCACTCACTTGCAAAACAAGAATGGATACAAAAGGTAATTTTTAGGTATGAAACTCATTTGTTTTATATTTCCTTTATTTATATTTTGGAAATGTTAGTCATCTTCAAAAAGGGGGAGATTGTTGGCTAAATGGACATCTATAAATCTCTTTGTTTTGATTATGAAAAACATTTCATTCTTATTGATCTAACGAGCTACTTGAGTGTACAGGAACAAGGTGGATGAAAAAAGCAATTAGGGAAATCCATATGCTTATATGTTTGTATTTTCATGAAATGTAATCGCCTTGTAAAAACTTGTACAAATATATAATGTACAAGTACTTAGATTTCATGTAAATCAAGCGTTAGATTCTCCCTAGCTAAACACCATATTTAGATAGGTCATCCCCTTCAAATAGGATCACATATGCACACTCATACATATAATTAGTGCCTAAATTGAAACATTGAAACAGGATCAATCTCGGTCAACAAACTCCTCGATCGAGACACTCTCGGTCGACAATCTTCTCGACCGAGAAAGATCCAAAGTAGCTGTTAGACACAACTGACAAGGTAGTTGGCAGTTGGAGATAGACGTTGCAAATCACTTGTTCTAGAGAGCCTGTCGGTCGACAAAAGTTCGACCGAGTAGGTGTCTCGGTCGACCATTCCTCGACCGAGATGGTCTCTGACAGCAACTGCAGAATTAATTAATTAGCCATTGTTAAATCAACAAACTTGTACCTAACGGCTAGTTAAGCACTTAGAAACCCCTAGAAGTTGTCTAGAACGTCCTTAAGCATCCTTAGGCCATTCCTATAAATAGGACAAGCCATAGGACACTCAAACACACTTGTTACACTTGAGAAATCCTTGAGCATACTTTGAGCAATCTGTTTGTGAGCAATTTGAGCATTGTGACAATTGGCCATTTCCTTCCTTAGCTCAAAATTCATGTCCTATAGGCTAGTATCTCCTACCCACTGCAATCACAAGTTCATACACTTGGTTAGGAGATCTATACGCTTGATCTAGGCAAATCAAGCCTTGTGCTACAAAGGATAAGTTGTAATTTCCTTTTTCCTTTCTTGTTCTCTATTACCGTTTGTACTCTCCTTGCTACTCCTAGGTTGGAGGCTGCTGATTGGAGAGGGTGGAGATCTTCTTGGTGAAGAAGGTGACTTTGAGCTACTTCAGAAGGCTGGTGCAACGGGAGGTTACTTCTAGAAAGGAAGGCTACTTCAAGGGGGAGCTTGGAGTTACTTCAAGAAGGCTACCTCAAAGTTGGTGCACCTACTTCAAGTGAAGGTTGTTCAAAGGGTGTAAAGGAAAGTATTGTATTTTGTATAAATCCTTGAGAAGGTAATAAAATAAATACTTTCAAAATCCCGGTTGGGTAAGCAACTGGGTAGTGGACTGACAACTTTAGTATTTGCTAAAGTTGGAACCACTCTAAACACCTGTCTCCTTCTTCCAATTTTCAATTGTGGTTGTTTGAGTTTAATAAATTGTTAAAATTAATTTAAAACTCTATTCACCCCCCCCCTCTAGTAGTTTTCAGGAAAGTGCCACAAAACATCTTGATAAACTAATATATATTATGCACTTACATCCTA
Organism: Alisma plantago-aquatica; assembly: GCA_963693085.1. Taxonomy (NCBI): domain Eukaryota; kingdom Viridiplantae; phylum Streptophyta; class Magnoliopsida; order Alismatales; family Alismataceae; genus Alisma; species Alisma plantago-aquatica. Next base: position 515,501,185 of record OY856415.1, read on the forward strand.
AGTGAGATTAAGTGTTCAAGAACAATCCCAAACTGGGGACTATCCAAGATTTACTTCTAATGAGTAAATCTCATACGGGTTTCTAGGCCAACAAAATATATGTATGTTGTCATTCCTATACCTATGATCCTATTTTCATTGTTAATACCCTAGGTTTTATGTAGTTTCATTTAATTCAATTCATTCTTTCATTTAGGTTAGTTCATTCATGCATCATTAGCCCTAATTAATCAATATTAATCAACTACACAATATAGAAAGGCAATGATTTAACTAAGTTAAATCAATCACTAACAAGAGAGAAAGAAAGCAATATTAATTAATTAATATAACTAGTAAATCATCATTACAATGTTAATTAATTAAATCAGGTCAAAGAATTATTTGATTAAAAATTTGATATGCATCACCATAATTGTATCACATTCATGCATTGAGTGCTATCTAGAAAAAACCTAGCAAAAGGGGATAAGGGGGGTGATTTTTATGCCAAATAGGGACACAAATTTACTAAATTTTGGATTACAATGAGGTTTGATGTCAAATAAGAGTAAGATTACAACACATAAATGTGAATTAGATTCCAAAAAACACATAAATGTTCAAACAATAGTAGCACAACCAAAAAAACAAAAACCAAAATGTTCTTACCTTCAGCAATAACTGGATATGATGGCAGTGACTTGAAGATGACCAGATATGATTGGAGATGGAAGCGGTGACTGGATATGATGGGGGTAACAATGGTGGTGGTGACGATAAAGGCTGGAGGTGGAAGATGGAGGCAAGAAGTTGGAGATGACATACATGTGGCAGCTAGAGGAAGAGCACCTGGTGAGAGCAGTGGCAAGCTCAACAGTAGCAGTGGCAGAGACAAGCTCAACAACAGTGGTGGCGGTGACATCCAATAGTAGCAATGGTAGGGAGCTAAGTAGCAATAGTGGTGGTGGCATCCTACAATAGCACTGACGGAGGTGGCAGTGATTGCAAATCGCCAGAGAGAAGCAGGTCAGTCACGATGAAATAGATAATGGAGATAATTTTTTATCATGTGGGGGTATTAAATTACCCATATTTGTTGGTTGTATATTAAAACTGACAACTAAGGATATAATCGTTGGTTGGAACAAATAAACCAATGATTAACTCCTAAACCAAACTAATAAATAGACATTGGTTTAGGACCATATTCATTGGTTTAGTATGTAGAAACTGATGACTAACTGCATATCCAAACAAAAAAATTGGCTCTCGTGTTAAGGATATAGTTGTCAGTTTTGCAAGAAAAATTGATAATTAAGAAGCAATTTGGGGGGAAATATTTTTGTGGGGACATGGTGCGAAAAGACCTAGTCCTTGGTTTCTTCTAAGATACCAAAAATTTAGACCCATATGGAACAAACAATTGTGCTCACCGAGGGGTCTAAATTGTTGCTTGTTTGGTACAACTGACGTTTAATGGGGGTCAACTTTTTCCCTGGGAACATGGCATGAACATTTTGTCCTTGGTTGTATAAAACCCATGCATGGATGAAAATTTTAGTGTCAAATTTTTCCCTGAAAAATTGTATTTCTCGGGAAAATTAGGACGTCGATTTTCTATGAAAAAATGGAATTAAATATAAAAAGGTACTTATGGCTTTTCTAAATCAGTAGGACTTCACATATGGTGACGGTTGGTACAAAGAACCAATGTTATTGGTAGATTGGTGTCAGTTTTCTAAGGATCTGATGCCACTAAAAGTGTCATTAAACGTCACATCTGTACTAGTGAGTGACTTCAGGTCTAAGAACCACAATCACGACCATCACTATGAGATATGATTTTGACTACCGATTATAGTTTCCATGAGTCACTCTCAAGGTGAGTTTGTCTGATACACTATTTTTGAACAAGTATTGATGTGTTTGGTTTGATATCACATATCATGAGTGATGAGATTCTATCATCATCCACACACACACTATTTTTATGTGTCATTGTTGTCTATCAGCCTTCCAATATAACATCTAACTAGGGACATAACAAGAATGTACATACTTTTGACATTCATATGATCTCATTGTTCAGGTCATCAACCTAAAGACATACATCATTGAGTAATGTCATTCTTTAGAAATCCATTAGGTTTCAACATTATCTCACAACTAATTGAAATAGAATAAATCAAAAGATTGCTTGTATTATTAATCAAATAATTTACAAGATATGCCATCACAATCATCATATGATTGGATCTCTGGGCATACTTACCAATGTAATTCCAACTGCACTTAGATCCAATCACCCACGAATCTTAATCTTAGTGATCATGAACATTTCCATCATGTTGCTACAGTGCAAGTGCTAATCATGTGGGTTAGCATTATTTTCCTTTAGTCTTTGTATTACATGCTTCACATCTCCTCGCTATATGATCTCTCATATGAGATGAAATTATATTAGTATGCTATCTGATATTCCTTGCCTAACTAGTAACTTCATTGTTGTCATAGTATTTCTACTATATCATCAATGGTTGGAACATCATACAAGTTAATCTATATGAACTGTTAGATCCATACAATATCCTTTGCTATGTTCATAATACTAGGGTACTCAACTTCTATTGTAGAATTTAAACAATGGTATGTAGATTGTGATCATTATTTGTCTTTGTTGTTCTGGAAGCTTGCACCACTATTACTCTTTACGCCCTACTCTTCCTTGTCACCATAATCTAGTAACTGATCCTTAGTGCTTCTCAAGTACTAGTGGATGTTCTTTATGAAATTCTAATGACCTCATTGGAATCTGAGTAATATCATCTTTTCATGTCCAGTACATACAAGATAATGGGATGGGTACATTATATCACATACATGATAATCCAATTGCGAATGCATATGTCATCTTACTCATATTTTCCCATTCTTTACAGAATAGGAACATATGGTTCTTGAGAGACTAATCCCATGTATCATGGATAAATTCTCTCTCAATTAATTCTTCATGTTGAACCCTTTTCGTATCTTGCCAATATATGTACTCATACTTAGGTCAGGAAACATTCTAGAAATATCTCTATAGATATTAAATCCTATCACATAGGATGCTTCACATAAATCCTTCTTAAAGAAGGTGCTTTCCATGCCAGGTTTTAGTACTTATAGTATTGAGATGTTTTCCCCAACAATATGTGGCATATAAAAATGCTCCCACTCAATCTTTTGTAATAAAAAGTTTCATCTTTATTTTGACTTAAGTAAAACTCTTTGTCTATCTAGTCAAATCAAAGACTCTAGTTCTGAAATGTTTTCTTCAATGACATTTATTAGCCGTTGTAGCTTACATACTTCATTTACATTAATGGAGTTACAAAACCTTCTGGATGTGTCATGTACATATCCTCTCAAATATTCCTTTTAAGGAATGTGGTTTTAATAATCATATGCCAAATCTCATAGTTTCGACCAGCTGCAACAACAAGCACGATCCTAATGGATATAACCATGACAATTGGTAAAGGGATTTCATCTTGTTTAACACTTTAAACTTGTTTGAGAACCTTTGCAACCAATCAACTCTTTTAGGTTATCCATGTCGTTCTTCCTTTTCAAAACCCATATGTACCTATGGGTTTTTTACTGCTTTAGGTGGTACTAAGGTCATGCGTTGTTGGTGAACATGGATTCCATTTTGGATATAATGGGCTTAAGGCATTTATCAGACTCTAGTCTCTTAACAACTTCTGCATAGGTTTTTAGCTCATCATCTTACTACTAGCTCATTCCCTTTCTGAGTTATAAGATATCATAATCGATTAAGCTCATGATGTGTTCTACTAGAACTACAAGTCTTTTGTTACATAAGGAACTTGAAATTCCACAACAATTTGTGATTTTCCTTATTCACATTGTACCTCAATGTTTTCTTGCTGATCTTGAATTTTTTCAGTTCTACTTTATTCCCACGGATTCCTTTGGAATTACATTCCTCTCAAGGAATTTAGTCATCCAAGTTAACAACACTTTTGTTATTTGATTGAGATAAGTAGTGTTCAACAAACTAACATTATGTGTATTAAGGATATACATTTTTAAGAAAATATTTTGTTATATAAGTTTCAATCCTTATCTTTATAAAAGACATATCAAGACATTTACCATACCTTATCTCATATGGTGTCTTTTAAACCATTTTAAATGGCACATTGTTTAAGTGTTAAACATGTGCCCAGAAGGATATCAGAAGATTAGGTTTGATTCATTAATAATCACACCATGATTCATCAAGGTGTGACTCCTTTCTGATACATCATTATGTTTTAGGTAGAGTTCCTAGTGATACACAATCAGGGTCTCTCCTAAAGGACCTCAAACTGTTAGCTAAAATATTTCAACTTTGACCATATCAAAGTGTCTAAATACTTCTACCAAGGTGATAACGTACTTTATTCATGATCTTCTTAAACATTTCAAGGGATCCATATTTGTATTTAATTATATAAAAATTACCATATCTAAAGTACTAGTTGATTCCCTTAAGCATTTACTCTAAAGGTATGTGTATATCAATATGTACAAGCCCTTACAAAATACTCACTCTTCTAAACATCTAGTGATTAGTGACTTTGTCCTATTAAGAATAAGTAAAATATACCTGTCTCTAATGGTCCAATAACCAAAAGGAGTCTAGACTAACATCATCATGTATTCTAGAAATGCATTTCTCATTTATGTGCTCTAGATGACAATGCTATAGGTATTGATTATTTGAGTCATCAGGTTTTAATATTTTGGTATATACGTTATAAACATTTATCTTTGGATTAAAAAAAACGATCATAAGATATTTGGAACATTGGCATAAAATATCTCATCTTTAGAAATAGAACATTGACTATACTTTATATGATTTTTCATATAATTCCTTATCCATACAATATGCATAAAGTAAAAAGTTTCTATTTATTGGCAAAGATGAAATAGCAGTTCATTAACTCTATTACATGTCCTTGCGGGTTGAGATAAACTATAGGTTTTGACTGTAGTAGAAGCAACTCTTGCTCCATTTTCAAAGAACAACCTGACCTCATTCTTTCATAAAGGCTTACTTCTTTCTAGATGCTACACACTCAAACATATGTGAGATCTACATCTGGTATCATATACCGAAGATGAATAAGTAATTAAATTTATCTCATAATGTATATATATGATGTGGAGATCTTTATCCCCTCCTTCTTCTTTAGTTCCTCCAGGTAGAGAGGGAAACTCCTCTTCCAGTGTCCAAGCTAGTGCAGTGGTGATAATTGCCTCCCTTATTCACCCCTCCCTTTGCCTTAAGCGTTGAAAACTTGGGTTTCTGCCCAACTTCAGAACTCTTCTTAGCTTTGCCTTTGCCTTTGGACTTCCCCTTTGATCTGCTGATCTACATCCCATGCTTGGGCTTTTCTTTCTTCATTTATGCCTCAACTATTCTTAACATGCCAAGTAACTATGTCAGTGGCTTGCCAAACTCATACATGTTATAGTTCATGATAAACTGATTATATGATTTTGATAGTGACTGTAAAATCACATTAGTGGCCAACTCTTGACCAAGGGGAAATCCCAGCCTAGAAAGGTTTTCAACATACCCAATGATCTTGAGCTCATGAGGACCTAATGGATCTCCTTCTGCTATGTTACATTTGAACAATGTGTTAGAGACATCATATCTCTCCTGTCTTACCTGATCTTCGAACATGTTCTTAAGATGTCTTACCATCTCAATAACATCCATGTTCTCATGTTGTATTTGCAACTCATATCTCATGGAGCATAGAATTAGACATTTGACATCAACGACATCTTCATTATGCTTCTTGTAAGCATCCCTATCAGCCTTAGGTGCAGTAGGAGCATGTTCATCTGGCTATGGTGTCTGCAGGACATAGAGCTTGCACTCTTGTGTGAGACCATTTCTCATCATTTTGAACCAGTCATGGAAATTATTCCCATTTAACTTCTCATTCGTAAGGATTGATTATAGAAAAAAAGTGTTTTTTGTTTTCATTTGATTCTACAAGATAAATTTGCAATTTTGTCAAAACAAATTACATGATTTGGTCAAATAAAATTTTGACGATGTTTAATGAGTCCTTTAATTAAATATTTCTCTCATTATTTTGTTCAAATCGACAACCCTCACTTATCAGTTCAAAAGATTACATTGCACAAACTTGTAGTGAGCCAAGATTCAAAACAATTGAGTTAATTCTTAACCAATGCCAACGTTCATAATAAATCATGAAGGTAGGCATCTTTTGCAATTGCATCTTATGTAATTATTGGATAGATGGTTTGTCCAAGTCTTTGTCATAGTGATTTGCATGCATCTAAGTTCTTAATCTCATTAAGATCACTTAGTAAAGTCCGACCTAATATCCAAGACAATAGATATGCACCCTACTTGGTAGGTCAACATAACTACCATCACTTCTACGAGATGGATAATGCACCACACTTGGCATGGCCATGCATAATCAATCAAGATTTTTGTGTGTGTTGCTAATGAAAAACATCTTAGACTTAATATGTTTGATTAAGGGATCCTATATATATATATATATATATATATATATATATATATATATATATATATATATATATATATAGGGTATATCTTTGCTACCCGTGCGGGTTACTAAGATTCGCTACCCGTGCATTAGTTTTGTAATGGGATGACACATATATGTAATGAGACAACCAAATTTGTAATGACACAACCAAAATTGTAATACAAAAACTCGTTTTGTATTACAGTGTTGTTATAGTAATAAATATATATTTATTACTGTAACAACGTTGTAATACAAAACGAGTCTTTGTATTACAATTTCGATCATCTCATTACAAATTCGGATTGTCTCATTACAAATGCATACCTTCCCATTACAAAACTGATGCAGGGTAGCGAATCTTAGTTACCCGCACGGGTAGCAAAGATATACCCATATATATATATATATATATATATATATATATATATATATTTATATATATATATATATATATATATATATATATGTGTGTGTGTGTGTGTGTGTGTCTGTGTGTACATATCCAATCACCACATACTTAAAATACATATCATATATGTGCTATATCCCACAAACAAAAACCTACAACTAAAACATAAGCGATGGTTATGGCCATACTATTGTGATTCCTTGGAGCTACAAAAAATTACTACCACCTAAGGTCTACATCATATGCAACATCCTGTTGTTAGAGAAGATCTGTGATTGAACCAACCCAGATGGATTGGTCTATGTGATCGGTCGATTGGTCTCTGGTCCAACATCTTATTTACATATCTAGTAAATCAGTTGGGCCATGAGACAATTGATTCGGCTCCTGTGTCGATCCTCCTCGATCCTCCAATCGATCAACTCATCTAGTGCTAGACGTCTTCATTGTTGTAATAAGAATTATAAAATCCTAATGTTATTAAACTTGTTACATGGTAATTGAGAAACCTCGAGTTATACTCAAGGGGAGCATAGGAAGGAGAGATAATACTTTTACATCTTGGAAGAAGAAGGTAGAGGATCAATATGCAAGCCAAGATAAAAATAGAAAAGAACAAACACAACCAACCAAGCATAGAATATACTTCTCTTGTTGTCTCTCCCCCACGACCGTCCTAACCACTCTGGCAATTAGGGTTGCGCGAGTGGGTCATCTCTTTCCCTCGGGTTTCTCTCTTGTAGGTCCAAGGCAGGTTGAGTCTGATTGGTACGAGATCCATGGTAGAAGACATAGTGGCATGATGCGCTAGGTTGCAACTGACGGAGGAGGAGGAAGATCTGATAGTCTTGAATGAAACAACGGAGGATGAAGAAACATGACATCTCAAATTGTCCCTAGTAGCTAGATTGCTGACTGATCGACCCTATAATTTCTAGGCCATGAAGAGGAAATTAACGCAAGCTTGGGCATTGATGGACAAAGTCATATTCAAACATCTGGATGGGGAGAACTTCATTATACAATTCCTTCACTTGCACGATAAATAGCGGGTGATGGACGAGGCTCCTTGGAACTTTGAAAACAAGCTCCTATGTTTGAAGGAAGTCGATGAAGAAAAACAACTGGGCAACATCCACATCACTCAGAGTCCGTATTGGATCAGGATTTATGGTATTCCCATGGGGTATAGATCTCTTCAAACTATATCCGAGATAACAGGGCAATTAGGTACTATGATATACACAGACATGGATGAACGCGGTTGGGAGGCAGCTGCCAGGGTTAGGGTGAACTTGGACATCACCAAACCCTTGGAGAGAATCCTAAAAATCAAGAACCAAAACAACTAAGTCCAGGACCTAGAGGTCAAGTATGAGAGGTTAGCCAATTTTTGTCATCAATGTGGTCTGCTAGGCCACATTGACAAGGACTGCTCTACCTATGACAGTGAAGATCATTGAGGACAACAATGGGGGGCCTGGCTCAAAGCATCCCTAAGGAAATAGCGGGTGTCGCTCAACGAGGAGTTTTACGACAACAGAAGAGTCAATTAGACGGTCAAGTTCATAAAAAATCCTACAACATCTTCGACAAGGACAACGAAACCTACAAGAAGTGAAGAAGATTCAATCTCCAAACCAAATCAAGCCAAGAACGTGGGGGAGGTGTCCAGCAAAGCGGAGGGAACAACCAAGCCATCAGTCTTGTTAGTATCGATGAGAAAACATGAAGCAATGAAGAAGGATGATATGAAATGAAAGGGGAAGTAGATGGACAATGATCTAGGAGACAACATACAAGAGAAGTGATCCTAAAAAATTGACTATTAATGGAGGAACAACATAAGGAACAAATGCACATAGAGAAATGTGTCGGGGATAAGGCCCGAACAGACAAGGTGAAGAACACATCGAAGAAGGAAGGGGAAGAGACAAGAAAACAAGGCACACAGGGGACAACAAGAACAAGAGTGAAAAGACAATCTGAAGGAAGAAGAAAGGCATCAAACAAAGGAAAGGTTGATCAAAGAAAGAAAAAAGACCCCCCATGGGTGTATAAAATGAGTAGGGCTCAAAGGCTAGGAGTACAAGAATAAGAAGTCATGTGGGACTCAATCACAGGGAAGCAAGGCCAACAGGTTGACCAGCGTGATATGGATCTGGATGATAGAAGCTATGCAGAGGAGGTAGGGAAGAAAGCTAGAGGGAGTGCAGAAAATAACCTTCACAAAGGGACCATACAAGTCCAAGTAGTAGAGACTGGGGTAGCCCAGTGTTGGTTTATTACACAAATGAGTTTCAATCTTATAGAAGATATTTTACTCAACTTAACCAATTCCCGTAAGTACACGGAAGTAGTCATAGTCGATATCGAACATGAGGAGCTTAAGCAATCAATTAAACATAGTAGTGCTAAGGTTCAACAATCTAGACCATTTTAAAAATGATTTGGTTGATTAAACTAGAATTTCAGAATTAAACAAACAGTAATGGATTACTAAAAGGAGATTAAAATTCAGATATGGAAGTATCTTGAACTTAGGATTTCATCCACACATCATATCATACAACAGGAGCATGAAATTTAAACATACTAAACACTTATTTTAAAGGAGAGTTGTATGTTGTATTTCACCTCTCGGTGCAAGTACAACGATCCTAACTCAATTCAATATTCGCATGTATGAATTTCATTTTGGATCACAAACCTACTCCTCAACTCCATAATTTCCACTCTCATGGTAAGAAGGAGTTGCCAAAGGAGTACCTCCTTACTCTCCCACCTATCTTCTCAGATCAACCAGAAAAGCATAAAACATACACATAAGGTGGCCAACCATACATGTAGAAAAGAAGAAACCGATACTCACAAGGTGGAAAAATAAGCAACATAAATTATCATGTTCCATACATGCTATGACATGGGAGCTACTCTCCCATGTCCAAGAAAAGGAAACTACTCATCCATGATAATATACAATAGAAAATGTGCAGAATCTTTAGAATTTGACATCATTTAGAGAAGGAAAAACTAAGTAATCCCAAGGTGTAACCAAAGAAAGGTAGAATTACAACTTGAGGATGAAATCCCACTTCTATAGCTACTCCAAACCGGACAAACCTCTCTCCCAAGAAGCTTGCTGGAGTGAAAAAGCTTTGCTGCACCTTGGAGAAGAAGCTTGGAGAAGAAAAGAAGAAGAATGGAGTTCTTTTACAAGAAATCACCCTCTTCTACCTCCAAAATCTCCCTCCTTGCTCTAGCCTTGCTCTGGGACAAAAGAGTTTTGAATAATGACCAGTGATAACCGCTACTTTGAGTGGTTTCCTCTATTAAAACGAAATGAATCATATTTAAAAATTTACGGAAACTAACAGGCACACGCCATGTCTTCTCCGGACACGGTGTGTCCTGTCCTGGGAAGTTGTTTCTGTATTAAGTACACATCGTGTCTTATTTAATACATGTAGTGTACTTCTCTAGAAAGGTTGAATTCGGTTCTATATGCCCAGGTACACATCGTGCATAATTTAATACACGTTGTGTACTCTTCCATAAAGGCTTGACCAAGTTCTGACTCCCCAGGTACATGTCGTGTCTTTTATGGACACGTCATGTACTTTTCTTCTGTGATCACACCAATAGGTATTATGGAAATGCACTCACCGTGTATAATTTAAGACACATAGTGTGCATTGCTGTTTCAGTAAAAATAAGATTCTAGATGTTTACAAGGCTTGGAGAAGTTTCAAATATGATAGAATTGAGTTGGAAAACCTCCAATTTGATTCCTTTGATGCAAATCTACAATACACATCATGCATAAGTAAAATAAAAAAGGTGACAAAAGTAATATGAAAAGATGCTAAATGAGAACAAAATGAACTAAATTTGTGTGTGAAAATAAATGAAAAGTTGATGTGGAAACCACACAACAAATCCCCCTAAGCTTGAATCATTTCTTTTCCTCCAACAAAAAGAGCATAGCCACACAAATGAAAGAATGTTCAAGTCCATGCGTGGATTAAAAAAAATGAAGATATGCAATAAGCTCATCCAACCATGTACAAAAAGTTTATTTTTATAGCCATCGTCTCAATTCAAACATCAAAGATAGAGAAGTTTTAGATCAACAAAGGTGGTCACAAATTAAATGAAACAATCAACTAAACAACACAAAATAGGATTTGGATAGTCAAGCCAAACAAGTAGTGTATGTACATGACAAAATTTTCAGCTATTATTGGTGTAAATGATGAAATCTTAGTTAACTTTAACAATCTAAGTTGATCTCTCCTCTCGAAAAGATATGATAATTGATTTTTGGGATTCCGACACTCAGCTGCTAATTTAGGCTTACACACATGGAGTGTCGGCTGGGGTGTTATTTTTATCCTCTTTTGATTTTCATACAACCTAACCATCATTTCCAGATCAGACTCACACTAGGCTAGCATGATATGTGGGTTGTTTGCCATCTTTTATTGGGTAAAGAGAGAAAATGATAAAAGAGATTTTGCACAACACATGAGAGTCAACTAGAAGGTTAAATTAACAAGATTTCATTCATTAATTTGCAAATTTTTCACTAAAAATTGATTATATATGCACTAAGAGTTTGGTAAGAGTATCACATATTCTAAATAGTGTTGTAGAGTTGATTCATTCACTATGATTTTTGACCAATTACATGTGTTTAGAAATCAAAGACGTGAAAATTGAGAGTTCATGCTACAATTACAAACCAAGACCATGTACATGGGGGATTTCATTTTCCATTTGATTCATGCATGTCCTTTACTAACTCTTTCATATGGCACAAAGAAGATGATTTAAGCATATAAGAGTTCATTCTATTTCAAACGCCACATTTCATATTAAGTTTGCCATAAAGGGAAATACAAAACATGAAACATACTGAAGTAAAAGACTGACATGCATCGCAGTATACTACGCGCCCATCTGGTCCAGGCGGTCGTCGATGTGATCGAACCACTACTGCACATAGCCATACAGATGCCTGACATCAGGCATTGCCCTTGAATACTCTGTCTAGATGCTGGTGGAGGGAGGTGGTGGAGCAGAATAAGAAGGAGGGGCTGAAGGACTTGTCCCGGTATCATCAGTAACTTGGGCTGCTGCTATCTCCTCGTCAGTGGCAAACCAGACTTTGCAATTGTCCTTGTTCTCCAAGGTGGCATGCTCTGGATCTAGAATGTCAATATACTGATCCTCATCAAAGAACTGATAGAATTTGTTGTCGCAAGCTGGAATCTTTGTGATCAAGCTTGTAGAGAGAAGATATTAATTATCTACTGGGTTCCTACCTAGTGCAGCCTCAAGACCTATCAAATCAACATTACGCCTTTGTGCAATCAAGGTAATCAAACCGCCACACATGATGTCATCGGCATCCCTCTTCGTCACCTTCTTGATGTCAAAGAAACATTGAAGAATGTAGAAAGAAACATTAATCTCATGCTCATACATCATGCCCCATAGAAAAAAAAGATCTTGCTTCCCAACAATCCCTTGTGTTTCCTTCCTGGCAAAAACTCTGGTACTAAGAAGGCGATGAATATACCAGAAGATAGGGTTGTGGACCTTGGATGCCCTAGCTGATTTTACTTCATATTGTTCCTCATCAGAAATGTCGAACCAAAACTTGGTGGTATGAAAAGTATTTGGGTAACTGATGGCGCCCTCATAGTGACACTCCAGTAACCCACAAAAATGGTGAAAAGTGAGCCTGAAAGGACAACCCAGAAGCCTAAAATGTATAATAACAAACGACTCGAGCTTCTTCTGTGGGTCCTGCTTGGTGGTGAGTGTCATCAAAAACTCAAAAATAAGACGTGGGTAAGTTTTTGATACTGTCAGACAGACGTAGCTCAACCCCAAGTCTTGTAGGCAAATGAGGACCTCATCCTTGAAGCCCATAGTCATCATGGTTTGCTGGCAAGCAAACTGAGTAGGCATAACTCTCCGTGCAATCAAGAACTGGTAAGTTGGGTCCTCTTCTGGAGTGACCCAAAACTGCGTGCTAGACACGTATCCCGACGCTTGGGATGAGCTGGCGTCGTGCTTGAGGTTGCTTGTTTGCTTGACCGGGGCCATATCTGCCACTGAAAGGAAAGCACATGATGTGTGCTAAAATAGACACACCGTGTGTCTAAAATAGAAACCGGCTCTAACTGTAGTGCACACATCATGTGCAAAATGGTACACGTTGTGTGCCTGGGTGATGCGGAAAATCTATAGGTTGCAGATCGCCAGATTTTTTGGGAAAGAAAGAGGATGGGGTGGCTTGTACTCGAGGCTAGATTCACGGTGTGGTCGGGGGGATGGAGGCGACGTGGATGGTGATTTCCTTACATCGTGGAGGCATCGGGAGGGAAGGATGATGGATCCTTTCTCACGACTTTTCTTGAGAAGTATGTGACGGCTCAAGGTTGAAGATGACGACAACTTGCTTGAAGAAAGAAAAGGGCATTAGCACCACTTGGCTGGGGCACGTGGCCATGGGAGGAAGAGATGGCGGCGGCAAATCTGCTTGTGGGAAACACACCGTGAGTGGGCTAGACACACGGTGGCGGCAGATTGTTGCTGCTAGTGCACACAGCGGCTGTGGAGAAGGTGCAAGGGTTATGGATCTCACACAGCTAAAATGTTTGTTTGAGTGAAAATGACGGCCGTGTTCTAGGTTTTAAATCTGCATTTTCGACAAAAGACACAGTGTGTGAAAATAAAGACACGTTGTGTGTCATATCAGAACTCATTTTCTATGATAAAAGACACGACGTGTTCCATTTTGTACACAGTGTGTGATATTCTAGAATTTCAAATGGCCAAATGCACTGATAAGATACACGACGTGTGCAAATAAAGACACACCGTGTAATTTTTCCATAAATTTACTTCTTTATCCTTCTGTTAGAATACATGTCGTGTATAATATTGGACACGACGTGTATATCCTCAGAGTAATTGATGTTTCTTTCTCTGATGAGGAACATGACGTGTTCAAATATAGACACGTCGTGTTTGCTTTCCAGATTTCTTGCATCCTTCATCCTCTGCTTGAGTACATGACGTGTGCAAAATAGGACATGCCGTGTTCTTTATTCCAGTTGAGAACGTTTGTAGCTGCTGGATTATGACACAATGTGTCTAAGTATAGACACATCATGTTCCTGGAGATAATATTCGTTCTGCTGAGTTCTGAGATTGGGGACACAGTGTGTGCAAATAAAGACACGCCGTGTCTTCTATAGTTTCTATAGAAAATAGCCTTTGTCAGCACATAATTTATACCAGAAATGCAATATAATCATCTAGATTATTACATTCATCCATGACAAACTTATTTATGAAACTAAAGAGTGTTTTTTGACTCAAAAGACTTGAAATGAAATATATCCTAATGTGGGTTAAACCCCCACGAGGTCCTCCATTTAGAGTCTGAAGTGAGACTCTTCATTGTCATTCGTGCATCTTGAAGGGAGCAAGAAACTCCCTTGTGAACTTCATCTCCCAAAGTGTACATCTTGCAACGTTGCCCATTTACTTTGAATGTTCCATCCTTTCCTTGCAATTCAACAGTTCCATAAGGAAAAATCTTCCACATGAGAAAAGGGCAGGACCACTTTGACTTTAGTTTTCCAGGGAATAGCTTAAGTCTTGAGTTGAACAACATCACTTTGTCTCCCTCTTTGAAATCTTTCCTTTGTATTCTCTTATCATGCCACATCTTGGTTCTTTCTTTGTAGAGCTTTGCATTTTCATATGCATCAAGCCTTATCTCTTTGAGTTCTTGCAGCTGCAAAAGACGCTTCTCACCCGCTTTCTTCATGTCAAAGTTTAAGAACTTTATATCCCATAATACACGGTGCTCTAGTTCCAACTGAAGATGGCAAGATTTACCATATATAAGCTTGAATGGGGTTGTTCCTATTATGGTTTTGTAAGTTGTCTGATATTCTCACAGTGCATCATCTATCTTCAATGCCCAATCTTTCCTTGAGCTAGACACTGTCTTCTCTAGAATGGCTTTAAGCTGCCGATTTGAAACATCTACTTGCCCAGAAGTTTGAGGATGATAAGGTGTAGAGATCTTATGTGTGACTCCATATTTAGAAAGAATATTATTGAATTGTTTCTCAACAAATGTGTACCATTATATGAGATTATAGCTCTTGGAACTCCAAAGCAAGGGAAAATGATTTTCTAAAAAAGCTTTACCACAGACTTTGCATCTGATGCTTGGGATGGGATGGCATCAACTCATTTATAGACGTAATCAACAGTGACAAGAATACATTGGTAACCACATGAATATGGGTATGGTCCCATATAATCAACTCCCCATATGTCGAACACCCCAATCTCAAATATAGAGTTAAGAGGCATGTCATCACGTCTAGAAATTCCTCTGGTTCTTTGGCATTTACCACAAGCTTTTACAAATAGATTGACATCTTTAAACAATGTTGGCCAATAGAAACCTACTTGTAGGATCTTAGCTGCAGTCTTTTCTCCTCCAAAGTGGCCTCCATAAAGAGAGGCATGGAATTCAGAAATAATGGTAGCAATCTCTTCTTCAGTGAAAGACCTATGAATAAGTCTGTCACTCCCATGTTTGAACAACAAGGGGTCATCCCAATAGTAAAACTTCACGTCATAGAAGAACTTCTTCTTTTGTTGGTATGTGAAGCCCGACGATAGCTTTCCTATAGCAACGAAATTTGCAATGTTTGCAAACCATGACACTTGGTTGGACAATAATGCATAAAGCTTTTCAATAGGCAAATGATCTTTAATAGGCAAACAATCTCCAACATCCGTAGTCATTCTAGAAAGGTGGTCTGCAACATTGTTCTCTGTCCCTTTCTTATCCCGGATCTCAAGATCAAACTCTTGCAAAAGTAGTATCCAGCAAATGATATGAGGTTTTGCATCCTTCTTATTGAGCAAATACTTTATTGCAACATGATCTGTATAAACAATCACCTTAGATCCACCAAATACTGTCGAAATTTGTTGAAAGCATGCACTATAGAAAGCATCTCCTTCTTTGTGGTTGTGTAATTGATTTGTGCTTCATCTAGGGTCTTGCTCGCATAGTATATGGAATGAAGCTTCTTGTCCTTTTGCTGTCCTAGGACTGCCCCCACTGCATAATCACTTACGTCGCACATCAGTTCAAATAGAGCATTCCAGTCTGGTGGTTGAATGATTGGTGTAGAAATAAGAGTGTCCTTTAGCTTGGTGAAGGCGGTATGACAGTCATCATTGAATACGAATTCAACATATTTGGCAAGTAAGGAACATAATGGCTCTGCAATTTTGGATAAATCTTTAATAAATCTTCTATAGAAACATGCATGACCATAGAAATTGTGGATGTCCTTGAATGAAGGAGTAGAAATCTTTTCAATAGCTCCCACCTTGGCCCTGTCAACCTCAATACCCTTGTTAGATACAACATGACCTAATACTACACCGGATTGTACCATGAAATGGCACTTCTCCCAGTTTAGTACTAGGTTAACCTCTTTACACCAGGCTAAGACTAATGACAGGTTGCATAAACATTGATCAAAATAATATCCATAAACACTAAAATCATCCATAAAAATTTCCATTATGTTTTCAATGAAATCAGAAAAAATAGCCATCATGCATCGTTGGAATGTCGCAAAGGCCAAAAGGCATGCGATGATAAGCATAAGTTCCATATGTGCATGTGAAAGTGGTTTTCTCTTGGTCAGGAGGGTAGATAGGAATCTGGGAAAACCCAGAATACCCATCCAAGTAACAGAAGTAGGAGTGTTTTGCAAGGCATTCAAGCATCAAATCGATAAACGACAACAGAAAATGATCCTTTTGAGTTGCTTTATTCAAGCACCGATAGTCAATACACATACACCATCCTGTGACAATATGTGTTTGAATCAACTCATCATTGTCCCCTTTGATGACATTTGCACCTCCCTTCTTAGGTACCATGTAGATGGCACTAACCCAAGGGCTGTCACTTATAGGGTAGATGATACTGGCATCAACCAACTTAAAAATTTCCTTCTTAATCACCTCAAGCATATTTTAATTTAAGCATCTAGGCGGTTCAATGGTGGGTTTAGCATCATCCTCCATATTTATTCGATGCATACAAATAGATGGGTGAATGCCTTTCAAATCATCGACCGGGTAACCAATAATGTATTTATACAAACACAATTTTGCAAGAAATTTACTTTCTTGTTCATTGGTTAACTCATTAAAAGATGTGAATCCGCTTGTCCAGAATCAAGAAATGCATACCTTAGCCCTGGTGGAAGGGCTTAAAAGATGTGAATCCGCTTGTCCAGAATCAAGAAATGCATACCTTAGCCCTGGTGGAAGGGCTTTAAGTTCTACCTTTCTTCTAGCTGCATTGTCTTTCACTTTGTCATCAATAATTGGAGTGTCTTCTTAAGTAGCATATGGTTTAGCAACAGAAAATACCCCATAATTTTCAGATCCATTATTCATACCTTCATCATCATCACAGTATTTCAGAATCAAGTTGGTAACATCACGATCTTCTTGTACAACAAAATCAATAGAATCCATAAAACAGATTTCTTCTACACAAGAGGATGCTTTCATAGCATCATATACAGAAAATTCCATAGATTCCTCACCAACTCGGAGTGTGAGTTTGCCTTTGTGAATGTCAACTAGGCATCCAACAGTTCTAAGAAAAGGCCTCTCAAAAATAATGGGGTTTGAAGGAACTTCTACTATATCTAGCACTACAAAATCACAAGGGATATAGAGTTTACCAATCTGCACTGGCACATCCTCCACGATACCTTTTGGGTATTTGATGGAATGCTCGCCTAGCTCAATGGACATCTTTGAAGGCTTTAGATATCCAAGATCTATCTCTTTCCATAGAATAGATGGGATGAGACTGATACTAGCACCAAGGTCTACAAGACCTTTGTCAAAAGTGGTGTCACTGATCTTACATGGTAGAGTTAAGGCTCCCAAGTCATCTAGCTTCTTAGGAAGTCGATTTTGAATGATAGAACTGATTCTTTCAGAAAGAATCACGGTCTCTACTTGGTCTACCTTCCTCCTTTTTGTAAGAACGTCCTTTAGGAACTTGTAATATGAAGGCATCTCTATAATAACTTTAGCTAATGGAAGGTTGACATCAAGTTTATTTAAAATGTCCATAAACTTCCTAAACTTTGAGTCCTCCTTCGTGTTTGCAAACCTTTGTGGGAATGGTGCATTTGCCTTAAAAGAAAGTGGTACTTCAGCTGTACCTTTACCTTTACCTTCTGTAGGAGTGTCAAGCTTTTCATCATCGGTGATTTTTACATTCTTCTCCTTGGGTGAAGAAGATCTGTGGATTTCAGCTCCACTTCTCAAGGTGATGGCATTAGCTTGCTGCCTTGGATTCACCTCCAGTTGGCTTGGAAGAGAACTAGATTGGGTGTTCTTTTACTGTGTCAAAGCTTGTTGGACAATTTGATTTTCTAACATCCTTGTGTGAGTGGAAATGCCCTCCACTTTTTGAGAGATTTGAGCAATCGCGTCCTTCAAGAGCTTGTCGTTACTCCTTAACTCTTTATTTTGCTACATTTGTATGGAGATGAACTTCTCCATCATAGTCTCCAAGGAAGAACTTTGGGGTTGTTGTTGTTGTTGGTAACCCCTGTTGTTGTTGAAACCCGGTGAATTCCCGTTGTTTTTCCAGTTGAAGTGTTGTTGTTGCTGTTGTTGTTGTTGTCCATGTTGGAAATTTTGAGCGTTGCTGGTGGTTTGGTAGGAGAAATTAGGATGATCTCTCCATCCCAGATTATAGGTGTTGGAATAGGGATTATACTGCTTGTTCCCTTGCATCCCAATAACATTGGCTTGTTATAGGCTCCCTTCATTCATGTTAGGAGCAAAACAGGAGCAAGAAGTATGTCCTGAGTTACCACAAGCTTCACATATAACTTTAGCTGATTTGATTTGCAATGTAGTCATCTTCTCAAACTTCTGTGTAAGAACATCAAGTTTAGCAGCAATAAGATCAACGACATCTACAATGTGCTTCCCTCCTTGCCTCCTGGTTGAAGAACTAGCTGTAGAGGATGGTTTTTCTCTCCTATCTGATCCCCATTGGTAATGATTGAGGGCTATGTCTTCGATGATGTCATAAGCCTCTCTATAAGACTTAGTCATTAATGCTCCATTAGCTGCAGCATCCAGTGTCAACTGAGTGTTGTCGAACAGACCATTATAGAACCTTTGAAGTAACAACCACTACTACAGAAGTGCCTTTTAGTGTCGGTTGTTTAACCCCCTTTGGCGTCGGTTTCTGAGCGACGCCTATGTGGGCGCCGCTAAAAGGTTGGACACTTCAGCGTCGGTTAAAAAACCGACGCCTATTTAACATAAAGGCGTCGGTTTATTATAAAACACCGACGCCAAAAGGGTTCGCGCCACAGAAAACAGCGTCATCTAGGACGCTTTATGCGTCGGTTATATACTAAACAACCGACGCAGAAAAGTGTCCTAGATGACTCCCATTTCCTGTAGCGCGAACACTTTTGGCGTCGGTGTTCAACAAAACACCGACGCTGTAAGTCTGTGCTGACGGTTATCGGTAAATAACCGACGCCTATATCTATTTTTTTTTATAAATCTGTTTGCAGGCCTGCTGTGGCTGGTCAGCAGGATGAGAACCTGCAGTTCAGTTTTCTGAACTGCAGGTTTACGACATCCATTGATATCAGCCTACAAACAGGCCACAAACCTGCAAAATTAACATAAAAAGATTCACACAAGTAGATACATTCAGACATCAATTCAATTGTCACGTTCACACATATAGAATCATTCAAATACATGTTTTAACATTCAGAAACATTCATTTACAAAGTATCATTCATCATCACTATCAACATCCCAATTATATCTTACAGTTGCCACTGTTTGTATAGCTATTGCCCATTCTTCTCTTACTTCATTTAATGATTCCCTCGTATATGGAGCATGTACATTTTTTAAGCGTTTGCCTATAGTGTGGTCAGTTTTAAACACCTGCAAAGAGAATGATGTATATATATAAGTAATAATATAAAAATAAGATTGATATATTTCATACTAACTAATGAGACTATATATAATACCTCATGTATGGTATCGATGTCCAATGCGGCATGTTTGATAATCATCTGCATAAATCGCATCACATAGTATGCGCATGCCCAACCATTGTCTTGTGTAGCGCACTATAAATTGAAACATACAAATTAATACAACTAAGCACAATTCACATCAATAATATATACATTGGAGTCGGGGAGTCGGGAACTTACTTTTACGTTCTCCCAAGACAATGGCTGGTTCTTTTTCCTTGGGACCTTTCCTCCAGCATTTTTGAATGCATCTAAACCCCTACATGTTAATATAACACACTAAGTTGCATAAGTAAATAGTAATGTAATAAAAGATGTTAACGGATATAAAAAATGAAATATTTCTCACCAGAATAATGCCATTCTCATTACGTGTCCAATTTTAGTGTTTAATGTACTTCCTGCGGGATCTAGATAATAAACAGTGAACGTCCCGGGGACAATAACTAGTAACTCCCAATGTCTACCACTAGAGGTAAAAAGTTAACAATTAATAACTCAAAATGCAAAATAATAATGGAATTTTCTTAAGTCCAAATTATAAATAAAGCAAACTTACTTGACATTGAATGGAGCTATTATTATCGTCTTCATTTGATGACCAAAAATTGTAAAAGCATCTATACAGTATTGTTGAACACTATCAGGGTCTTTAGCTACCATACTAATCAATGATGGAATCAAAAATCCCACATGATCATATGCAAATTGTTTGCAATGATCTTCGATTAAGTAGCTGCAAAACATATAGACGTATGCATTAATATATAAGAAACTAGATCACCGGATCTTACACACGGTATATGGATGTATAAACAAGATCTCACCTTATCCATGTCTCTATCATTGATGTATTCAACCAATCATACATAAACAGCTCAATAATATCTTGTATAAATAAAGAGCTGTCGTATGATTGACCTGCATAATCTGCATCTAAAGAAACAATTATAGGGCAAAGTATATTATGTGCCCGTAGCCAACATGCCATTCCCCTACAAGCAGGACCTAACGGGTATTGTAGGTCAGTTGGAACCCAAGTTGGTAATGCGGGAATTGGAGGTGGAGGCCTAGGTGCTCCTGGTGTCTTCTTTTTAACCTGTATATATAATTTCAGATCAGTTAACATCATATATACACATTAACAGTCTAAATCAATGTAAATTTATCTTACAATTTCAGTCGTGTAGAGGACATCTGCTTTGGGCCACAATATGACCCCGCTTTCTGCCTCACCAAGTGTATCAATATCTGGGTGGGCATATGGCAACTCAACTTCCCTCCAATCGGGTAATACATGTATCGGGCTCACACGAATGTAGCCCTGCGGCATTGGAGTCCCATGAAACGTTGCCCCAGGAAGGGACTGGTAAGCTTGCGCCTCTGCAACAACATAGTTTTCCATTCTTAAGCGGCATGGCTTCAATGCCTACAAATTTACGTAAAGAATGTTATACATATATACATATCATCTTGAAAACATATCATCTTGAAAAGACTAGCTACAATGTCATAAACAATACTTACAGCAGACGTGTTAGGCGATGGGTCTCCAGGATTACTTGCAGTCTGTGCACCAGGAGAAGAGTGGGTCGGCATAGGCTGATTGGAAGCCTGAGATGCCTGCCACCGCAGCAATTCTTCCTTGACCTTCTCAGCAACCACATCGTTGAGCTTCTTAGCAACTATATCCTCGACTCTCTTATTCTCCTATACATGGATAAAACAAATATTAGCTTTTTATTAATGAATTTCCTTTTGCAGTAACATTATAAAAATAGAATATGTTACCTCTTCTTGAGAAAGTCCCGCTCTGGGTTTGCGCTGGGATGGCCCAAAGAATGCTTTGATGCCCACACCAGCGACCTCTAACACGTCCAGGATGCTCTGGGTTACCCAGAGCAACTGTCAATTCATCCCTTGTGCCCTGAGGGATGAACGTGCCTTGTTTTCTCTGCTCGTGCAGCTCCCGCTAATCACCATAAACAAAAATTGGTAAGTTAACACCACAAATAATCAATATTCAAATGATTGCTCTAAGAGTTGTATTTTACCATTTTTGCAGCCGCCTCAGCAGTTTCGGGCTTCTTTATTTCACCCTTCTTGTTTTTCCTGCCAGCTATCCAGATATCATGGCGAGGGAAGGGTGTGGCCGCAGACTCCTGAGTAGTCGCAGAGTCCTGAGTAGCCGCAGACTCCGCCTGTAGTCTTTGGCGAATGCTTGCATAGCCTTTTGGACCCATAGTATGGTCATGTACATTCAGTGCACGCCTTGCTTTTTGTGCGTCACTGAGGGCCTAGTTAGTATGCACATTTATAATTAGGTTAGTAGCACTAAATGTTAATCTTGAATAGGTGAATACAATGTATATTAATTAAAATGGGAGTGACCCCTAATACCTTGAATTCTTCAGATTTTCTTGAAGCAACAAAATTGTCCCAATCTTCTTTGTCCAAGAAGTTCCATTGTTCAAGGGCTGACTTCTTCTTCTTATCACCTTGTCTTATGTATTCTCTGTTCAGATTTGTCCTGTAATTCCTAAGCATCTTTCCAGCGCGTTGCATCACACTTTTACGATGCAACATCTCATCCAATGCAAACAGATTCTGTAAAATAGAAATGTTATTAACTAGTACCAAAAATATAATTGCAAATAATAGAATTTGTAATCTACAAAATAGAATTGCAAATAATAGTAACTCACGCATAAATCTTTCCATATCAAGTCTTTCTTCGCCTGAGGAACTTTATGCCAATTATCATATTTAACACCACAATGGCTTCGAGTGACAACCCCAAGATAGTTTATAAAATTATTGCGGTTCACTCCAATTGCATTCCCTCCATTATCAAACTCCACAACCAATTTGGATCCACTGCCACTCAGCGCAAGTAACTTTTTCAACAGAGTGATACCCCTTTTCTTGTTAAGTTTTTGTTGCTGCGTATCAAGTTGCTCAATTGCTTCAGTGGGTAGCTGTGCATCATCAACCTAAAATTTGACAAAAATAAACACACCGAATTAAGCCAATATGGAAATACAGGATATATGACATAACTAGAAGATAATGAATTTTATAGAAATACGGGATATGTTTTTAGAACTTACGTTGGTATCCTCGTCATGCTCGTCATGGACAGCATGCTCATCATGGACTTCATGCTCATCATGGACATCATTCTCATCATGGTGAGCCATCTGAAAATTTCATTAAAAAGGAAAACATTTAGCATTTGTATCAACTAGAATAAGGAAAACATTTAGCATTTGTATAAACATACATGTCTCTAAAATTGTGATCTTTTATCAATTAGCAATCCTTCAATGTACAAGTAATATAAAAAACAATGATTGTTCACATTCTAGGCCAACAAACACATGTGATGTCATTCTTATATATAATAAATGTGTACCACCTATCCCATCCTTGAACACCTAATCTCACTAGTAAGTGTATAATGTGTATTGGGTTTTCAAGAAAATTTCGGCAGCATTTCCCCGCTGTTCTCTAAGTACATATGTACTTAGAGAACAAACGGGGAAATGCTACCAAAATTTTCTCGAAAACTCAATACACATTATACACTTACATCCTAAGTGAGATTAGGTGTTCAAGAACAGTCCCAAACCGGGGACTATCCAAGATTTACTCCTAATGAGTAAATCTTGGACGGGTTTCTAGGCCAACAAACACAATAATAGATATCTACAATGAAGCCGGACTCCATACAAACAGTATATAATTTAGTGATTGTTCATTCTAATTTATATCAATGTACAAGTAATATAAAAAACAATGATTGTTCACATTCTAGGCCAACAAACACATGTGATGTCATTCTTATATATAATAAATGTGTACCACCTATCCCATCCTTGAACACCTAATCTCACTAGTAAGTGTATAATGTGTATTGGGTTTTCAAGAAAATTTCGGCAGCATTTCCCCACTGTTCTCTAAGTACATATGTACTTAGAGAACAAACGGGGAAATGCTACCAAAATTTTCTCGAAAACTCAATACACATTATACACTTACATCCTAAGTGAGATTAGGTGTTCAAGAACAGTCCCAAACCGGGGACTATCCAAGATTTACTCCTAATGAGTAAATCTTGGATGGGTTTCTAGGCCAACAAATAATGTGTTGTCATTCTTATACCTAAAATCCTAGTTCTTCAAATTAGGGTGATTATTGATGTCTTTAAAAGCATGATTGGCAATTTAGGGAAAAGTTCATCATTTAAATTCCAAGAATTCATATGTGTGCATTACAGTTCATCATTAAGCAAGAAGGGTGATTAGGATTCTCAATATACTCAACAATAAAATAAGTTAAACATGTGTGCATTACAGTTCATCATTTACATTCCAAACATGTCACATGTGTGCATTACAGTTCATCATCAAGATATCTATAACTTACTTAAACATTCAATTATGAAGTAAATATACACTTAATTAAGAATAGCATGACACACAAAGTTGCAGTCAACATCATTATGTTTTGTTCTATCATGGACTATCAGATTGGTATATCACATATGTATCAGTACATTATTAAATAAACACAATCAGTAAATAACTTTTAGCAAAAAATCCACTAGACGTGCAGCCTAGACGTGCCCTGGCGCCGCCCAAGCATCTGCCCAGAGGCCTATCTAGGCAGGGCACCTGGGCTTGGGACCCTAGGCGTGCCCTGGCACCTACTTAGGCGCTGCCTGCGTGAGTTCTAGGTTGGCGGCGGCAGAGAAAAGCAAGGCAGAGGACAAAAAAGGTGGTGAGGGTTTGTGGGTTACCTTGCACGAGGACAGCACGAGTAAAGCTGCTTCTACCGGCGGGGGCGGAGGTGACGACGACAGCACCATAGCTGCTTCTACTGGCGGCGACGACTAGAGGAGAGCAGGGGCGGTGGGCAACGACCGGCGGCGACGAGCGGACAGCAGCAGTAGCAGGGGCGGCGGAGAAGAAGGGCGCCGGAGAAGAAGGACGCCGGAGATGGGGCGCCGGAGAGAAGCGCCGGAGAGCAGCAGCAGCAGAGAAGCGCCGGAAAGTCGCCGCAACAGGGAAAATCGCCGCAATAGGGTAGCAATGAAACAGAAGAAAGGGGAAGAGTCGGGCGATCGCGGGGGGTTATAAGTTCCCAAATAGCGTCGGTTGTTTACAACCACCGACGCCTACACAACTTTAGCGTAGGTTGGTTGAAACAACCGACGTCCAATTGGACGATATTTTCATGGAAATTTTTGGCGGGAACCACCTTCAGCGTCGGTTAGAGAGGGATAACTGACGCTGAAAATGACACTATTTTTTTATCGAAAAATGGATTTCGCGGGCGACTTTAAGCGTCGGTTGTTTATAAAAAACCGACGCTTAATACAAAGCGGTACCCGTGTCTGACTGGTCTTCGAATATAGACGTCGGTTTTATTAAACAACCGACGCCTTATATGTTAGGCGTCAGTTTTCCTTAATAACCGACGCCCAAAAAAGCGACACTGAATGCTATTTCTGTAGTAGTGAACCAGTTGGTCAACCCATGGTGGGGGAAAAGACGTTGAAGGTCTTTAAACCGCTCTCATGTATCATATAGATTTTCTCAATCATTTTCAGAGAAGTTGGTGAGCTGGTTCCTTAGATGGGATGTCTTGCTTGGTGGGAAATACTTTGAAATGAAAGCATTTAGAAGTTGGTCCCAACTCTTGATTGACCTCTTTGGAAGATACAAAAGCCATGCCTTGGCTCTATCTCTTAGAGTGAAAGGAAATAGCATTAGTCGTACTCCTTCAGCAGATACACCATTGATTCGGAAGGTATTCATATACACCAAAAACTCAGCCACATGAATATTTGGATCTTCATTGATTGTACCTCCAAAGTAGTTCTGTTGTATCATCTGCATCATGGAAGGAGCAATAGAGAAATTGTTTGCATCTACTATAGGTGGATCGATGGCCCCACAAATGTTTGTGGCAAACGACATTGCGAAATACTTCAAAGGATGGTCATCCTCCATGGTTGGATCACTTGGTGTAGCTTCATCAAAGGGTGAATAAGATGGTGGTGGTGATGATGGTGGAACACCTCTTAGCAGTGGTTGTTCTACTCTCCTTTCTCTTCTTAAGCTTGAAAGGGTACACTCGATTTCAAGGTTTAACAATGCTGATGTTTGAAGACCTCTTTGCGAGTGATGCATACAACTTGAAAAATGACAAGAGGAATTGAGAACACAACTAAAAGGTATATGAAAATTTGGAAATGGAAATGGTGATCTAGTATCGAAAACTAGTTAGCACTTGTTACTCTAATTACATTAACCGTAGCTCCCCGACAACGGTGCCAAAAACTTGTTGGTTTGTTACACTAATGAGTTTCAATCTTATAGAAGATCTTTTACTCAACTTAACTAGTTCCTGCAAGTATACAAAAGTAGTCGTAGTTGAGATTGAACACGAGGAGCTTAAGAAATCAATTAAACACAACAGTGCTAAGGTTCAACAATCTAGACCATTTTAAAAATGATTTGGTGGATTAAACTAGAATTTCAGAAATAAACAAACAGTAATGGATTACTAAAAGGAGATTAAAATTCAGATATGGAAGTATCTTGAACTTAGGATTTCATCCACACATCATATCATAAAATAGGAGCATGAAATTAAAACATACTAAGCATTTATTTTAAAGGAGAGTTGTATGTTGTATTTCACCTCTCGGTGCAAGTACAACGATCCTAACTCAATTCAACATTCCCATGTATGAACTTCATTTTGGATCGCAAACCTACTCCTCAACTCCATAATTTCCACTCTCATGGTAAGAAGGAGTTTCCAAGAGAGTACCTCCTTACTCTCCCACCTATCTTCTCAGATCAAGCAGAAAAGAATAAAACATACACATAAGGTGGCCAGCCATACATGTAGAAAAGAAGAAACCGATACTCACAAGGTGGAAAAACAAGCAACTTAGCATTTAGTACAAAATTATCATGTTCCATACATGCTATGATATGGGAGATACTCTCCCATGTCCAAGAAAAGGAAACTACTCATCCATGATAATGTAAAATAGAAAATGTGCAGAATTTTCAGAATTTGACATCATTTAGAGAACGAAAAGCTAAGTAATCCCAAGGTATAATCAAAGAAAGGTAGAATTCTTACTTGAGGACGAAATCCCACTTCTACATCTGCTCCAAACCAGACAAACCTCTCTCCCAAGAAGCTTGGTGGAGTGAAGATGCCTTTGGTACCTTGGAGAAGAAGGTTGGAGAAGAAAAGAAGAAGAATAGAGTTCTTTTACAAGAAATTACCCTCTTCTACCTCTAAAATCACCCTCCTTGCTCTAGCCTTGCTCTGGGAAGAAAGAGTTTTGAATAATGATCAGTGATAACCGCTCATTTGAGTGGTTTCCTCTTTTAAAATGAAAGGAATCATATTTGAAAATTTTCTAAAACTGACAGGCTCACGCCGTGTGTTTCTCCGGACACGGCGTGTCCTGTCTCGGGCAGTTGTTTCTGTGTTAAGTACACGTTGTGTATTATTTAATACACATTATGTACATCTGCAGAAAGGCTGAATTCAGTTCTATATACCTAGGTACATGCCATGTATAATTTAATACACGTCGTGTACTCTTCCAGAAAGGCTTGACTAAGTTCTGACTCCCCAGGTACACGTCGTGTATTTTATGGACATGTTGTGTACTTTTCTTCATTTGTCGCATCAATAGGTCTTTTGGAAATACACACGCCGTGTATAATTTAAGACACGATGTGTGCATTGTTGTTTCATTAGAAATAAGATTCTGGATGTTTACAAGTCTTGGAGAAGTCCCAAATATGATAGAATTGAGTTGGAAAACCTCCAATTTGATTTCTTTAATGCAAATCTACAATACACATCATGGATAAAAAAATAACAAAAAGGTGGCAAAAGTAATATGAAAAGAGGCTAAATGAGAACAAAATAAACTGAATTTGGGCGTGAAAATAAGTGAAAAGTTGATGTGGAAACCACACAACACCCAACTCCGTGAAGAATAATGAAAATCCTCACTTAGAACTGTTAGGGAATGGGCTACCCTGATATAGTAAATGCTCTCCGATCATGGTGTTTGAGGGAAAGCCCAAACATAATCTTTCTTATGGACACTATGATAGTTGATGTTAACCTGGAAGTAGTAAAGAGGAAGTGTGGCTTTATGCCGGGAATTTGTTTATCTAATAGTGGCAGAGCGGGAGGCATAGGAATCTGGTGGAAGGATTTTAATCTTGAAGTCATCTCTTTTTCTCAGCATCACTGCAAAACAAAGCTAGAAGGAGATGAAAATACAGGCCCATGGAGGGCGATTGGGATTTGTGGCTTGGCCGATCAGCAGCAAAAGCACAAAACATGGAGCCTCATGCGTGAATTGAAATCAAGTTCCCCTCTAGCAGCTCTTTTCTTTAGAGATTTCAATGAGATAGTTTCTAAATCATAAAAAAAATGCCCCCCAAACCCCTCAAGTATATGTAGGATTTCAGTGACACAATATATGATTGCAACTTGATGGATTTGGGATTTAGTGGCAACAACTTTACATGGAGATGATGCCTTACTCCGGAAACTCTGATACAAGAAAGGTTAGATAGAACGTTGGCGTGCCCCAACTGGATGAGCAGATTCTACCAATCCAGAGTACACCATCTGGTCAAGTATAAATCTGACGACGTCCCCATCATCATCAACACGAAACAAATAAAGGGGAAGAGGAAATACTGCAAACAACAACATTTTTTCTTTGAGCCTATGTGGGTGGAGTAACAAGTTTGTGAGCAGATTATTAAAGACTCCTGGGAGGAAAGAACTCATTCGAGTATCCTGGGGAAGATGGGGGCTTGTGGAGAAAGATTGAAGAAGTGCGCAGAAGACAAGTTTGGAGGAATGAAAAGAAAAATAAAAGAGTTGGAGGCAGAGTTGGCTGAGGCACAAAACCGAACTCCGAATGGCACAAATCTTGAGAAATGTAGGAGTCTGGCGATGAATCTGTAAACTTGGCATAGGAGAGATGAAAAGAACTGGCATGCTTGAGCCCGTGTAAATGAGATGAAAGCAGGGGACAAAAACACTACATACTTCCACCATAAAGCGACGCAGAGAAGGAAAAGAAATAAAATTGAAGGACTGGTGAATGAGGAAGGCCAATGGAAAACTGGGGGAAAAGACATTGAAGACATTATCCTAAATTTTTTTCAACAACTTTTCCAATCTTCTAATCATACGGGTTGGGAAGAGGCTACCAGAGGCATATCCCAAAAAATGAATGAGACAACAAAGGCTGAATTAGAGAGGGACATCACAGATGAAGAAATCAAGACAACGTTAAAACACATGCACCCAAACAAGGCCCCATTCCTGGATGGTATGAAAGCTCTTTTCTTCCAAAAATATTGACATATTGTTGGGCGGACATTGCTAATTATACCAAGGATTGGTAGAAATCTGAAGGGAGTATTGGGGATTTAATACCACACTTGTGGTGATGATTCTGAAAGTGCAAAAACCTAAAGAGATAGGAGAATTCAGACCGATTAGCCTTTATAATGTCATATATATAATTGCTTCTAAAGTTATGGCCAATAGGCTAAAATCTATCATGGACAACATTGTTTATGAAAACCAAAGTGCCTTCATTCCGGGCAGGCTTATCACAGATAATGCTCTCATTGCATATGAATTATTTCACACCATGAAGGGAGACAAAGGAAAGAAAAATGGTTATCTGGCCTTGAAGTTTGACATGTCCAAAGCCTATGATAAAGTGGAATGGGTTTTGTGGACTATATGCAAGGCAGATTGGGGTTTGGAAATAGATGGAGGCAGAAAACTATGGACTGTATGTCATCTGTTTCTCATTCTTTTGCCATCAATGGAGATCGTACCAAGAAGACAGCCTACTCGCGGACTTCGACATGGAGATCCCCTCTCACCCTCTATTTTATGTGCTGAAAGTTTCTCTACCTCTCTTGTCATTGTTGCACAAAATAATGATATCTATGGGTTAAGGGAAAACCGCCATGACCCCCGTATATCTCACCTTTTCTTTACGGATGACTCAATCCTCTTCGCCAAAGCAACCAGAGAAGAATGCCTGAAGTTAGCTAACTTAATCAGCTAATATGAATGGGCATCAGGACAGAAACTCAATTTATCCAAGACTGAAATTACTTTCAGCAAGGGGGTCAGAGCTGTAAGAAAGGAAGAGATCAAGGAGATTCTTAATGTGCAGGAGGTGGACATGCATGGGAAATACTTGGGGCTTCCCACTGCAGTGGGAAGGTCCAAAAAATAAGTATTTGCCTACATCCAGGAGAGAGTGTGGAAGAAGTTGCAGGGCTGGAAGGACAAGCTGTTATCCAAAGCGGGCAAGGAAGTTTTGATAAAGTCAGTAGTGCAAGCCATACCATCTTATGTGATGAGTATATTTCAACTACCAAATACCTCCTCAATATAATCAACATCAACATAGCAAGGTTTTGATGGGGAGCCACATGGACAGAGAGGAAGATATCCTAGATAAGCTCGGAGAACTTATGCAAGCCCAAAAACCAAGGAGGTATGGGATTTAGAGACCTCAACAATTTTAATCAAGCCCTCCTGGCAAAACAAATATGGAGGCTGTTCCATAGACGAGATACACTGGTTTACAAAGTACTACATGCCCGTTATTTTCCTAACGACAACATCTTGGAAGCTAGAAGGGGTTTCAACCCAAGTTACACAGTATATGGAATTCCAAGAGCATCTTGAAGGCATGAAATGGAGAGTGGGTGATGGAACGGAAATAAACACTTGGACGGACAATTGGATACCCGACATAAGGGGCAGCCTGCATGAGGTTTACGGTGTTTCCTCACAGAACTATACGAGAGTCACGCAGCTTGTGCAAGCAGACAGCAACCAATGGGATACAAAACAAGTCAATAGCCTGTTCACGGCAGACATAGCAAATAAAATTATATCTATCACGCTGAGCGAGTGCGGGCAGAAGGACGGGATCTTCTGGAGACCAAGTAAGAGAGGGGATTACAGTGTTCGTTCAGCATACTGGATGGCTTCTCAGACGAGGTCAATGCTGATACGAGAGCCGGGAGATGACAGAGAGAGGAGGTGGAACGCAGTATGGAGGTGGGGACTCTTACCAAATTAAAGCCGCTCATTTCCTTTGGAGGTGCTCCTCTGGGGCACTGGCGACGAAGGGGCGCCTTTTCGACAGGAACTGTCATCCGGATGGAATCTGCGGCAGCTGCAAAGAAGAACGAGAAAGCATCAACCACCTCCTATTTAGATGTCCGCAGGTGTGGGAACTGTGGAAAGATTGGCATCCAAATATATAACAGAGGATCCAAGAGGTATCCCAACTCAATATATCGGAGGCAATCTTCAATCTCACTGGTTTAGGTAACCTTGAAGATGACAAGGAGATAGATTGCAGCTCTTTGGGCGATCTGGACCAGACGGAACGACATCACATTCGAAAACAAGACATGCCCGTTTGCCATGATCCAAAGAAGCCTCGTCAGTCTTCTCAAGAGCCACAGAGATGCACAAGGGCGAGACAATTCAGCAAGAGAGGAGGTACTGCGCCGATGGGAAAAACCAATGCCTATTCACAAAGCTTAATTGTGACACAGTAGTAGGTATACAAGGTTTTGATGGAGCGGGATTTGCATCGAGGGACAGCGAAGGAACCCTCCTCCATATGGGCGGCAGAAGAAATATAGGACAACAAGATCCAGCCTGTGCTGAAGCTTGGGCAATCAGGGAAGGTCTAAAGATATCGAGCGACCTCAACCTCGACAATTTGGTCTTGGAGTCAGACTCGGCCATGATCATTCACAACATCACTACAAAAGTCTCTAGAGCTGACATTCTGAGAACGATCCTTAATGATATCAGTAGTTTAAGGCAATTTTTTT
Organism: Alisma plantago-aquatica; assembly: GCA_963693085.1. Lineage (NCBI taxonomy): Eukaryota > Viridiplantae > Streptophyta > Magnoliopsida > Alismatales > Alismataceae > Alisma > Alisma plantago-aquatica. The sequence continues at coordinate 515,533,325 of OY856415.1, forward strand.
CTTGCATTTCGTTACGTTTTTGTAGAAGGCAGGCGAACGGTCTAGCTCATGTCCTTGCACAAGAGGCGACCAAAGAACCTGAGACTCACCTTTTATCTAATTATTTTCCTCTACATGTAATGAACCTGGTTCGAGCTGATTTGGCCACTTAATAGTAATCGAAGTGATTTAAAAAAAAACGAAGCATTGACAAGTGGGGTTATTGACCATGGTTACACATCTACAATTAAAACTAATTTAAGGGATACAGGTATAAATTTATATATATATATATATATATATATATATATATATATATATATATATATATATATATATGAGTGAGGCTAGAATACACTCGAGTGTATCCGGAGCGGAATACACTCAAGTAGTTTTTCATGATGTAATAATTTTTTTGAAAATCTAATCCGTTGATCTTATTAAACATCTCATGAACAACTCATACACAAAATTTGAGCACATTTGGATATGTATAGCTCATATTATGAAGACCGCACAAATTATACATTTCAAATTAGTTTCGCGTGTCGATTTTATTTTGCAACTCGATTTTGATATATATATATATATATATATATATATATATATATATATATATATATATATATATATATATATATTAGTTTGTTTTGCAAATGTATAATTTGAAATGTATAATTCTTGCAAAATTTGTATGTATCCTAGTTATAGTATGACGGTGAAGATCAACGGTTTATATTTTACAACTCGATTTTAATATATATATATATATATATATATATATATATATATATATATATATATATTAGTTTGGGATAGTATGTGGTAGTCATTTTATTCATTCGCGTCATATGCAATAAATAAAAGGCGAAAACAAAATTCTAATCATATCTATTAAATAAAAAATATAGTAGATTTACGGGGCTCTGATACCACTACATGAAAATATATCTACAGAATAGACAGTGAAAATAAAAATTTAACTTTCATATTCCCCTTTAAGGGACAATCATATCAATAATTATGTATGGGAATGATGGTTTGTGAGATTATACATGGTCCTAGAACACGTCCAGCGACGATTACCTCCCAATAATGCATGACTTTCTTCAAGTCACACCCGGACATCATCTATAGTAGCTCCTAGTTGATCACCATAAACAACAGCTTGATCTTATCTTCCTAGTGACAGGCAACAACATACTCACCTCTATATTAGTCTACACAGACCACTAGCAACTCCTTTCATTTTAGAAGAATAGACAAGAAGGAGTTGTCTCTTCTAGTTGGTGTACTAGAATCAACTTGCTCTCCCATAATTGTTCTCTCTTGCTATCCCTCCCTTTATTGGGTAGGACTTTCTCAGGTTCTCTCGGTTACCCCAAACAAAGAAGACAATAATTGTTGGAGATATTTGATTTGTCTAAGAAGGCCCCAATACCCCTCTTTTTATAAGAGGGTCAGGGTCAGGATTCCCAGTCTATGTGAGAGTCAAAGGGGACGGGATTTTGAATCCTGCAAGCGGCAAAATGGTAGGTTCATAGGTGAACTGGTTGGTTGGAATGTGAGCCAATCATTTCAACCCTTGAACCATTCATTTCATCATGTTCACAGTCACAATTGTATCCACAATTATTATCCAATTTAATACACAACATGATGACAAAACTAATCCTTGAATCAATCAAATTGATCCACCAAACGGTTGGTTCATAACCTGAACTGATCAATTCATAGACCTAAGTTGATCGGTTCACTTTCTGAACTGGTTGGTTCATGGACCAAATTGTCAATATTGGTTCAAATGACCTGACACGCTGAAATGATGGTTCAATAATTGAGTTGGGCTTTTCATAGTCCAGTTAGTCAATATTTAACCAATGTTGTTTAAATTGAATACCAAACTCTTTAGTGATCAAGTGTAAATTATGTTCATGAATGATCTCCTATTCTAAGTGTATCTTATGTGTGTGACCCTATAGGTTCGAAGTTACTAGCAGTGAATGTTTATAACTAATCTATGACATCACAAGAAATGAGCGGCATCTAGCAACATATCATTGTTATCCAACTAATTCAAAAAGTTGGAGAACAACCTTAACCTATAATTTTTTATTGGTGTTACATTGATTGTCTAATTCCTTTTTCACTAATATTTGGATGGAAATCAAGGCATGGAATTTTCATCCTTTCAACATTCAATGCATGTTTCTTGAACTAGAGCAAACTATGAGAGATATTTGTGACCTCAATATCATATATTGATTCACATGTACATGTGTATGTTTTTCTTAGTCTTGCTTAGCAAGTGGTCTGGATATCAAACTCTTTTAAGTGGGACAAATCCCATTTACATCACTCACACTCATCCCCATGGGTCAAAATGCACCCGAGCACCGCCTTTGTGGTAACCCTTATTCAAGGTCACGGTGGATGATGTCAAAGTACATTGAATAACATGTGATGAGTGTAGCAGCTTTAGGTCTAAGAACTAAAATCATCACCATCACTACGAGAGATGATTCTAACTACCAATTATGGTTTCCATATGTACCCTTATCAAGGTCATAGTGGATGATGTCAAAGTGCATCGAACAACATGTATGAGTATAGTGACTTCCGGTCTAAGAACCAAAATCACCACCATCACTAGGAGAGATGATTCTAACTACCCAATTATGGTTTCCATGTTTCATTCTCAAGGTGGGTCTATTTGATATATTCTCTAACAAGTATGTATGTTATTGGTTTGATATCACATATCATGACTAATGAGACTTTGTCATAAACCAACACACAATCTAGTCTTATGTGTCATTGATGTCTATTAGATTTTCAAAGTAACATCCGAATAGGGACATGATAAGAATATACATGCTCTTGACATCTAAATTATCTCATTGTTCAGGTCATCAACCTGAAGACATATGTCATTGAGTAATGTCATTCTTGAGACATTCATTATGTTTCATCATTATCTCATAATTGATTGAAACAAAATAAATTAGAATATTTCCTTTATTATTAATCAAATCATTTACAAGATATACCATCACAATCGGCATATGATTGGCTCTCTGGGAATACTTAACAACAATTCACTTAGAATTGAAAGAAGTACCAATTTTTTTATATACTTGCTCATGTAGGTCTTTTTCGTATGCAGATGTGATATGTTGACCCTATGCCTAAGTATTGAATAGTGAAACTATTGTAGAGTGGGTAGATAATAGCATACCTAGAGTCTCGAGTCTGTTCTAAGACTTATATGATGATATCATTGATTTATATTATTCTTTCAAATGTTGTGATGCACCTCATATAGGTTAATGACGTTAATTAATTGAGTTGAGGTTAAGAAGTCAGATTCAAGAATTTGTTGTTCAATATACAACTTTAGAAATGTATTGCTTCAATTATTCTCAATATTTAATTGGTGATGAATTTTACGTTATTGCTCATTCAGTTCAATATTTAATACCTTTCTTATGTATGCTTAAGTTGCTATCCACTTAATAAGAGTATGTATATTGACTGGTTTGTTGGGGTGAATTTCCATTTACTGAGCCAATAGCTCACACTCTACGGATAAATTTTTAGGTAAAATTATTGGTATGGAGATAACAATTTTTCTAGAAGGGTCCTACCATAGACAATGTTAGTAGTGTTTTGAGGTAGAAACGGTCAGTGTCGATCCTTATCTTCTCTTGGTCTGTGAAGAAAAAGAGTTTGCATATAATATAGCTAAAGATCATGCCAAAATTACTAGATCATGTATTAAGTTATCAAAACTTGTGTACTTATGATTATAAGAGTTGGTATGAATGTATTAATGTGTATCTTTCAGATTGAATCTAATTTAGGGGTAAATAGGTCATATTCTTATAATAAGTTAATTCTTGTAATTGAATGTTTCATATATCAGAACTCTTAAATTGAAAAAAAATTAACACAGATGTTTGGCTTTTGTTTACTCATCAACTTATGCCCTAATCTCATATTAGTAGTTATTGTTGTTGGTATGTATGTCTAGAGAGACAAACGTGTGATGACTATAATTTGGCATGATATAAATGATTTGATAATAATAAAATGCAATTTTGTTTGTTTTTTTAATTTATTTATGAGATAATGATGTAATTGAATAAATGTTTACAGAATGATGATACTGGATGACATATGTCTTCAGGTTTAAGACCTGAATAATGAGATCATATGTATGATAAGAGTACATACATTCTTGTTATGTCCCTAGGTGGATGTTACTATGGAAACAAAATTGACGACATTAATACATGAGACTAGAATGTGTGTTGCTTGATGAATAAATATCATTAATCATGATATGTGATATGAAACCAAGCACATAAGTACTTGTTAGAGAATAGTGTACAAGACATACTCACCTTGAGAGTGACACTTGGAACCATTGAATGGTAATTAGAGTCAACTCTCAAATGTGATAGTGGTGATTTTGGTTCTTATACTTGAAATAACTATACTCATTACATATTTTTCAATGAACTTTATCATCATCCAACCTGACCTTGAATAAGGGTTTCCATAAGGGTGGTTCTTGGGTACATTGTAACACATACGATTGACTATGAGTGATGTAGACGTGATTTGACCTTCCTAAATGAGATTTCTAACCTGACCACTTGATAAGGGAGACTGAGATATGCATGACCTTGCTCATGTTAGTAAATATGAAATATTGAGCTCACGTGTATCTCAAAAGTCTACTCTAGTTCAAGAACTATTGATTAAATATTGAAGAGTATGATGATTCCAAGCCTCGAGTTGAATCCAGATATCAAAGACAAAGGAACTATATAATCACAACAACACTAATCATAGATTGTAGGTTGAAGTTGTTGAACAACTTTCCAATTACTTGGGCAGCAATGAGGTGTTTCTAGATACCTCACATTCCTTGTGATGTCATCAATTGGTTATGGACATTCACTACCAATGTAATTTGGGACTATAAGATCATACGCATAGGATACATCTGTGATAGGATTTTACTTATCAATAATTGGATAGAAGGAAATGTGAATCAGCTGACTTAAGTGTTGAGTCGACTGATTCATGTGTGTTGATTACTAAAGAGTTTAGGTAATCCATTCAACTGACTGGGAACATGAGTCAAATGACTTGTGTTGAGTTAACTGAGGTGTCGAGTCGACCAATTGAGAATTACAGTCAACTGACCAGACATTGGATCAAGGATTAATGTTGACGTCATTTTGTTCATTGATGGTTTCATTTAAATCCAATACATTTTCGATTAAGAAAGCATTTCAATCGACTAATTTAAGTGTTGAGTCGACCATTTTGGGTGCTTTTAGACCGACTCAAGTGTTGAGTTTATCAACTAATGATTCGCAGTAGCTAGAAATATGTGAAAATTTGTCTCTTTGACTCCTAGTTGATCTGGAAACCCTAGACATGACAATCCTATAAATAAGGGGTGTTGTTAAGTCATTTAGGAGACAAAATAATAAGGTATGACACACGTTGTCCTCCCACAGTTTTGGTAATGTGAGAGCCAACAAGTTTTACTCGCTAAAGGGGGAGAAAACAAGGGAGAGACAACAATGAAGAATAAGTCAATGCTAGCACATTGATAGAAGGGACAGTTCCATCTTGTTGGCTCTAGAAAGCACACAAAGGAGTTCTCAGAGGTTGAAGTGGACTATGTATATGCATGGAGAGCATTGCAGCCTTGCTAGGAGGATATCATCTACTATTGTCTGTGGTGTTGTAACAAGAGGTTGTTAGGATAATTATATGTGTGCAACCTGGGAAGAGTGCACATCATCGAGCAAGAGTAGTCACTGGACTTGCTCTAGGACCAGGCATACTTCTTACTACCCTCTTTTCTAGATATATCATTATTGACGCAATCTACTGGAAAGAAATATGGATAATTTTTTTGTTGATATTGCCTTATCTACCATCCCTATTCCCCAATAGTGGTATTAGAGCCACATCAATGTACGATGTATATGGATTGACATGATTGTATTTATTTTATTTCATATTGTACAAATATTTAAATGATTAATGTGCATATCCAATTAAATTCCACATACGATACCAATATATATACATATATATGTATATATGTATGTATATATGTGATATATATGCAATCTATATGTGTTATCCAAAAACATTTTGATGGTGTATGTATGTGTGGTTATGGCCAAATCCTCTAGTGGATGTGCATGCATAGTTGTTTGATCTCTATCTTTATTTCCAAATATCAACTAATGTTTTCCTTCCTATACACTCTTCGAATGTAACTCGAGGTTTCACTTTACAATGTAATAAGTAAAAAGGAATAAGATAGTATTATTTTTTGTTTTGAGAAAGAGAAGATGTTATGTACCATTAAAGTTGACCAATTGGGAAGTCGAGTCAATCGACTAGAGGAGCGTGGAGGCCATCCAAAAGTAGTAACCAATCAATCGAGTGGAGGCCCAACTAATCTATTGTAGTAGTCCAGTTAACTGCATGAGCCAGAGCCATTCGAAGGACAGATAGAAGCCAATTTACCAACCAAGAAGTTCAACCAATCAACTAGAGGGTCCAGCCAATTGACCGACCAGTTCTAGTAGAAACGTTTCCTATACATGTTCCTACACGAGATGCATGACCTTAGGATTCTTTTTGGATCCAAATAATTATATTAGTATGGCCATAACCATCACTCATATATTTGACATTGCATTTTTGTGTGTGGATATAGCATGTATATGATCCATAAGCATGTTTTTCTTTTCATGAACATATGAAAATATTGATCAAATAAGCATAGGTTATGCGAAAGTGCAATGTGATGTCTATCTTGTGGAAGTATGATGATAAATATGTGGGTCTACTAAAGAAGGGTGTATATTCTATTATTTTAGCTTTCGGGTCTAGCTTAACTAGGTGGCCTTAATGAGTTTAAGTGCATAGAAGTATACATATGGATTTTGATAAGGAGTTGGGCGCACCATCTATCCTAGTGTTGCATTTATTAATCTAAAGATAACACATGATATGAAACTAAGGGATATCAATTTGAAAAAAATAGTGGGCACATTATTAATTAAAGGCATAATTAATATTGTATATAATATCAAATTAAACAAAATGTGTTTTGACAAAGTGCAAACTTTACTCTTGTGGAAATAAATGTAAAACACACTATCATTATTATTGGTCCTTGATAAGTATAAACTATATGGGAGTAACTTCCATAACTGGTTCAAGACTTTGTGAAATATTCTCAATCATGAGTGCAAGTTCTATGTCCTTGAAACACAAGTGCCCAAGGAACCCACTCCAAATGTGCCTAATGCTGAAATGGATGCTTAATTGAAGCATGCTAATTATTTTGAAGACATTTAAAACCTTATTTTGTGTTGTACGAACTATGAGTTGCATAATCAACATGAAAACATGACTTTCTCAAGATGGTAACACATCTTAAGAATCAGGTAAAGAAAAAAAGATATAATGTATCCAAAATTGTGTTTGAGTGAAAACTGACAGAGCGAGCACCAGTAGAACCGCACATGCTCAATAATTGGGCATGTGGAACATCTAGAGATATTGGGATTTCCTTTAGGTCAAGAGTTGTTCATGGGTATGATTCTAGAATCATTGCTTGAATCATATAGCCAGTTTATTGAGTGTTATCACTTGAGTAATTTGGCTAAACCGCTGTCTGAGTTGCTTGGCATGTTGAAAAATTCTTGTGCACAAATGAAGAAGGACAAACCCATGATGGAAATCAATGGAATGGAGTACAAGGATAAAGGCAAGGCCAGGAAGTGTTGTGAGATAAAGTTGAAGTCCAACTCTCTTGCACTAAAAATTAGGAGAAGGGTAAGTGCAAAAGGAATGTGTCCTTTCCACTTGAAGAAATTGAGGAAGATGTAGCAAGAGATAGAGACCTATACTTTAGGTATATGCATCATTGAGATTAACTTCACTAATTTTTCATCTTGGGTATTGGATACTGGATGTGGGTCACACATTTGCTCAAATGTAAAGTATCTGAAAAGAAGTAGACCTTTGAAGAAAGGTGAGGTTGAACTACACATTGCTAATGGAGGAAGAGTTGCTTCCTGTGAATTTGGAGCCTACGAGTTATCTTCAAGTGGGCTTATAATAGAGTTGAATAGTTGCTATTATGTACCTGCCATCAATAGGAACATCATATATGTATCTTGTATGGACAAGAATGGATTCAAATTTCTTATAAAGAATGGTCGATGGTCTATTAATAAAGATGGGATCTTTTATGATAGTTCCCCAATGTCCTATGTTCTATACTTAATAGATACGGAGACAAGTGTATAAATCATAAATACCAAAAGGCTAAAACTCAATAAATCAAGCCAAACATAACTTTGGCATTTTGGTCTAGGAATAATAAATGAGAAACTTATGTCAACACTACATGAAGATGGTTATCAAGACTCTTTTGATTTTGAATCAATAGAGACATGTGAATTGTGTTTGTTGGACACGATGAAAAAAACTCCCTTCACTTATAAATATAGTGATCTATTAGGAATCCTACATACTGATGTGTTGGCACTTCTAGGACAAATGCTAGAGGTGGTTATTGTAGGGAAATATCACATTAGATAGGAAAAAAAAACAAAAATTTTGTCTGTCAGATTCCACATAAACAAAGGATCGTATCAACGACTATGCAATGGGTAGGCTGATTTACTGAGTTCAAGCCTGGTCTTGGATCAAGTCCAATGACTATTCCTGATTGAAGCAGCGTAGCTCTCCTAGTTGCACTAGGACATCGTTTGTAGTGGGTCCTGATCATCACCACAGACAGCAGTACGATGTTTCCCTTTTAGTAGGAAAAGTATCCATGTTTCTATGGTAGTCTACACAGACCGCCTAGAACTCCTTTCGTTCCACTAGAATAGAAAGGAAGGAGTTGTCCCTCCTATTGGTGTACTAGTCACCAACTTGCTCCTCCACAATTGTTCTCCCTTGATATCCCTCTATCGGGTAGGACTTCATCAAGCTCTTTATTGGTTACCAAAACCAGAGAGGACAAACATTGTTAGAGGCAATTGAGTTGTGTCTCTGGGAAGACCCATGTTCCCTCCATTTATAGGAGGGTCACAGTCAGGGTTCCCAATCTGTGCAGGACTGGAAGGGATTGAAATATCACAAATTCTACAACCTGAGATAGATGAAATGGTCAGTCTTTATAGAGAACCAATCGTTCGACATGAGATCCATTTGGTTTACCTAGTGAACCGGTCATTTGATCATGTTTCTAAATCACAATTGTATTGACAATTCTAATCCAATTAATGCACAACATGACATCGGCACCAATCCTTGATGCAATTGAATTGCTCCACTAACTAAGATGCAATTGAATTGCTCCACTAACTGAGCATCTCGCTCAACCAAATTGTCAAATTATGACCTTGAGTCGGTCGGTTCACTACATGAAGCAGTCAGTTTGCTCTTCAGTTTGTGCAAAACTCAGCCAATGCACTTTCTAATCAACCTGACACTCCAACCGGTCAGTTTAACACTTGAACCAATAGGTTGGGAGTTCATTCATCTGATTCATTGCTTAAATTGAATACCTAAATACTTTAGCAATCAATTTAATTATCATTCATGATCAAACTCCTCTTCTAGATGTATCGTGTGTGTGACCCCTTCGGTTCCTAGTTATGTTGGCAGTGATTGTCCATAACTTGTTTATGTCATCACAAGAAAAGAGAGGTGCCCAGTCTCACATCATTGCTACCTAAATAATTAGGAAGGTTGGATAACATCTTCAACCTACGATCTTTGTCAGGTGTTATAGTGATTATCTAATTCCTTTATCTCTGATATCCACAATGAACTCGAGGTTTGAAATTGTCATCCTCTCAATGTTCAATCCATGTTCCTTGATCCAGAGAAAACTATTTGAGATATTTGTGACATCAATATCATATATTGATTCATATGTTCATGCACATGTTTTCTCAATCTCACTTATCAAGAGTCTTGGATATCAAACTCCATTAGGAGGGACAAATCCCATCGACATCAATCATAGTCATCCCCATGTGTCATTGTAGATCTGATCATCACCTTTATGGAAACCCTTATTCATGATTACGTCGGATGATGTCAAAACATAACGATCAATATGTGATTAGTGTCATGACTTCAGCTCTAAGAACTACAATCACCATATTCACTATGAGATATGATTATGACCACCAATTATGATTTTCATGTGTCACTCTCAATGTGGGTTTGTCTGATACACTATTCCCTAACAAGTGCCTATGTATTTGGTTTCACATCACATATATCATGACTGATGAGATTTTGTCATCAACCAACACACACTCTAGTCTTTATTGAAATATATGTCTATCTACCTTTCGCAATAACATCTGACTAGGGATATAGAAAGAATGTCACATTCTTTAGACATTCATTATGTTTTCTCATTATCTCATAAATGAGTGAAACATAATAAATTGGAATCTTTCCATTATTATAATCAACTAAACCATTTATGTAAAATGTCATTGCAATCATCATATGGTTGGATCTTTAGGCATACATACCAATGGGCTCCCACTTGCACTTAAATACAATCACCCATAAATCTTATTTTTAGTGATCTAAACATGTCCATTATGTTTTTACTACCCAAGTGCTAATCTAGTGGGTAGCAACATATTTCCTTTAGTTGGTATATTGCATGTTTCACATCTATTCATTGTACAACATCTCGTATGAGATTGAATTATTGTATATGCTATCACATTTTCCTTTCCTAATGAGTAGCTCCATCATTGTCATGGTATCTTTACTGTGTCATCAATGGAAGGAACATCTTTAAGTTCATCCATATGAACTTATAGATCCATATAGTATCCACTCTTGTTTTCATCACACCAAGATACTTGGGTTTTATTGTAGAAGTAAAATAGTGGTCTATTAGTTCGAAACACTTTCCAACCAATAACTCTTCTCTAAGATTAAACACACATTTTTATGTTGTTATTACTTTTGTAACTTTAGAAGCTTGCATCTGTGTAACCCTTCACATCCAATTCTTCCTTTTCATCTAGTGTAACAAGTAATCCTTTAGTGATTATCATGTACTAATGGATGTTGTTTATGGCATTCCAATGACATTCATTGGCTATGAAAAATATCTTCTTCTCAAGTCAAACACATATAAGATGATGGGATGAGTACACTATATTGTAGCTAGATCCAAATGCAAATGCATATGGCATCTATTCCATTTTATAAAAGAATTAGAACATTCGATTCTTGATAGATTGATCCCATCTAAATGGATAGATTCTCTCTTATTGAATCCTTCACGTTGAATGCTTTTAGCATCTTGCTATTGTATGCACTCATACTTGGGTTATGAAACTTTCCAGAACTATCGCTATAGATCTCAATTCCTATCCCATATGACATTTCACCTAATCCATCATTGTTGAAGGTGTTTTTGATGCCATGTCTCAATATTTATAGTAGTGAGATGTTATTTCCCATCAATATGTGGAATATTCATATATGCTCCCGCTATATCTTTGTTAACCACATATTCCATCTTTTTTCTTGATTTAGATCAAACTCTTTAACTTTCATGTCAAGTTAAAATATCCATATTTTGAGATGCTTGTTTCAATCTTAAGATTGAACTTTGTAGTTTATAGACTTTATTTACATTCATGAAGTTAAAAGACCTTTTAGGCTATGTCACAAACACATCTTTTCAATTATTCCTATTAAAGAATGTGGTTTTAAGTAATCATCTGCCAAATCTCATAGTCTATGTAAACTATGATAACAAGCATGTTCATTGGTAAGAGATTTCATCATGTTCAACACTTTGAACTCATTTAAAAACCCTTTCAAATAATTTAATCTTTCGTGTTATCCATGTTGGTCATATTAAAACCCAACTGCACCTTGCATGTTTTATCTATCCGGGTGGTACCACCAAGGCCATAGCTAGTTGATCTTCATTGATTCCATTTTGGATATAATGGCCACAAGCCATTACTCTAAATATGGTCCCTCAATAGTTCTTAATTGTTGGCTCATCATCTTATGACCAACTCATGACTTATAATATCATACATGTTCTTCTAGAACTATGAGTTTATGTGTTACATGAAGAACTTGAGACTCCACAACCACTTGTTACTCTCTATGTTCTTTTGTACCTCCTTAGGTTCAAAATGGTTTCTTATTGATCTCAAACTTTTTGAGTTCTAATTTACTCTCACTGCTTCCAATAGAACTCAACCATCCAACAAAAAACACTATTTTTATTCAATTGAGTAAGTAGTATTCAACAAAATATGATTTGTGGATAAACCTTTTCCAAGAAACTACCTTCTTCATATAGGTTTCAATCATTAAGACATATCGGGACAATCCCATATCATATCTCATATGACGTCTTTAAAACATTTAGATAGTACTTTGTTTTTGTGTTAAGCATGTTCCTGTTAAGATTATTAGAAGATTATATTAAATGGTAATCATGCCATGAATCATCATGATGTGATTCCTTCTTAGTGATACATTATCATGATTCACGTGGAGTTGACCATGATACACTATCACATTCTTTCCAGAAGTTCCTCAAACTATTCTTGTAAAGTATTTCAACATTTGATCATATCAAAGTGTCTTAATACCTTTAAATAAGGTGTGTACTACATACTTGTAATCTTCTTGAACACTTCAAGATAATTGTATTTTATTGAACACATATTACCATATGATCAGTAAATATCATTAAACAACTATTGGTTGCATTTATTCCAAAGGTCTTTGTACATCATTATGTACATGTCCTTGTAGAACGATTATTCTCCCACTACACTTAGTGAGAAGTGGTTGTCATGTTGCTCATATAAGACTTGCATATCTCTTATTGGTTCAATAACCAAATGAATCTAGATGAATTCTGGATATGATTTTCTTACACGTGTGTTATAGATGACAGTGCTATAGATGTCGATTATTTGAGTTATCAATTATAATCCTATAGGTATTTATGTTATTAACATTCATCTTTTGATCCATTCACATCAAGGTAATAAGATATTTGGATATTGTCGTACAAGATCATATATTTGAAATCGAACATTAACTATTTTATTAATAATTATATAATGGCATAATGAAATAACACTTCATCAAAATATATTACATGCCTATGGGATAAGATAATATATTAATTTAGAGTGTAGATTTAGCAAATCTTGCTTCTATAGTCCATCATTGTCCTTCTATAAAGGTCTACTCTTGTCAGGCTCTTGCATAATAATATATGTCAGATCTATGTCGGGTATCACTTACCAGTGATAAAGAAGTAACTTAGAATTACCTTATAACATATATACATGAAGTGGAGATCTCTATCTACTCCTTCTTCTTCCTTAAACCTCCAATTAGAGGGGGAAATTCCTCTTATAATGTCTAGCCTGGTGACAATGGTGATATTTTCCTCCCTTCTTTACTCATCCTTTTGCCTTGAGATCTAAAGACTTAAATTTTTTTCCATATTTAGAACTCTTATTATCTTTTCCTTTGCCCTTAGACTTTCCCTTTGTCTTGCTGATCATTATCATCGACTTGGGCATGTCTTTCTTCATTTGTGCCTCAGCTGTTCTCAACATGCCTAGTAACTCTGTCAACGACTTGTCAAAGTCATTCATGTTATAGTTCATGACAAACTGACCCTATGACTCTGGAAAAGACTGCAAAATCACATTAGTGGCCAACTCTTGACCCAAGGGGAATCCCAGTCTTGACATATTCCACACATACCCAATGAGCTTTATCACATGGGGTCCTACTACATCTCCTTCTACCATGTTACATTTGAACAATGCCTAGGAAACATCATATCTCTCATATCATGCTTGATATTGGAACATATTCTAAAGATGTTTGACCATCTCAATAATATCCATGTTCTCATACTTTCTTTTCAAGTCATAGTTCATGGAGCACATCATCAAAAATTTGACATCAACAACATATTCAATGTGCTTATTGTAAGCATCCCTACCAACCTTATGTGTGGTGAGACAAGGTTCATCTGGCTCTGGTGTCTCCATGACATAGAGCTTGCACTCTTGGGTGTGAACAATTCTCAACATCTTGAACCAGTCATGGATGTTGTTCCCATTTTATTTGTCCTTCCAAAGGACTGGTCTCATAGAAAAGGTGTTTTTCTGAGTTGTCATTTTATTCTACAAAAGAATTTGTAGTTTTTTGTCAAAAACTCATTTTTGACCCGATTTGTAAAATTTGACGATCTTTGTTAGGTCTTTGAATAACCACTTCTCCCACTATTTTATTCAAATTGATAGCCCTTACATATCAATTTGGAAGATTGCAACATACAACCTTCTATGTGCCAAGATCCAAAATAATTCAACTATTACCGGGCCAATGCCAACATCCATAGTCAATTACTAAGGTAGGCAACTTTTGACAGCTGCATCACATGCAATTATTGGCTAGATGATATGTACAACTCCTTTCCATAGTCATATGCATGCCTCTGGTGCTGAATCTTATTAAGTGCAACAGTTAAGCCTGACCCACAAGCCAACATGATAGAATTTGCACCCTGCTTGGGCAAAAAATACATATCTACCATCACACATCCACGATATGGAAGGTGAACCACACTTGGGAGTAACATATGCTTAGTCGATCAAGATTTTCATGTGTGATTCTTATAGAAAGCATCTCATACTTAATATTTAATTGAGGGAGCTTTTATTTATAAATACATATACTTTACTCAATCGACACATATATATAGTATGTATCATATACATTATATATCCCACAACTTAAACATGCAATATAAAAACAATAACGATGGTTATGGCCATTCTACTATAATTCCTTGGAGCCACAATGAATTACTACCACCTAGGTCTACATTACATGCAATAACCTATTGTTGGTGTAGATCTAAGCTTGTCAATCTGGATTGATCAGTTCAACCCTTGAACCGGTCAACTTTCCTCTTGGTTGGTCGGTTGGTCATCTGAAATGATTGGCTGGCCTCCTATATGGACACCTCCAAATGGTCGGTTGGTTTTACTAGGTATTCAGTTCATTCTTCTACATTCTTCCCCCCTTGATCTTCAATTTGGTTGGCATGTAACGTGAAACAGTCGACTCACATGACGTTGATCGTTATCTTTGTTGTTGTAAGGAAAAGAAACTATCCTATTGCTATTAAACTTACATAGTAACGAGAGACCTCGAGTCACATTCAAGGGGAGAAAAGCTAGCAAATAATAATACTTTTACATTGATAAGAAGAAGGTAGAGGCTAAGTATGAAAAATGTGATAAAATGTGAACAAAAGAAACCATCCAACCACACTTAGATATTTGGGTTATTGTCCATAACCATTCGACACATCCACCATCAAAACTCTCTTTTAGGGAGACATATATAAATTTCATATATGTCATATCATATATATTAGTTTGGGACCATATGTGGTCTTTGATCAGATATACATATTAAGCAGTTTAAGTATTCACATCATATGCAATAAATAAATGATGAAAACAAAAAAATTATCATATTGATTGTCCCAAAATATAGTAAATATATGTGTCTTTAATACTACTATTGAGAAATATCGCATCAGATAGGAAGCGGGAACAAAAATAATTTTTTCCATATTCCCCATAAATAGAAGATTGTATCAATAATTATGCAATGGGAAGGATGGTTTAACAAGTTCTTACATGGTCTGAGAGAAAGACCAGTGACTATTCCTCATTGTAGTAGTGCATCTCTCCTAGTTGCACTGGGATGACATCTGCAACCTAAACATGTTTAGTGGCGTTTATTTTTTTTCAGTGACTATTCCTCCAGGCATTTTTTTAAGTGTCAACAAATGCCACTAAACATGTTTAGTGGCATTTATTTTTTTCAGTGGCATTTCTAAAAGGCCACTAATGTGAATGTTTGTTGTAGTGTCTGGTCTCCATCACGGATAGTAGGCTGACGTTCCCCTCTTAGGGGGAAAAGTATCCACGCCTCTATGGTAGTCGAGACAGACTGCCTAGAACTCCTGTCATTTTACCTAAATAGATAAGAAGGATTTATCCCTCCTATTGATGTACTTATCACCAACTTGCTCTCCCACAATTTTTCTCCCTTATTATCCCTCCCTTTATCGGGTAGGACATGCTTGGGATTTCTATTAGTTACCACAACTACAGAAGACAACAATTGTCAGAGGCAAATGAGTTGTATTTGTGGAAAGCTCCCAATACCCCTCCATTTATAGGAGGGTCAGGGTAAGGGTTCTCAATCTATGTAGGGGTATAAGGGACTAGAATTTCATGAATTTTCAAAACCTATGACATGCAAAATGGTCATTTCTCTAACAAACCAATCGGTTGGCATGC
Source organism: Alisma plantago-aquatica (assembly GCA_963693085.1). NCBI lineage: Eukaryota > Viridiplantae > Streptophyta > Magnoliopsida > Alismatales > Alismataceae > Alisma > Alisma plantago-aquatica. The sequence continues at coordinate 515,549,800 of OY856415.1, forward strand.
CAGCTAATCGGTTCACCTAGTGAATAGGTGGTTTCATCATGTTTATCAATTGCAATTGTATTAGCAATTCTAATCCAATTAATGCACAACATGACATCAACACTAATCCTTTATGAAATCAAATCGCTCGATGTCTCGCTCAGCCAAATGGTCCACTGGCAACCTTGATCCGATCGGTTCACTAGGTGAAGCGGTCGATTCGCTCTCCAATTTGTGTAAAACTCAACCAATGTACTTTCTAATCAACCTAACACTCCAACCAGTCAATTCAACACTTAGAACCAGTCAGCTGGGAGTTCCTCAGTTGATTCATTGCTTAAATTGAATACCTAAACACTTTAGCAATCATATTATTATCATTTGTAATCCAACTCCTATTCTAGATGTATCCTATGTGTGTGACCCCATAGGTTCCAATTTTTGTTGGCAGTGAATGTACATAACCTATTTATGACATCACAAGCAAAGAGAGGTGCCTAGTAATACACCATTGCTACCCGAATAATTAGGAAAGTTGGAGAACAACTTCAACCTACAATCTGAGTCAAGTTTTACAGTGATTGTCTAATTCCTTTGTCTCTGATATCCGGAGTGAACTCGAGGCATGAAATCATCATCCTATCAATATCCAATCCATGCTCCTTGATCTAGAGTAGTCTGCCTGAGATATATGTGACCTCAATATTATATATATCAATTTATATTTTCATGAACATGATTTTCTCTATCTCACTTATTAATTAGTGTGGATATCAAACTCTATAGGAGGGACAAATCCCATCTACATCACTCACAGTCATCCCAATGTGTCAGCGTACATCTCATCATTACATTTATGGCAACCCTTATTTAGGATTATGTTGGATGTTGTCAAAACATACCGAACAACATTTGATGAGTATAATGACTTCAAGTCCAAGAACCATGATCACCACCTTTCAATATGAGAGATGATTATGATGACCAATTATGATTTCCATGTGTCACTCTAAATGTGTCTGATACACTGTTCTCTAACAAGTATCTATGTTCTTGGTTTGATATCACATATATCATCACTGATGAGATTCTATCGTCAACCAAAACACACTCTAGTCTTTAGTGGTATTGTTGTTTTTATGCCTTCCACAATAACATATGACTAGGGATGTAATAAGAATGTAAATACTCTTATCATTCATATGATCTCATTGCTCAAGTCACATCCTTGAAGATTACGTCATTGAGTAATGTCATTCCTTAGACATTCATTATATTTCCTTATTATCTCATAATTGAGTGAAACAAAATAGATGGAAGCTTGCCTTTATTATAATCAACCAAGCCATTGATGTAATATGCAATCACAATCATCATAAAATTAGCTCTCCAGGCATACATACCAACAATTATCAGTACTTCATTACCTTTATTGATCGCTTCAAGGGATATGGTTATGTTTACTTAACAAAACATATTAAAAAAACCCTTGAAAGTTTCTAGGATTTCATGAATGACATATAAAACAAACTTCGTAAAAGTATAACGGAACTTCTTTCTAGTCAAGGTGGAAAATATTCAAGATAAGAGTTTGAGGACCTTCTATGAGACTATGGTATCAAATTATAATGGACTCCACCTGGAACACCACAACATAATGGTGTATCAACAAGAAGGAATCACACATTACTAGATATGGTGATATCAATGATGAATGTTGCTGATTATCTAATTTCTTTCTGGGGATTTGCTCCAAACCATAGCATTTACGCTTAGCCATGCACCATCTATATCGGTCCAAAAGACACCGCATGAGATATGGCCTGCAAAGCATCCCAAAGTGCCTTTTATGAGGATTTCGGATGGTGAATATTAATTGAGAAAAATGTTTCCTAAAAATCTTGGCCCTAGATAAGATAAATGTTGTTTTGCTGGATATCCCAAACATACCAAGGGATACTACTTGTATAACCCATTTGACAACATAATGTTTGTTTCTAGGGATGTTGCATTCCTAGTAAAGGTATTATTTCTAAAGGAATCAATGGGAGGAAAGTAGAACTCAAAGAGGTTTGACACAAATAAGAAAACATTGAACTTAAGGAGGTATAGAAGGAACAAGAAGACTCAAAAATTGTTGTGGATCTCAAGTTCCTTATTTAACACAAGACCTCATAGAACTAATAGGGCACACCTTGATCCTAAAAGATTTGGTTATCTTGTTACTCAAGAAGGCATTGAGTTGGTCACAGATGATGAGCCAACAACCTACCTCGAAGCTATTGAGGGACCAAAGTCTAAGAAATAGCTTGAGGACATGTGATTTGAGATTAAATCCATGTACACCAACAAGTTATTGACCTTGGTGGATCCACCAAAATGGGTAAAACCCAATGGGTGCAAATGGGTCTTCAAAAAGAATACCGAAATGTATGGTAATGTACAAAACTATAAGGGAAGATTGGTTGCAAAAGGCTTCAAACAAGTTCAAGGTGTTGACCATGATGAAACATTTTCATTATTGTCATGGTTACATCCATCAGGATCAATCTTGTCATTGCATCTTATCATGATTGTGCAATTTGGCATATCAATGTTAAAACTGCTTTCCTCAATGAGAATCTTCTTGAGTATGTGTACATGACATATCATGAAGGTTTTATAAATCCAAAGGGAGCAAATAAAGTCTGTAATCTACAAAGGTAAATCTATGAATTGAAGCAAGCATCTCAAAGTTGGAATCTTTGAGTTGACAAAATAGTCAAAGAGTTTTACCCGGCCAGTGTGGCTTAGGTGGTTCGGTCCGGCTTGTCCTCTTGGGGGACTTGGGTTTGAATTCCCCTGAGCGCACTATATTTACCAACTCCTTGGGTCATCCGGGCTCTGGCACCTGTTTGAGGAGGAGGGGGAGCGGGGTCTCCCTAAGACTAAAAAAAATAGTCAAAGAGTTTTTCTTTAGTTAAAATCAAGACAAACCTTGTGTGTACAAAAGGGTTAGTGGGAGCATAACTATTATATGGATGACATACTATTGATGGGGAATAACATTCTTACTTATAGATGTTAAGAACTGGTTGGGTAACACCTTCTCTATGAAGGAGTTAGGTGAAGCATCCTATATCTGAGGAATTAAGATCTATAAAGATATATCAAAAGACCTTCTTGACCTATGTTAGAGTACATATATCAAGAAAGTGTTGATCCATTCAACATACAAGACTCAAAGAGAGAAAATTTTCTCATGTCTCATGGAATTAGCCTCTGTAAAGCCTGATGTCCCAATTCTTGTGAAGAATGAAAATGCATGACCAAGTTCCATATGCGTATGTAATTGGATCTATCATGTATGCAATTTTATTCTCTTATATCAATGCTTCATATGGCTTGAGCATGAAAAGAAAATGTCAGTCAAATCCTAGTGGAATTCACTAGACTGACATAAAGAACATTCTTAAGTACTTGAGAAGAACTAAGGATTAGTTTCTTATTTATTGCGGTGAGGAAGAGTTGGGTGTAACGTGGTAGACCAGTGCAAACTTCCAAAATGGCAAAGATGATTATTGATTGCAATAAAGATTTGTGTTTTTCCTAAAAAATTGAGTTGTAAGCTGGAAGAGTTCCAAGCAAGAGACAGTTGTTGATTCTACAATAGAGGTTGATGATTTTGCCACATCCAATGAAGCAAAGGAAGCTATTTGGATCAAGAAGTTCATTAGTGAACATGGGGTGGTTCCAAGAATTAGAGACACAATAGATTTGTAATGTGACAGAAATGGAGCTATTATACAGATGAAGGAACCTAGATTGCATCAATGTTCAAAACATATACTATGGTAGTTCAATCTCATACAAGAAATTGTACAATAAGGAGATGTGAAGACTTGTAGAATATCGACTAAAAGCAATATTATTGACCCATTGACAAAATAACTTTCATACTAGAAGCATGATGAGAATGTTAGATAACTTGAAATAAGAATCATGAGTGATTGTCTCTAAGTGTAAGTAGGATTTTGTTGGTATGCATGTCCATAGAGCCAATAATGTGGTGATTGTAATATGGCAAGATGTAATTGATTTGATAATAATAAAAAGTAATTATGCTTATTCTATTTTATTCATTTAATAGATAATGTTGTAACATAATAAATGACTAAAGACTTATGATACTTGATGACATATGTCTTTAGGTTTAGGACCTTGACAATGAGATCATAAATATGATAAGAGTACATCAATTCATGTTATGTCCCTAGTTAGATGTTATAATGGAAGAAAAATAGACAATAGTAATACATAAAGACTAGAATGTGTGTCAATTTATGACAAAATCTCATTTGTCATGATATGTGATATTAAACCAAGTATATATGTACTTGTTAGAGAAAAGAGTACAAGACAAACGTACCATGAGAGTGATGTAGGGAAATATGGCAACAGAGCAGGCAGTAAAAGAAAAAATTTGACTATCATATTCCCCTTATAATATTAAATAGAGTCAACAACTATATAATGGGAAGGATGATTTTTAAGGATATATTTGGTCCTGGTGTAAGTCCAGAAACAATCTCCTCATCGTAGTATGCACCTTTCTTCATGTCACACCCAAACATCATTTGCAGCAACTCCTAGTTGATCATCACGGACACAAGCTTGACATTGTCTTAGTGGTAGGTAATGACATCCTTATTTCTATGGTAATCCACACAGACCACTGGGAACTCTTGTCATTCTAGAAAGATAGACAGGAAGGAGTTGCCCCTTCATGTTAGTGAACTAGCATAAAATTGCTCTCCCACAATTATTCTCCCTTGCTATCCCTCTAGTTATCAAGTAGGACTTGCTCGAGTTCTCTTAGCTACCACAACCAGAGACGGAAATAGTTGTTAGAATAAATTGAGTTATGTCTCTAGGAAGCCCCAATACCCCTCTATTTATATGAGGGTTAGGGTCAGGGTTCCCAGCCTGTGTGGAAGTGAAAGGGACCAAGATTTCATGAATTTTCATAATCTGAAAGCAGTGTAATGATCGATTCATCGGTTGTCATATGATCTAATAAGTTCAACCCTTGAACCGGTCGTATCATCATGTTTCCCAATCACAATTGTATTTCCTATAATTCTATCAATGCATAACATGAGTCAACACTAATTCTTGATGTAATCGAAGTGATCCATGAAATGGGCTATTCATCATATGAACTGGTCATTTGATAACCTTCAGCCGATTGGTTCACCTAGTGAATTGGTCGGTTCATGCCTTGGTTCATCTAGAATTCATCCAATGCAACTTCCAATCAACTCGACACTCCAACCGATCAATTCAACACTTAACTAGTTAGTTCATGGTCTACTCAATCAATTAATGTTTAAATTGAATACCTAAACACTTTAGTAATAGTGTTAAACATAATTCATGAACAAAATCCTATTCCAAGTGTATCCTATGTGTGTGACCCTATAGGTTCCAAGTTATATTGGTAGTGAATGTCCATAAATAGATTATGATTTCATAAGCAAAGAGCGGTATCTAGAAACACAACATTGATACCCAAGTAAATGGAAAGTTGGAGAACAACTTCAACCCTACAATTTGTGATTAGTGTTGTAGTGTATATATAATTCCTTAGTCACTGATATCCAGATTGAACTCGAGGCATGTATTAGTCATGCTCTTCAACATTCAATCTCTATTCCTTAAACTAGAGTAGACTTTCTAAGATATATGTAAGCTCAATATCACATATTGACTCACATGTGCATGGCCATGCATTTCTTAGTCTCTCTTATCAAGTAAATGTGATATTATACTCTTGTAGGAGGGACAAATCCCATCTACATCACTCACATTCATCCCCATGTGTCACAATGCACCTAATCATCACCTTTATGGCAACCCTTATTCATGGTCATAATGGATGATGTCAAAGTACATCAAATGATATGTGATGAGTGCAGCGATTTTAGGTCCAAGAACCAAATCACAACCAACACTATGAGAGATGATTCTAAATACCATGTAATGGTTTCCATGTATCACTCTCATGGTGGGTTTGTGTGATACACTATTCTCTAATAAGTATTTATGAGTTTGGTTAGATATCACATATCATGACTGATGAGATTTTGTCATCAACCAACACACATTGTAGTCTTATGTGTTATTATTATCTATCAGCCTTCCAAAATAACATTTGACTAGGGACATAAAAAGAGTGTATATACTCTTGGCATCCGTATGATCTCATTGTTCAGGTCATCAACCCAAAGACATACGTCATTGAGTAATATCATCCTCTACACATTTATTATGTTACATCATTATCTCATAACTGAATAAAATAGAATAAATTAGAAGATTGTCTTTATTTTAGTCAAATCATTTACAAGTTATTCCATTACAATCATTATATGATTGGCTCAATGGGGATACATACCAACAGACTCCCACTTGTACTTAGAGTCAATCATGCATGGACTTGATGTCGATTGATCTAACAAGACCATCACGCTTATGCTATGAAAGTCCTTTTGTCAAGGGGTCAACCACATTGTTCTCGGTCGGTACTCTACAAACCCTTACATCTCCACACTGTACGATCTCTCGTATGAGAATGAAATACCTTTCTACATGGTTGGAATGTTGATGGTATCTAGATTCCTTATCTTGTGTAATAGCTCCATTGTTGTCACAACATATCTCAATTGCATTGCTAATGCTTGGATCCACCCTAAGTTCTGAGATGAACTACTTGATCTAGAAAACCTCCATTGTTGCATTTGATGTACCAATATACTCGGTTCTGGTGTAGAATCCAAAACTATTTCTTGCTTGGAACTCTTCCAACTCCAATCTCCTTTGTTAAGGTAAAAATAAATCTTGATTGTGATTGATAATCATCTTTCTCAGTTTGGAATCTTGCATTTGTGCCAACTCTTCATCTCCTCCGTAGACAAGGAATTGATCCCATGTTCTTCTCAAGTGTTCAAGGATGTTCTTCACTGTTGTCTAGTGAGCTACACCAAGATTTTATTGATATCCCCTCATCATGCTCAAGGCATATGAGACGTCAGGATGATTACATAACATTTTGTACACGATGGTTCCAATTATAGATGCATATGGACTCCTACTCATATGCTCCCTTTCTTCACAAGAACTAGGACATTGGGATCTACAGATGGTGACTCCATGAGTCATGGGCATGTTTCCTCTTTCCGAGTTCTCCATTCTGAACCTCTTCAATACTTTATCAATGTATGTGATTTAACTTAGTCCAAGAAGCCTTATAGATATATCTCTATATATCTTGATTTCAAAGATATAGGATGCTTCACCTAAGTCCTTCATAGAGAATGCATTTCCAAGCTAGGTCTTTTCCATACATAAAGTACGTATGTCATTCCCCATCAATAGTATGTCATCTACATACAATATGAGGAATACTATCATTCTTCCACTAACCTTCTTGTACCCACAAGGTTCATCTTCATTTTTACTAAAGCCAAACTCATTGACTGTTTCATCAAATCAAAGATTCTAGCTCTGAGATTCTTGCTTCACTCCATAGATTAACATTTGTAACTTATAGATTTTATTTGCATTCTTTGGATTTATAAAACCCTCTAGTTGTGTCATGTACACATCCTCCAGAAGTTTCTCGTTAAGGAATGCAATTTTAAAATCCATCTTCCAAATCGCATAGTCATGATAAGTTGTAATGGAAAGCATGATCCTGATGGACTTAACCATGATAACGGGAGAAAAGGTTTCATCATACTCAACACCTCATACTTGTCTAAACCCTTTGCAACCAATCTTCCCTTATAGGTTTGTATTTTACTATGACACACTGTTCGAACAAAACATGATTTACTTAAGCGGAAGCGTTCATCAGCAGCGGATTACTGAAAATCACTAAAAATTAAAACCATTTACAAAGAGATCCATACATTGGAAAACTCGTTAAAAAAATAGCCCAAGTAATTCAATTACATTATGGTTCACAAGTACATATCTTGTACCATCTCTTCTCGAGGATCACACACATCAACTGCCCTGTTAAAACTGTACATAGGCAACATAAGAACCTCGAGGCATTAAGCCAAAATCTCATATTGATTTATTAAATTAACTACTGTCTCCGAGGACCTGAGAGTACAAAGATGACACATAGGACTCTATATACAAGACATGACATTTAGTGTCTCCACCTGAGAATTCACTGATGTCCCTACTGTTGCTGCTGCTCTTCCCCTACTGTAGGGTTTCTGCCTCTTCCTCCGCATCTACCTAAAAAGTTGGATCCCATGGGGGTGAGACAATTGAAATTGCCCCAGTGAGAGATATAACTCTCTGCCAAAAACATTATTATTGCAGTTTATGAGAATAAAAGTGAGCATAGGAATCATATATATTCAACAATAGTTAAATTAATGTCTAAATAGGTTAGAACAATATTCTTATTCAAAGCATTTTAGCTATAACTTGATAAAGCAGCATATCACTTATCCAATAAGGAATATGAAGAACATGTATAACATTTATCCATCTAGGATCTGCTAAATAAGATAACATCAACCAATGATTCTCATATTTCAACCTTAAGCAAATATGCTACTTGGATGATTACATTTTACAATCATACTTAATGCCCTTAAGAGATGAGGTATACCACTCATACTCCAACCGACCACGATTACGTAAGTATCAGTACCACACAAGGTCAATGGAAGAACCAGAATCCAAGACCTCAACCTTCTCAGTCAGTACGAGATTATATGACAGAGACATCATGTGTCAAACTGCAATTAGCTTGCCAGGGTATAGTGGCATCTTCTCTATCGAGTTATAGCCTGTAGAATATACTCTCTTCAGGGTTATGGCCCATAGCCAATGCCTCATATTTATATTGTGGAGTCTTATTGGGGTATGGTCTGTAACCAATCCCGTACATAGGGTATAGCCTGTAGCCATTCCTATAGGTCATAAGGATATAATTGCCCAATTACCCCCACATATTCAAAAATATGCGCTCTGGGTTATGCCGCGGAGCAACCTATTTCACCATTCAGAAAATTCTGACATTGATGGATCTGTGGTCAGGGAAATTACATTATATGATATCACTTGATTAATTAAGTGTATTACCATATTATTTTAGCATCAAACAAGTTTCCTATACATCAAATATTATGACAAATACTACAAAGAATGGGTAATACTTTCATCAAGTACTTGTTCAATCTTTAATAAAGCATTGGGAACTCAATCCCTCATCTCATCAGGTGCATTCTCATATCTCAACAACTCATCATCATGATTATGGAATATGGGTATTCAAACCCTCAGTTCATCATAGAACACTTGTTACTTCTTATTAGGTAACTAATACCTTCAGGTCATCTGACCAAGGTAAACATAATACTTGCTTCACAAGCATCTAACATGGCTCACAAGGCTTATTTCATCTCTTGTTACCTCTCACTAGGCAACAATGCTTGTCATGGCTCACAAGGCCCATAAAACAATTTCAATAATAGAATAGCATAGCTCATACCTGGCTATGCTCATCATCTCATGATATTTGCATGGTTAGTAATCACAATAGCAGTTATAACAATATCACATATCAGCACCATGCAATATAAGGGTAACACCACTATTCCCTTATCAGGGTTAGGGTTTCCCATTTCCTATTAATCAGGGATAGTCATCCCATTACCCAAAATTAGGGCTTCACATACCCTCACCCTATATTAGGGTTAGGGTTTCAAATTAGAGTTTCATATTTCATAGCATCACCCTGGATTAGGGTTTCATAACACATCATCCTGTGTCAGGGTTTCACACATCATTACCTTGAATTAAGGTTTCTTATAACTTTCCCCCAAATTAGGGTTTCATATAACATTACATAATCATCACTCTCAGTTAGAGTTTCTCATCACATTACTACATTAGGGTTTCATATGTTCATATTATTGATCCAAACCCCAATTTAGTGCTTCACACATCTAGGAGCATACATTGTTATCATAAGTATTCAATCATACTTATTTATTCTTATCATTTACCACTAAATGATTATCAACACAAGGTATGAGTTTCTTTCTCATCCATACAGGAGTATGATTACATCATACTTTATCATCTTGGCTTACCCCTTTCTCAAGTATGTTAGCCTTCACTTATCAAAGTTCATTAAACTCATTGTATCTTAATGTAACAATTAACATAACACACTTCAGGTGTTGCTCATACTCTTATATTGATTTTGAAGTGTATAAAGGTATATCAATCTTGAAGTGTTGAATATGATACATGTCATATCTTGAATGTGTCACTTCCCTCATCACTTCTAACTTTATCAAGTTCATCATCTTATATCGTATTAGGGTATTTTCCATCCTAACACTTTATGCACTAATCCTGCATTTATCATGTAATGTATTAGTCATAAAATAATACATTTAAATTTCCCAATCATCATCAATTGATATGGACTCATCTTAGGTTGAGACATTGTTGATATAAGGTTGTATGTCATCCACTACTTTAGGTGTTTCATATAACATCCTTTTTAAAATAGGGATTGTTATTAAAATACCCTAAATTAGGGCTTTCTCATATCATCACCCTAGATTAGGGTTGCACCATTACCTTAGATTAGGGTTTTCCTTAACATTGCCCTAAATTAGGGTTAGGGCTCATCACCCTTTATAATTAGGGTTTCATGATTTCTTTATCAAGGATCATACCCTAATTATATATATATATATATATATATATATATATATTCTATTCATAGTGGAAGTATTGAGGCTCCACCACTACATGATTATCACTCATGTATGAATTCCTCTCTCTCTCTCATCCTCTCTAGTATGTTGATTTCTTTAGTCTTAATTAAATTGAATCAACTTGAAATGAAGAGTTGACATAAAGTATTAAGTTTTTGCTTCCATAAGCATCAAAGGTTAATCACTCTAAAAGTACTAATCACCTAAGTACTTTAGAGGTACAACCATTATAATCAATCTTGAGTTACTTTAATAATACCCATTTAGTTCTAAGATCAATTGTAATTTGAATTAATTCATTTAGTTTTGAAACTGAATCACTCCATTCAGTCTTGAAATTGAATCCTTCATTCGGTCTTGAAATTGAATCCTTTATTCGATCTTGAAGTCAAATCCATTCGATCTTGAAATTGAATCATCCATTCGGTCTTGAAACCAATTCCTCCATTCATTCTTGAAACTAAATCCCTCCATTCAGTTTTGAAACCAATCCCTCCATTCGGTCTTGAAACCAAATCATCATCCTTTGCATTGAAACTGAATGGTCATCTCAACATTGGAACCGATTGAGTGTTGAAACTGATTGGACAATTCAAATGGTTTGAGTTCATTTACTCTCCAAATGGTCTCCGGACCATTTGATCCCAAACGCAAGACCGTTTGGACTCAAACGGTCTCAAAACTAATTGTTCCAAACTACCTTGAAACTGAATGGACCAATTAGGGTTCCTCAAATCAAATTGATTTAGGGTTTGTACTCATTGAATTATCAATCGATTGAACTATTGAAGGTACATCAGATTGTAGCCCTTGGATCTATGACCATCCACCACAATTGACCATTGATCTCCAAATGGTCTTGAGACCATTTGGTCTTAAACGGTCTTGAGACCGTTTGGGCCAAAACAACCCAAAAATCAAATTATCAACTAGGTTCTCAATTACTCTACCCGATTAGGGTTTGCAATTAGTGGATCATCCATACATGGAATCTTTAAAATCAAATCAATTAGTATCATTGGATCATCATCCATCCACATCAGCATTGATCCTCCAAACGGTTTGAGACCATTTGATCTCAAACGGTCTTGAGATTGTTTGATCCCAAACGGATCAAACGGTCTTGAGACTGTTTGGTTTCAATCGATCTTGAAACCGATTGGTTCCAAATGTTGAAACTGTTTGCCAAAGATATTCATTGAGGTGTGTGCTTATGATTATGTCATCATCATCAAGCCTGGATCCTTCAAAATCTACTACCATTCTTATGGTAATTCTATCAATTTGACAAAGGAATTTGAAGAAGAACAAAATGATCAACAAATGATGAAGAATTGAATGTAATAATAACATTTAAGGGTTTAAGTTATATAACCCACCTTCAAAATTGAATCCAAGCTTCAACCTTCACGTCCTCAATGGTGAATGAAGCTTTCTCAACTTCTCAAGGCTCATCCTCAAGTTTTTGAGTGAAAAGAATTGGCTAGGGTCGAAGATTGAATGAAGACAACAAGAAAATAAGCATTGAAAATCGATTTCCACCACGAAATCAAAGTTGAAGATGACTATAGAGCTTACATACAGGTTGGGGCACGTCCTCCTGTTTCTTCTAAGCTCCCTTTTGTTCAGCCAAAGCAAGGAGAGAAAGAAAATCCAAAAAAGAGTCTTCAAGTGGTTGGAAAATAAAGTGTTTGTAAGGGAATTTCAATGAGAGAGAAAGTGATATAAAAATCCTTTAACTCAAAAAATTGGTGCCACATATCCCCCTCAAATCCTTTCTGCAAAGACATCTTCCGCACCTTATAATTCCTCTTCATTATCCATGAATTAAAAGAAAGCAAATTAAGCACCTTAACCATTATAATAATAATATCCATAATTGAGTGGATATTACTTTTTAGTTAACTAATGTGAGTGGGCTCTCCACTCACTTAGGATATTTTCGTGGCCTTTTCAAGGAATAAGGACGTTAAAACTTATGCAAGTTCAACCATCACACTTTTGGTTGAAGGGCACTTCCATTAATATATTTATTTTTGCAATAAATTGAATTAGGGTTTCAATTATGCTTAAATCTTGATTATTTTAATATTAAGATTTTCTCTCCTCCAAAGTGATTCAAATGATATTCCCCTCTCATTTTATTTTCTATACATGATGCCAATAAACATGAGGGACTCTCTAGAGGTGGTATTTTGCATATTGAACCCAAGGTTTTGGGTAGATTGCACATTACACCAAAACTAGGTTTTAATGTACAAACATTGCTCAACAAGCTCTTTCTTGGTGCTCAGGCTTGTGGCAGCCATACCTCTACATCATTTTCATTCTTATGATGCTTCAACACTTTAGGAACATTTTACCATGTAACATTTGCAAGTTAACCCCTCAACTTGGGTAATTTGCACTTTAGTCCAAAACAAGCAAAATAGTGTTTCAACATTATTCAAAAAAGACTAGAATTGAAGCATAAGTTCCTCTTGAGCCTTAATTACTTTTCAAGAGATAAGAGCAAGAATATGATTAAATTTATTAAGCAAAATATCTAGAGGTAAGGCATAACCTAGGTCAGGGATGTAACAAATTATAAACCCCTAACAAGGATTTCATCCCCAAAATCCCAAGTAAAGGGAGATAAATATTATTTATTCATCAAATCATCAAGTCTCCACATAAACTCTTAATGTCATGGAGATACCATAGAACTTTTATTAACACAAAGTCCTTCCATACAGGGTTATCATTGAACTTGTCATACAGGACACATACTCCATTGTCTTTTTCATTATTGACTGTAGAGTCAACTCTGTGTCAGATAGCTTTTTCTTTGTTAGGGATACATTATACGTGCCTCATTCTATTTAAGTGTCAAACCTCACTAATTCATTACCTTTCTTAATTTATAACTTTATGTGCCATGATTCTTGGTTTTGGGAAGTCTCCCATATTCCTTATTCAGTTTAGTATCTCACTTCCAAGGAAAGGCCAGAGTTACATTTTGTTACCCACTTGTGACTACAAGTATTATCATATATCTGTTGTGTCATCCAAACTACTTACACAACATTACACTTTCTTATTACTTGTACCAACTATCTCATTAGTTGTTTATACTTTTGTTATAAGGGGAGGTTACTTACCAATTAAGAACTTATCTTAGAGGTATCTTTTAGAATTATTTTTAACTTGATAAGCTTTTTCCACCATGATTTCACAATTGTTTCTTCAATTAGTACATCCTTGTTGATGTTATGTTTATGTAGAACATAAACCCCTAACAAGTGATGTCCATACTATTTCATGTGATTAAACGTATTTCACAGTTGGCCATTCTAGGTAACCAACATAAGTCATTTAATTAGGAGTTATGCTTTTACTTTTCCATACCACCTGACATTTCTTAGATACCAGAATTTCTTACCTTGGTATCCATCACATGTATCAAAAACACATCCCATCCTCATTATTTCCATTTCTCTACTATTTTTACCAAAGTCACACTTATAAGAATATCTTTCTTTCAGCTTTGGAACATTATTTAATACATATATCCTTATCTTAGAACCGAAGTCCAAGATGAACTGATACTTTTCTAAGTATCCATCATTAGATTATTTCTAATCCATGCACATCAAGTGTCACAGTACTCACTTGATTGCTATGTTCCCAAGAAGAGAGAACACAAAGAAACACATTTCTCTTATCATGCCATAATCATTCAGAGTTGTTTATTAAAGAGAATAGACTATCATCCTCTCTTGTCCTCATTCTCTTCTTATGAGGATTATACTCTTCATTTTCTCATTTTCACAGATTGATCAGAGATCATCTCAGATTCCAATTTATTGCACTTAGGATGTTATAAAAATGTCCATACCATATTCCCAGTTTCATTATACTCATTAGATTGTCTCAGAATGACTACTTGATCAGGGTAATCAGAAAGATGACAATCTAGGAGTTCCATACTCACCTTATCTGCAATAGTTGAATACCTGGACAGTGTATACAAATACTGAGATTAGGTTGTATGCACTTTATGTACTATCATATTCCTTATTTTTTGTATCATTATATACATAGGATTTAATATACCTATATTTTCACCACACATCACTTCTATATTTTATCCTCTTTTACAGATAAGAGTGATAATAGAGCATTTTAAAAGAATATTGAACAAAATATAAATTCTCATCTTCCTTGTGTGCTCATAGGACTAATTGAGGGAAGCCCAACAATAACTACTTTTTCACTTTTAACTCATAAAATTATAAAATGATATATCAGAATGATATTATTTCATCTGACCTATTTTTGACTCGCGAATTGGTCAATGCCTCAGGCTGATTCTTTTCATAGAATCTTGTCGTTGCTGGTTTCCGACTACGCTTTAAGTTATTATATGGAGATGAGCCAGCTTGGGATGCCTGTCCACGTCCTCGGGTGCCACTACTAGACCACTGCCTAAGAGAGTCCTGCTAAGTCTGTCTTGGTGGTTGGGTTACACTCACATCTCTAGCCCAACAATCTTTCATCAGATGTCCCATCTTCCCACATTTATAACAGTTTCTACTCTCCCACTATGGCATAGATGGTCCTTTACCCCTTCTAGGTAGCCATTGCCTTGGTGTATTAGACATTGGTTGTACTAGTGGTACCAAAAGCTTTCCCTTTTTGGAACTACTAGGCCTATGTTCCTGGGTTTGGTTAGGCCTCTTCTTGATTCTCTCTTCCTTATTCTTTGTTGGGCAGTTCCTTCTGAAATGTCCAGGCTTCCCACACCTATGGAAAATATTGCTTTTGAGTTGTAACCTCTTCCTTCTAACATTTTCTATTGCTTTAACGTGTTGATGATGATTAAGAATCTTGTTGGAGTCCAAAACTTCATCATTGAGGGTTGGAAATCTGGGTTGTATTGCAAAGGCACGGTCCACTATATGTATCATAGTTGTCCTAAATTGCTCAAACAGAGCATGGAAAGTTGGGTTCTCTATCATGGCTGGGTCAAGCTAGGGATGTTCAGGTTCTGGTTCCCCCCTATTTTGGTCCCTTGCACCTCTTCTTGGTGTAGCAACACTGCTTTCAGCAGTATGTTCTTCATGTGATCCAGACATTTTTAAGTTCTTCTTCTCCTCTATGAGTAGAAGACACTATCAGATACACTGAAAGATACTAGAATAGACTCAACAACCTTATTCTTATGTCTCTGTAGACTCAGCGAACCTAGAGCTCTAATACCACTAAATTATGACACACCGTTCGAACAAAACATGATTTACTTAAGCGAAAGCGTTCATCAGCAATGGATTACTGAAAATCACTAAAAATTAAAACCATTTACAAAGAGATCCATACATTGGAAAACTCTTTCAAAAAAATTAACCCAAGTAATTCAATTACATTCTGGTTCACAAGTACATATCTTGTACCATCTCTTCTCGAGGATCACATACATCAACTGCCTTGTTAAAACTGTACATAGGCAGCATAAGAACCTCGAGGCATTAAGCCAAAATCTCATATTGATTTATTAAACTAACTACTATCTTCGAGGACCTGAGAGTACAGAGACGACACATAGGACTCTATATACAAGACATGACAGCCATTGTCTCCACCTAAGAATTCACTGATATCCCTATTGTTGTTGCTTCTCTTCCCCTACATTAGGGTTTCTGCCTCTTCCTCCACATCTACCTAAAAAGTTTGGATCCCACGGGGGTGAGACAATTGAAATTGCCCCCGTGAGAGATATAACTCTCCGCCAAAAACATTATTATTGCAGTTTATTAAAATAAAAGTGAGTAGAGGAATCATATATATTCAACAGCAGTTAAATTAATGTCTAAATAGGTTAGAGCAATATTCTTATTCAAAGCATTTCAGCTAGAACTTGATAAAGCAACATATCATTTATCCAATAAAGAATATGAAGACCATGTATAACATTTATCCATCTAGGATCTGCTAAGAAAGATAACATCAACCAATGATTCTCATATTTCAACCTTAAGCAAATATGCTACCCAGCTGATTACATTTTACAATCATACTTAATGCCCTGAAGAGATGAGGTATACCACTCATACTCCAACCGACCACGATTATATAAGTATCAGTACCGCACAAGGTCAATGGAAGAGCCAGAATCCAAGACATCAACCTTCTCGATCAGTATGAGATTATATGGTAGAGACATCATGTGTCGAATTGCAATTATCTTTCCAGGGTATAGTGGCATCTTCGCTATAGAGTTATAGCCTGTAGCATATACTCTCTTCAGGGTTATGGCCTGTAGCCAATGCCTGATATTTATATTGTGGAGTCATGGCCTGTAGCCATACTCTTATTGGGGTATGGTCTGCAACCAATCCCATACATAGGATATAGCCCGTAGCCATTCCTATGGGTCATAAGGATATAATTGCCCAATTACCCCCACATATTCAAAAATATGTGCTCCGGGTTATGCTGCGGAGCAACCCGTTTCACCTTTCAGCAAATTCTGACGTTGATGGATCTGTGGTCAGAGCAACTACATTATATGATATCACTTGATTAATTAAGTGTATTACCATATTCTTTTAACATCAACCAAGTTTCCAGAACATCAAATATTATGACAAATACTACAAAGAATGGGTAATACTTTCTTCAAGTACTTGTTCAATCTTTAATAAAGCATTGGAAACTCAATCCCTCATCTCATCAGGTGCATTCTCATTTCTCAACAACTCATCATCATGATTATGGAATATGGGTATTCAAACCCTCAGTTCATCATAGAACACTTGTTACCGCTTATTAGGTAACTAATACCTTCAGGTCATCTGACCAAGGTAAACATAATACTTGCTTCACAAGCATCTGACATGGCTCACAAGGCTTATTTCATTTCTTGTTACCTATCACTAGGCAACAAGGCATGTCATGGCTCACAAGGCCCATAAAACAATTTCAATAATTGAATATCATAGCTGACACCTGGCTATGCTCATCATCTCTTGATATATGCATGGTTAGTAATCACAATAGTAGTTATGACAATATCACATATCAACACCATGCAATACAATGGTAACACCACTATTCCCTTATCATGGTTAGGGTTTCTCATTTCATATTAATCTGGGATAGTCATCCCATTACCCGAAATTAGGGCTT
Source organism: Alisma plantago-aquatica (assembly GCA_963693085.1). Classification (NCBI taxonomy): domain Eukaryota; kingdom Viridiplantae; phylum Streptophyta; class Magnoliopsida; order Alismatales; family Alismataceae; genus Alisma; species Alisma plantago-aquatica. The sequence goes on from OY856415.1 coordinate 515,567,748, forward strand.
CACATACCCTCACCCTATATTAGGGTTAGGGTTTCAAATTAGAGTTTCATATTTCATAGCATCACCCTAGATTAGGGTTTCATAACACATCATCCTGTGTCAGGGTTTCACACATCATTACCTTGAATTAAGGTTTCTTATAACTTTCCCCCAAATTAGGGTTTCATATAACATTACATAATCATCACTCTGAGTTAGAGTTTCTCATCACATTACTACATTAGGGTTTCATATGTTCATATTATTGATCCAAACCCCAATTCAATGCTTCACACATCTAGGAGCATACATTGTTATCATAAGTATTCAATCATACTTATTTATTCTTATCATTTACCACTAAATGATTATCAACACAAGGTATGAGTTTCTTTCTCATCCATACAGGAGTATGATTACATCATACTTTATCATCTTGGCTTACCCCTTTCTCAAGTATGTTAGCCTTCACTTATCAAAGTGCATTAAACTCATTGTATCTTAATGTAAAAATTAACATAACACACTTCAGGTGTTTCTCATACTCTTATATTGATTTTGAAGTGTATAAAGGTATATCAACCTTGAAGTGTTGAATATGATACATGTCATATCTTGAATGTATCACTTCCCTCATCACTTCTAACTTTCTCAAGTTCATCATCTTATATCATATTAGGGTATTTTCCATCCTAACACTTTATGCACTAATCATGCATTTATCATGTAATGTATTAGTCATAAAATAATACATTTAAATTGCCCAATCATCATCATCAATTGATATGGACTCATCTTAGGTTGAGACAATGTTGATATAAGGTTGTCCTTCATTCACTAATTTAGGTGTTTCATATAACATGCTTTTTAAAATAGGGATTGTTATTAAAATACCCTAAATTAGGGTTTTCTCATATCATCACCCTATATTAGGGTTGCACCATTACCTTAGATTAGGGTTTGACTTAACATTGCCCTAAATTAGGGTTAGGGCTCATCACCCTTTATAATAAGGGTTTCATGATTTCTTTATCAAGGATCATACCCTAATTATATATATATATATATATATATATATATATTCTATTCATCATGGAAGCATTGAGTCTCCACCACTACATTATTGTCACTCATGTATGAATTCCTCTCTCTCTCTTATCCTCTCTAGGATGTTGATTTCTTTAGTCTTATTTAAATTGAATCAACTTCAAATGAAGACTTGACATAAAGTATTAAGTTTTTGCTTCCATAAGCATCAAAGGTTAATCACTTTAAAGGTACTAATCACCCAAGCTTCAACCTTCATGTCCTCAATGGTGAATGAAGCTTTCTCAACTTCTCAAGGCTCGTCCTCAACATTTTGAGTGAAAAGAATTGGCTAGGGTCGAAGATTGAATGAAGACAACAAGAAAATAAGCATAGAAAATCGATTTCCACCATGAAATCAAAATTGAAGATGACTATGGAGCTTACCTACAGGTTGGGGCACGTCCTCCTGGTGCTCCTAAGCTCCCTTGTGTTCAACCAAAGCAAGGAGAGAAAGAAAATCTGAAAATGAGTCTTCAAGTGGTTGGAAAATGAAGTGTTTATAAGGGAATTTCAATGAGAGAGAAAGTGATATAAAAATCCTTTAACTCCCAAAATTGGTGCCACATCTCCCCCTCAAATCCTTGCATGCAAATCCATCTTCCCCACCTTAGAATTCCTCTTCATTATCCATGAATTAAAAGAAAGCAAATTAAGCACCTTAACCATTATAATAATAATATCCATAATTGAGTGGATATTACTTTTTAGTTAACTAATGTGAGTGGGCTCTCCACTCACTTAGGATATTTTAGTGACCTTTGCAAGGCATAAGGACGTTCACACTTATGTAAATTCAACCATCACACTTTTGGTTGAAGGGCACTTCCATTAATATATTTATTTTTGCATTAAATTGAATTAGGGTTTCAATTATGCTTAAATCTTGATTGTTTTAATATCTAGATTTTCTATCCTCCAAAGTGATTCAAATGAGATGACCCTCTCATTTTATTTTCTCTACATGATTCCAAGAAACATGAGAGACTCTCTAGAGGTGGTATTTTGCATATTGAACCCTAGGTTTTAGGTAGATTGCACATTACACCAAAACTAGGTTTTAATGCACAAACATTGCTCAACAAGCTCTTTCTTGGTGCTCAGGAATGTGGCAGACATACCTCTACATCATTTTCATTCTTATGATTCTTCAAAACTTGAGTAACATTTTACCATGTAACATTTGCAAGTTAACCCCTGAACTTGGGTAATTTGCACTTTAGTCCAAAACAAGCAAAACAATGTTTCAACATTATTCAAAAAGGACTAGAATTGAAAAATAAGTTCCTCTTGAGCCTTAATTACTTTTCAAGTGATAAGAACAAGCATATGATTTACTTTATTAAGAAAAACATCTAGAGTTAAGGCATAACCCAGGTCAGGGATGTTACATTTACCATCCAATTCGGTCTTCTTTTTGAAGACCCATTTACACCCTATGGATTTTACCCCTTTATGTTGATCCACCAAGGTTTGTACCTTGTTGGTGTACATGGATTCCATCTCAAATATCATGGCCTCAAGCCACTTATCAGACTCTGATCCCTTAGTAGCTTCTAGATAAGTTGTTGGCTCATCATATATGACCAACTCACTACCTTCCTGAGTCAGAAGATACCTAAATCTTTTAGGTTCAAGGTGTGTCCTACTAGATCTACAAGGTGCTTGTGTCAGTTGAGGAATTTGAGATTCCACAACAACTAGTGATTATCCTTATTCCTCTTGTACATATAATGGTTCAATGTTTTCCTTTTGGTCTTGAACTTCTTTGAGTTCTACTTTCGTCCCACTGATTCCTTTAGAAATAAAATCCTTTTCTAAGAATGCAACATCTCTAACAACAAACACTTTGTTGTCAAATAGGGAAAGTAGTATCCTTTGGTTTCCTTAGGTTATCAACAAAATAACATTTGTCTAATTTGGGTCCAAGATTTTAAGGAAATTTATTTCTCACATTAGCTTCACAACCCCAAATATTCATAAAAGAGACTATGGGATGCTTCCCATACCATATCTGATATGTTGTATTTTGAACCGATTTAGATGGTACTCAATTTAGTGTAAACGTGGCAGTTAATTTCAAGACAAAATCCAAGAAGGTAGTCAGTAGTTCAACTAAATGCATCATTTATCACACCATATCTAGCAATGTACGATTCCTTCTTTCTGATACACCATTATTTTGTGGTATTCTAGGTGGAGTCCATTGTGATACAATACCACATTCTCGCAGAAGGTCCTAAAACTCTTGGCTTGAGTATTCTCCACCTCAATCAGAATGAAGTGCCTTGATACTTTTTCTAAGTGGTTCTGTACTTCATTCATAAAATCCTTGAAATTTTCAAGGGTTTATGACTTATGTTTCATTAGGTGAACATAATCATATCCACTGAAGTCATCAATGAAGGTAATGAAGTATTGATACCCATCTGTATTAGTTTTCCTAAAAAGGTCGTGTAAATCAGTATGTATGAGTCCTAATAGATCACTAGACCTCTCATTGTTACCAGTGAAAGGAGTCTTGGTCATGCTGCCCAACAAACAAGATTCACATGTCTCTAATGATTTGAAATCAAAAGAGTCCAAATAACCATCTTTATGGAGGCTAGATATGTGATTCTCATTTATGTGCGCGGGATTAAAGTGCCAAATATATGTTCTGTTTGAGTTGTTGAATTTTAGTCTTTTGGTATTTATGTTATATATATATATATGTCTTTAGATCTAGAAAATAAAGACCATAAGACATTGGGATTCTATCACAAAGATCCATCTTTTGAAATAGAACATTGACCATTCTTAATATAAAATTCATATTCATTCTTATCCATTAAAGATATAGAAATGATGTTTATATTTCTGGTAGGTACATAATAGAATTTCATTAACTTTTTTGTGAGCCCTATGGGCATAGATAAACTATAGGTTCCAACTTCTATGGAAGCAACTCTTGCTCCATTTATAACTCACAGTTCAATCTCACCCTTTCTTAAAGGTCTACTTCTTTTCATATCCTGCATACTTGATCATATGTGAGATCCACATCGGTATTTAGTAATCACTATGAAGAAGTAGATAAATTTATCTCAATAAAGTACATACCTAAAGTGGAGATCTATATCCCCATCTTCTTCTTCTTGAATGCCTTTTAGTACAAAGCATAGATTCCACTTCTACTTTTCTTTCTCCTTATCTTAAGTGATGAAGATCTGAATTCACCCTTTGCCTCAGAACTCTTCATACACTTTCTTTCATACTTGTACTCCATTCTGCTAATCATCATCCCACTTTTGTCCTTCTTCATTCTTGCTTTGGCATTAATTAGCATACCAAGCAATTCTGACAACGGTCTGGCCATATTATTCAAGTGGTAACACTGAATAAAATGACTATATTATTAAAGAAATGGTTGTATAATCATATATCTGGCCAACTCTTGGCTCAAAGTGAATCTTGTTTCTTATAGATGATCAATATGTCCAATCATACTGAGCACATGGGTCTATATTGAGTTTCCCTTTGTCACATGATACTCAAAGAGCACCTTGGAAACATTGTACATTTCTTGGTTTGTATGACTATGGTTCATGTCCTTAAGATGAGTTATCATCTCAAGTATCCCCATGTCTTCAAACTGCTCATGCAACTCATAGATCAAGCAGCTTGGCATAAAGTGCTTTATGTCTAAGGCATCTATGGCATGCTTCCAGTAAGCATCCACTTCAGCCATTGGTGCACCAGGAGAAGTGATTTCTCACACTGGTGTTTCTAGGACATAAAGCTTGTGCTCATCATTCAGAACCCTTCTAAAAGTCCAAAACCAGTTGTGCAAATTTTTGTCCTTAAGTTTGTCCTTCCTAAGGACTGATCGCAACAACGATTTGTGTGTCATTTGATTCTACAAGAGAACATTACATTTTGTGGAAACATGTTTGATTTTATTTGATTTGAATAATATTTGACGATCTTTAATCATGCCTTTAATAAATTATCACTCTCACTATTTTATTCAAATCGATAGCTCTCATATATGAATTTGAATGAATGTAATGTACAACCTTCTAGTGATCCAAGATCCAAAACAATTCAATTATTACCCCATCAATGCTAGAATCATAATCAATCATTAAGTTTGCAACATTCACCAGTTGCATCTTATGCAAATATTGGATAGATAATATACACAACTCATTGTCATAGTCACATGCATGCTTCTAGGTGCTTAATCTCATTAAGGACACCCAGTTAAGCCTGACCCAATAGCCATAACGATAGTAATGCACCTTGCTTGGGAGACCCATATTACCACCATCACACTACCACGAGATGGACAACGCACCATTCTTGGTGTTCCCATCATAGACGATCAAGGTTTTCATGTGTGTTCTTAATGGAAATAATCTTATACTTAATATGTTATTTGAGGGAGTTTGTATTCATAAATACATATACATATCCAATCACCACATACTTAAAGTGCATTTCATGTCATGCTATATCCCACAAGAAAAAACATGCAATAAAACATAAATGGTGGTAATGGCCATTCTATTGTAATTCCTTCCAGCCGTAAGGAATTACCACCACCTATGGTCTATATGTCATGCAAAAACCTAATATTGATGAAGATGTGTGCTTACCAATCTGGGTTGATCAGTTCAATCCGTGAACCAATCGACTTGCCTCTTGGTCAGTGAGTTGGTCATCTCCCTAGTCACCTGGTCTCTGGTCCACCATAATTTGGATCCTACAATTGATCACCTAGGCCTCCAGTTGATTGATTTGGCTCCTCCTGTCTTTTGTCCTCCATGGTACTCCAGCCAGTCAATTCATCTTCTAAAATAGGCGGCTCTTCTTCTTCATCGTAACAAAAAATAAATTATCATAATGCCATTACATACTAAATGATAATAGAGAAACATCATGTGATAACCTATACATTTTTTCTTCATACTTGTATTATGCACTTCCTTCTTGCATAAATATCTCACTCTAGACTTTAATTTCATGACTTAATATACTTTGATGCTAAATTTTAATCATCTTGAATACATGTTGTTTGTAGTGACTTTCTTTTTGCTTATAGACTTAAGTTTTGGATTCTTAACATGTCACCATATTGTAACCAACTTTTAACCTAATGAATTTTTCCTAAACTTACTCTCTAATATATGTCAGGTTGTAGATCTCATTCTCACATTTCCAATAGGCCAAATTTCACTCAATTTTGAGCTAGCACGAGAGAGTTATGCCAATTTGAATACCTTGTAGATTAAACCTTGTTTTTGGTCTTTTAATCAATTTTCATGTCCTTATGGGCCTATGACCATAAATGGCCCACTTGGATCCCAATCACACGCATGCCCCCTCCTCACCCCATTGACAATCCAAATCAATCTGCCTTGATAAATCATGAGTCTACACATCACCTCTTGACCTTTTTGGACCCTTTGATCTCGCACCCTTGGATCTGAGCTGCTATTCAATGACCGTGATTATGTCTTGTAACTCCATATGAAGACCAACACCAATGGCTCATGCCACCCCCACCTACTCCACTTTGGCACCTCCTTTTAATGTGTTCCTTCCCCCAATCACAACTACAGAAACAACGTTCAATGTCACTTTTAGAGGCGTCAGTTTTTTAGTAAAATCGATGTTGTTAACATTAAACGTCAGTTAATCAGGACATCTAACGCCTATATTTGAAGACCAGCCAGACACGGGTATCGCTTTTCATTCAGTTTCGGTTAAAGAAAAGCAACTTACGCCTAAAGTAGCCCACGAAATCCAATTTTTTTGAGCAAAAAAAAATTGCGCCAAAGTATCAGATACAACGCCGGTGTTTTACCTAATAATCGACGTTGAATGAAGATAAAATTTGTGCCAAAAGTTCTAATATGGGTGTCGGTTGTCTTAGCATAACCGACGTGATAAGGGTGCGTGCGCCATCCCTGCCAAAAAAATTAGGGTAAAGGAATGTCCAATTGGACGTCGGTGTGTTACTATCAACTAACACTTAAGATTTTAGGTGTCAGTTTTGTAGATAACTGATGCTTTTTACAAACTTAATAGACCTGCGATCACCCGAGTCTTCCTCTTTCTTCTATTTCATCGTGATAATTCTCCTCTCCTGTTGCTCGCCTAAATTGCCCGATGACACCCCCGGCCTCCCGCATTCAACCTGTTGCTTGCCACCTCTGCTGCTGGTGCGTCTCTACTCACCGCCGTCACCGCTGCCGCGTCCTCCTTCTCCTGGTGCGTCTCTGCTCGTAGTTAACCTCCACCGCCGCCACCTTCTCTTCTCACCATAGTCAACCTCGACCGCCGTCGCCTGCTCTACTTGCCGCCTCCTTCTCTACTCACCATTGTTTCTCTCACACCGCCGTCGCCGCTCTTCTCCACGTTGTTAGGTAGCCCTATTCTTCTTCCTTCTCCCTTTAGGCCCCTCTTCTTCTTCCTCCTGCTCCCTCTCCTTACCAAATGGATTAAAGCAAGACAAAAACCATGTGGGCTGGCCACGGTCGTGGCCAGCCCACACGGTCGTGGCCTTGCTTTTATCCATTTGGTAAGGAGAGAGCAGGAAGAAGAAGATACATTTGCAATTGAATACTAATGCTTGACCTAATTCTGTAAATTTTGATGCATGTTGAATTAAGATATTAAAACCCTAATACACATTTCACCATAATCTTGAATTGACTATATTGCTGAAATCTTGTGATCAATCTATGTAAGATATTAAAACCCTAATGTTAAATCTCTAATTTTGTAGTGATGTGTCACCCTAACATCTACATGAATCCCTATTGTATGATGTAGATTGATGATAATGCATGAGCTATTTTGAAGTTTTGAAATCAATTATGAATCTCTTCATCCCTAGGTCATACTAGTTTATGTGTAATCTTTATCTTGATGATGAACATGCATGGACACTTGAAATGTTGAAATCAATGTTATAGAATGACAACACATGTATTTGTTGGCCTAGAAACCCATCCAAGATTTACTCATTAGGAGTAAATCTTGGATAGTCCCCGGTTTGGGACTGTTCTTGAACACCTAATCTCACTTAGGATGTAAGTGTATAATGTGTATTTGGTTTTCAAGAAAATTCCGGTAGCATTTCCCCGTTTGTTCTCTAAGTACATCTGTACTTGGAGAACAACGGGGAAATGTTGCCGAAATATTCTTGAAAACCCAATACACATTATACACTTACTAGTGAGATTAGGTGTTCAAGAATGGGATAGGTGGTACACATTTATTATATATAAGAATGATAGTACATGTATTTGTTGGCCTAGAAACTTGTCCAAGATTTACTCATTAGGAGTAAATCTTGGATAGTCCCCGGTTTGGGACTGTTCTTGAACACCTAATCTCACTTAGGATGTAAGTGTATAATGTGCATTTGGTTTTCAAGAAAATTTTGGCAACATTTCCCCATTTGTTCTCTAAGTACATATGTACTTAGAGAATAGCGGGGAAATGCTGCCGAAATTTTCTTGAAAACCCAATACACATTATACACTTACTAGTGAGATTAGGTGTTCAAGAATGGGATAGGTGGTACACATTTATTATATATAAGAATGACAATAGATGTATTTGTTGGCCTAAAGTTTTAACAATGCAAAAACTCTAGTCTGTTAACCCTAGACCCTAATCTTGTTGTAATTTATACTTGTTTTCTCTTTGATCATAGAATGGATAGATCATGGATGTACATTCACAATTGTTGCACCCCAGAGTTTATTTCTAGTCTTGACTAGTTTATTAGATTTGCTGAGGAACATAGGAAACAACCTGGAGATAGGTTCTACTGTCCATGTAGGCATTACGGTAACAACTTGAAAGTCAGCACTGGTGACGAAATCAAAAGTCATGTCATGTGCAACGAGATTATATAAGGTTATACAAAATGGCACTGGTATGGAGAGATTTCAAAACCAAAACCAGTGGATGTCGATAGCAGTGCTTGTGTGGAAGAAGAAATTACCTCCGATGACGTAGATGTGAATGAACCAGTTGCAGTAGACATCGTTGATGCAATGTTGGATAGTTGTGGGGTAGAGCACATCGATCCACCTCCCATTTTTAGAAACATTGTGTATGATGCTGAGATATCGTTATACACAGGTTGTACTAAGTTTACAAAGCTTGGCGCTGTGTTGAGATTGTATAAGCTGAAAGCTAACAATAGATGAAGTGACAAAAGCTTCACGTCATTGTTGTCTTTGTTGAAAGAAATGCTTCCTGAAGGAAATGAGCTGCCAATCCCAACATACCAGGTAAAGAAATTGTTGTGCCCAATGGGAATGGATGTCAAGAAGATACACGCATGACCGAATGATTGTGTATTATTTCAAAAGGACTATGTGGATTTGAAATATTTTCCAAAATGTGGTGTGTCACGGTATAAATTTATGACTTCGGGGGAGTCCAAAACTGGTTCTCCTTCCAAGGTGATGTGGTATCTACCTATAATATCACAGTTTCAACGCTTGTCAATCTGATAGATGTGAAGAATTTGAGGTGGCATGCAGATGTTAAGAAAAATAATGATGGGATCCTACGACATGCGTCTGATTCCCCATAGTGGAAGAAGATTGATCTATTGTACCATGAATTTGGTGAAGAAGTTAGGAATCTAAGACTTGGGATTTGTACATATGGGATGAATCTGTACGAGACATTGAGCAGCCAACATAGCACTTGGCCAGTCATGCTTGTTATATACAATCTTCCTCCCTGGCTGTGTATAAAAAATAAGTACGTAATGTTGTCGTTGTTGGTATCGGGCCCTAAACAACCTGGAAATGATATTGATGTTTATCTTGAACCTCTGATTTATGACTTAAAGAAATTTTGGGGTGAAGGTGTGATGACCTATGATGCTTCACGAAGAGAGACATTTCGTTTGCATGCTATGTTGTTTTGCACTATTAATGACTTACCAGCATATGGGAATTTGTTTGGATATAGTGTCAAAGGAGCTAAAGCGTGTCCTACATGTGAAGAGAACATTGATTCAACAAGAGTAAAACATGGTGGTAAGACTGTATATCTCGGTCATCAAAGGTTTCTTGCAAAATTCCATCTGTATCGTAGGAAGCGCAAAGCATTCAATGGATTGAATGAGGAACGGAGTGCACCTAAACCTATAACAGGGGAGGTTGTTTATGAAAGAGTAAAAGACTTTGTCAATGAATTTGGTAAGAGATCACAATGTACTATGGCCACACAGAGTGACAAATCCTTATTCAAGAAGAATTCAATATTTTGAGATCTTCCTTATTGGAGTTCTTTGATAGTCAGGCATTGTATCGATGTCATGCACGTTGAGAAAAATATATGTGATAGTGTCATTGGTACTTTGTTGAATATACCGGGTAAGACTAAAGATGGGATAAAATCTAGACTGGACCTACGTGAAATGGGAATAAGGTCAGAATTAATAGAATTATGTGAAATGGGAAATCAGAGAACATACTTACCTACCGCTTGTTACACATTGTCTAGAAAGGAGAAGAAAGCTTTTTGTGAATGTTTGGTAAATGTTAAGGTGCCATAGGGTTACTCATCCAACATTCGTAGATTGGTATCAATGAAAGATCTGAAGTTGATAGGTCTTAAATCTCATGATTGTCACACTCTAATGCAACAAATATTGCCTGTGGCAATTCAATCTATATTGCCAAAGCATGTAAGGTTTGCAATCACCAGACTTTGTTTCTTTGTCAACAGTCTCTGAAGCAAAGTTATTGACCCTGATACTCTCGATAATTTGCAAAGAGAAGTGGTTATTACCCTATGTCATCTTGAGATGTATTTTCCTCCGTCGTTCTTTGATATCATGGTACATATTGTTGTCCACTTGACTAGGGAAGTGAAAATGTTGGGACCAGTTTTCTTGCATTGGATGTATCCCTTTGAACGATACATGAGCGTTTTTAAAAGTGATGTTCAAAACCATTATCGACCTGAAGGGAGTATTATTGAGGGTTATGTGGCAAGAGAGGTTATGGATTTTTGCAATGACTTTCTCAGTGGTAATGACACTCCTGGTAATGACAAGAATATTGAGGAGCAATTTGGTAAAGGAATTTTGGAATCACGGGTGAAAGTAATCAGCCGTGAGCAGTTGGAACAAGGTCACTTGTATATTTTACACAACATGGACAAAGTGAGTGTTTATATCAAGGAACATACCGATTTCATCAAGAGACAATATCCTCGAGCTAATACAATGTGGCTTGCTAGAGAGCATAATAAGACATTTATTAAGTGGTTTGAAGATAAAGTATTACATCAACTATCTCAAACACCAGATGATATTACTGAAACTATCAAATGCCTTGCCTTTAAACCAAAATTGAATGTTATGTCTTATGAAGGGTATGACATTAATGGATTCACATATTACACAAAGCGCAAAGATGATAAGAGTGTCGTCCAAAACAGTGGGGTCACCCTTCAAGCGTCGACTATGTTTTTTGCAAGTGAAAAGGATAAGAATCCACGTGAAGCTAAAATGTCATATCACAGTGTCATTGAAGACATATGGGAGTTTGACTACATAGATTTCAGAATTCTGCTCTTCAAATGTAATTGGGTTGATAACACCAAAGGAGTTATAGTGGATGAATTGGGTTTCACTTTAGTGAACTTTGAAAAGATTGGTGAGAAGGGTGAACCATTTATATTGGCATCACAGGTGAAACAAGTATTTTATATTGATGATCCTACAAATGATAAATGGTCGGTTGTTCTTCATGGTAAAAGACAGTTCATTGAAGATCCTATAGATGAAGAAGAGTATTATGATAAGTATGATGACTCCAGTCCATTCTCTGTTGGGTTGCCAACACCAGCAAATATTGAAGCTAATGATGACTTGTCTATGCGTGGAGATCACAATGAAGGATTGTTAATTGATAAAAAATTGCAATATTAGAGGCATGTTTATATTTTTTTATATGTTTTATTTTTCTGAATGTGAACTTTACAATGTGAATTACTTTACAATGTGAATGTGAATTTTACAATCTGAATTACTTTACAATGTGAACTTTATAATGTGAATTACTTTACAATGTGAATGTGAACTTTACAATGTGAGCTTTACAATGTGAATTACTTTACAATGTGAATGTGAACTTTTAGATGGCTGAGCATTTTCCCGATGACCGTGCTGATGATTACTATGAGGGTGAGGACATCAATGCACCACCTCACAATGTAACTTTTAAAAATATATCATATATTTATATTTATATGCCCATTTATAGTTATATCATGTAAGTGTGTTTATTTTGTCAAATTTTAGGTTGATGATGCACATGTACCCTATGAAGCACTTGAGGCACTTGATGAGCAACACCAAAAATTTGACAAGAGAAGGGGCATCACTATGATGAAGAAGTTAATAGCACAAAGGGGCAATGGACCCAAACTTGTTGTGGATTTTGGTAATGCAGGAAATGCAATTGGAGTGAATCGCAATTCGTTTGTTTCATATCTTGGGTATGTTAACATATGTTATTACATTACTATTTAATTATGCAATGTATTGTCTTACATTAACATGTAGGGGTTTATATGAGTTCAAAAAGGCTAGAGGAAAGGTCCCCAGGAAAAAAAATCAGCCAATAATTTGGAAAAATGTGGAAGTAAGTTCCCGAATGCAATGTATATATTATTTATGTACACAGTGCTTAATTAGTTGTATTTTTTAATATTTTGTATGTTTTAATTTATAGTGTGCTACACAAGACAACAGATGGGCATGTGCATACTATGTGATGTGATTTATGCACATGATTATAGAATATGTCACAGTGGACATCGATACCATTCCTGATGTATTATATATAGTATCATTAGATAATATGAAATATATCAATCTTATTTATATATTATTAATTATATATATACAACATTCTCTTTGCAGGTGTTAAAAACTGACCACACTACAGGAAAGGCCTTACCAGATGTACATGCTCCCTATACGACGAAACAATTAAATGGTGTAAGAGAAGAATGGTCAACAACCATACAAGTACTGGGGGTTTTAACATATAATTGGGATGTTGATAGCGAATAATGACTAAAGAATGATATTTTATAAATAAATTTCTGAATTATAATATGTGTGAATGTTTCTACATGTCTGAATGTTTCTACATGTGTCTAAATGTTTATACATGTGTGAATGTGAAAATGAATGAAACTAATGGCTGCTATATGAATGTTTCTGCATGTGTGAATGTGAAAATGAATGGAACTGCAAATTGCTACATGAATGTTTCTACATGTGTGAAAATTGAATGGAACTGTAGGTTGCTAAATGTGTGTGAAAATTAATGTTGTTAATTTTGTAGGTTTGTGGCCTGTTGTTGGCTGATATCAATGGATGTTGTAAAACCTGCAGTTCATAACTGAATTGTAGGTTTCTCATCCTGCGACCAGCCACAACAGGCATGTAGACTGATAAGAAAAAAATACATGAAATAGACGTCGATTATTTGTTTAAAACTGACGATAAATGATTACAACGTCGGATAAATAATTATAACCGACGCCTAATGCATGTGATGTGGCGTCGGTTATCAATAATAAACCGACGCTGATGGTTCTGGCATCAGTTTCCCTACTAGTAACCGACGTCGATTTCCCTAATGAGGCCAGACACAACGGTTGTGTTGGCCAACACGATCATAGCAGCGGGCCAGACACCACGGACGTGCTGGCCACCTCAGTCGTGGCAGCAGACCAGACACCACAGCCATGCTGGTTAGCACGACCGTGGCAGCGGGCCAGACAACACGGTCGTGCTGGCCAGCATGACTGTGGTAGTGGGTGAGATGGCGTCATTTATCACTAATAAATCAACGTTGATAGTGCCCCAGATGTCACCCTTTCTATGACGTGAAGGTTTATGGCGTCAGTTTCAAAGCTAACAACCAATGCCTATACCCCCCTGCTAGAGTGTTTTCGGTGGCGGGCGAAGGGTTGTGGCGTCAGTTTGAGAACCGATTCCGAACGGTGCCTTTTAGCGGTGCCCACATAGGTGTCGCATTAAAACTGCCACTAAAGGCCTTAAATAATCGACACTAAAGGCCGGTTATGTACTAGTGAATCAACCCCTCATTTTCCTATAAAGCTCCGTTCCTAGCCTTTCCCCTCTTTTTTATTGCCCTGTTGCCTAAAAAATATACCACAATCTATGTTCCCTTTTTCTCCCACTCCTTACAGTGCCACCACCCATCTCAATTGGGGGCCTCTTCCCCATGGTTCCTCAACTGTAAGAAAGGGTTGAGTTGGCCTCGTTGAGCTCCAATGGATATGGGCGGCGGGTATGTGAAACATGTGGAGGCATGGCCTTGTATCTCTCCCATGTGCCGATGAGGGGTGTCGAAGCAACATCGCGGCTCGTATGGACTTGAGAGAGCCAGGGATTTGGCTGAAGGTGGTGGCAGGCATTCACGCACATCACAACCACAGTCAGGAGATACAAGTGAAAGCAAGCGAGCCAAATGTCGAATGGGCACGGACGACCATGCATGCCATGTCGCCAGGGCCGAAACACTAGCACACATGAAAGGATGATAGCGCACACCGTCGGATCAGAGCTCAGTGGCCCAGATCATCTGCATCGTAAATGTAAATCCCTAATCTAGATTCTCTATAGTTCTGATCCAAATCTTCTAAAAATGATATATTCTACATCCTTTTTCCATATGAGGCATATAATATAAGATTTTTGATCTTCTAGATGAGGTCTATCCAGTGGAACCAGTTTTAGAATATAGCTCTTCTTCATGTTCTCCTTATATCACATAATACATGTTTTTGAATTACTTTTAGGATGATTATCCTAATTGAATGCATGATCTTTATATTTTATGCCCCAAGATATTATATAGCCTAATAACAATATGTTGTACATCCTTATGCATAAAGATTCTATCTTGATCAATCTGTGTACCCTAGAATAGTCAAATGTTGCATATAAGACCGAAAATGGGATTTTAATGCTAAAGAATACTTCTTTAAAGCTTGACTATGTTTAATGGTCTTCAAATCCTTATGATCGACCTAAATGAGTAATTTTTGATGTAGGTTAGAGAATGGTTCTAACTTGTTCATCCTAGTATCTTATTTTGTCTTAATTATGTGCCTTGAATCTTGTAACTTGCCTTATGTGGAAACATTGATGTTGAACCTCAACACTTGCTCTCATATGAGGATTTTATGTCTATAATGATCATATGAACTCATAAATCAATAATCTTACATGCCTTGTATCCTTATATGCCTTATGGAACATTCTTGTATCCTAATGTGATTCAATGCCCTAATCCTGAGTTGAAATATGTTTTAGTTTTCATGTTGATGCCTAAGTTTTCATACTTGCATCAACCTTGACCTAATGATGATCTATGCAAGTTTATGACTTCAATTAAGTAAGTATCTTGATGATTTGTATAACTCCAAATCTTACTTGGCCTATATTATACTCTAATGATGACAATCTTGCATGATAGAAATTCAAAATGACCCAATATGACAATGCTGATCTAGTTTTATATACCTTGCCCAAATCTTATGATCACTGAAGTTTAGATTTTGAAACCTTAGTGTTAGATGTCTAATTGGGTCAGAATGTGTCACCTTAAGATCAAAATGAATCCATGATGTATGATGTGACATGATAATAAGCATGCATGACTAGTTCATATAATGAAATCAATAGTGAATGTTTTGATGCCTAGATCTAGGTGACATATCCAACAACCACGATTATAGTTGATGTGACCAAATATTTTTTATGTTAGTAAATTTATACTTATGTGTAATCTTAAATTCAATTGATTGAATCTATTATCAAGATCTAGTAAAAGTTATCACTTTTGGTTTTGTAATCAATGCTTATTCATGTACTCTACTCACAAGGTATGCTTAATCTTTTGACCCTACTATGATATTGGTTTGTTTGTATATATGCTTGTATTAATGCTTGGCTAGATATTTCTTGTTTGATATACTTGCTATATATGATTAGTATATTTATTTTTTTTGAAATATGTTGAACAAACCTCAATCATAATTGAACTTGTCCATTATAAAAACCTTGTGTACCTACCTATATTTTCAAGGTAAGGACTCAAGGCATGTTGGAAACAAGGTTAGCTCATAGGCATAGGTCTTGAGGTCCCTCATGTATATAGAAAGGTTGGCTAATGTTGAGAACCCTTATGGACCATTCCTTTGAGGAAGTTCGTCAATGGCCATGATATGTTATTAATTATAATGGAAATGTACTTAAAATAAGATTTGCATAAAACAACATCATTAAGTTTACTTGCCTTGTTTTGTCTTCTTGCTTATTATCATGTTTCTATCCAAGAAACTTTTATTATACTCTTAAACTGTTTACATGCCATTTCATAGTGTACTCAATGCTTTCACATTGATATATTTTGTTTATCTAATTTGTAGTTGTCAAATGAAGATCTGCTTCAATCAAGATTCTAAGCTCTGAAATGCAATACAAATGGGTATACTTAAATCTAGAAATGGCTACATATATCTCATCTTCATGTTTAGTATCTGGTTATATCTTGATGTTCTGCTTTTACATATATATTGCTTGTGTGAAATAATTGTGCCATTCTACGGGCGGGCACCCAAGTCCACTAACATTTGACTTTGTAGGCATTAGGAGTGTGGAATCAAGGTAAAAAAATAGTTTTGTGACACCTCGAGTCACATTTGTGGGGAGAAAAGGTAGGAGAGAATAATACTTTTACAATTGAAAGAAAAGGTAGAGTCTCGATATGCAAACCAAAATAAAATATGGATAAGAAAACACAACCACCATGCACAAATGTTAAGGTTTATTGGCCATAACCACAGAGCACATCCACCCTCAAAACCATCTTTTAGGGTGATGTGCATAAATTGCATATATATATATATATATATAAGTTTGGAATTGTACATGGTGTTTGATAAAATTGAATTTTTTTTTACATTATGTCCTTATTTTATCTTTATATTGAACCTCCTTTTGAGAATTGTCTAGCTAATTCTAATTTCTTTTGACAAGACCTGATGTGACTACTCAAACTCATGACCCTCTTTGTTTTAAATGGAATTTCCAATCAGTCGCGACACTTGAAGACAAACCGTAAAGATCGAGCGTCAAGCATCCTTGCGACCAAAGGACAAGCAAAGCCAAAACCCTATGATTGTCACAAGTCACTAGGCGTAGTGACCGAAGAGGAAGCAACTGTTGCGGTCGCTATAGACCTCTACCTCTTGCATGCACAGTGGTCATTATAGTCTAAAATATCTTGTGACTGATGTGGGTGGGGAGTCTACATTCCTAGTGGTCTAAGCAATCACATTCGCCCTGGAGAACAATGACCTCCCTATCCCTTGTAGTCGATACAAAAGATGCATTGTGATCGAAGGTGTTAACCTCTAGTACTGGCTGACACCTACTTAACGGAGAGGTCGCTACAACCATTAAATTGTTGGACAATACCTATAAATAGACCCCCACCTCATCCTTGCAAGGGGTTCAGATCAATAGAGATATGGCGATTCCAGAGTTACCTCCATCCACTTCTGCCGATCTTCTACCTCTGAAGATGAAGGTCCCAAAGAGAGAAGATCACCATAATCTTCTTCAAGAGAAGGAGTTTATATCTATCCTCTACACTGAATCCTGATCCAGATCTGAAGGAATATTATTGGTGTATCACCTATATTTTCCCTTAGATCTACCATTCCCCTTTCATTTTTCATGTATCAATTTGCCTATCTTGATGTACCTTCACCTTTGTAAAGCCATAATGATCGATACTCATGAATGTGAGTGGCTAAACTCATAACTTGGGTTGGTAGTATCCACTAAGGCTCTCCAAACATATATGTACTTGCATCCATTTGAATACATATGCTCTTAGAAATGATTATCTCCATTCACTTGGTCTTAATGCTTCACTTGTATGATTAGATACCATCTTGTGATGTTTGATTATTAGTGTCTCAAAATAGTAACACTAACCATATCTAAGTGTTTTGTAGCACATGAATGCATGATAATGTTGGAATGTTAAAGCTAATGATCATATAGTTATATTTGTGATTGTTTGTTTTCCATCTCGAGAGAGAGACAACCTTATAATCTAGATCTATTCTAAGATCGAGGGAGGAGGGAATAGACACATATGATAATTTCTTGAAATCTTGCTAAGGGTATACAAAGGGTGTTGGTATTGCATGTTGGGAAGAGATCTTAGTAGGTGAAACCCGATCCAAGTTCCATCCATATTTTGTTACAACACTCTCGTTTGGTTAATGTCATATCATTCCTTAGGGAACACCATCTTTATCTACCTTCTTGGTTGGTATAACTGAGACAATATTCTACATTCTTAGCATTCACCGCCCCTCTCCTCATGGATCGACCCTGAGTACTACATTAGATCTTATATAATAGTTGTGGGGGCCTGAGTGTCAGGTTATAAATTTAAGAGGCTGAATACTCTAGATTCACCCAATTCTTGAATGAGTGATTTAGGCCGGTCAACTTTTTGGCATCATTGTCGGGGATAAGGAAAAATGATACTATTGAAACACAAGTCTACTCACCATACACCAGTGCCTCAACCCTATCCGTAGACTTGACTGCACACATTTTTTATCCATAACATCATTATCACCTTGAATACTTTCTTAAAGACATCTAATTTCTAACTTGATTGTACAACTATTTTAGGTATCTGAGCTAAACTAGATACCCCTCTTGTCACCATCATGACACCCCATAGAGGAGGGTATTGAGGTGGAGGTAATGGGAATGTAAGGGTCATTATATTACCTTAGGGCAATTAATCTGAGTGTGAGGATTACAACCCAAAACTTCTAGAAGGAAAAATTCCACCTGGTGACACCTACACCACCAATTAAGTGGCGAGGAGAATGGAGAGAGATGAAATGATGAAGGCTTCTACTGAATGTCAAGAAGGAATGAAAGAAACCAAAACAACAATAACAACAAAGAATAAGAAGAAAATGAAGAGTAGGAAGAAGGAGGTCGATCCCTTAGAGAATTGGCTGCAAATAGAGATAATGAATCTAGGTGCCCAGTCATTATCCCATTGTTTGATGTTGTGAATTTCGTTTTAAACATGTAGTCATCTCTGTGATCCAGAATAATCCCTTCAGAGGTAACTCAAAGAATAAGAATCCTTATCATCATCTTTATGCCTTTAAGAACATCTGTGACATTATTAAGATGAGGAGAGTGTCACAGGAAGTTATATACTATAAGGGATTCATCTTTTCTTTAGAGGAAAAATATTTGTACCAGTATCTTATCCTACCTCACAGATCCATAAATGGATGGGGGCCTCTAGCCCATGATTTTGTCACAAAGTTCTATTCAACTAAGAAAACCATCAAGAACATGCATAAGATTATTGGATTTGTATAGAAGACTGGAGACAATCTCCATGAAGCATGGGAATAATTCCAAGAATATCAGAGGGATTTCCCTCATCACAATTATACCAAGGGTCTTCTTTTGATGACATTCTACAATGGGATAACACCCACAGAACAGACTTTGCTAAATGCCTCCACTAGGAGTGATTTCCTTGGCATGAAGCTAATGAATACCATGATGATCATTGATTACATGGCCGCACTGCAAGAAGTAATGGATTATGAGAGAATTGATAGGGGCTTAGTGAAGAAAACTGCCACTGAAGGACCCTCTGCTAAGGCTAAGGCTAAGGCTAAGGCTCTAGGGAACATATCTTCACAAATCCAAAAGATTTCTCTAGATGTAAAACAATTGAAGGATACTGGAGGAAAGAGTAAGGTCAAGACTGAGAATGTTATGAAATATGTCACCTACAGTGAAGTAGGGCATGGAGTAGATAACTGTATCTACACTCAACTGGAGTATGAAGACGAAAACGAAGAAGAGGAAGAGATATAGAATGTCTCTTATGTAAATTTTAAAAGGCTAGACCACCCTAGTTTCAATTTTGGAAACAAATATGTTGTAGAAAACTCTCATCAGCTAGGTGGAGCATCTAAGCCACCACCAGGATTTGGGAGAGGATGTAGACAGGCTTAGTACACCAAGACCATGAATTAACAGTAGATAAAGAACAATCACCAAAGCCAAGGAATAGGATATGGTCAATACAATAAAATGAGTAGATACAACCAAGATCAAGGCCAAATGAAATAAAATAGTCAACCAGACATGATGGCACAACTATTTGATTTTGCAAAGAGGGGGTCTTTTTGAATGATTAGCTGACCCAAAGAGCCATCACCAATTCAAGAATCTTAACAATGATGCAGACCCAGATGGCTGATATGTAGATGCATCAAAAATAAATTGATCAACAACTAGCACAATTGTGCAAGTTGATAAAGAATCCTGTAAGGGAAGATCCCCTCTGACATAGAAGAAACAAATATGGCTACCCTTTGCTTAGGGAAGGTTGTAGAGAGACTAATAAATGAGAATCACCAAGAAGGGAACATCACTACCAAGCAACAACCTAAACCCAATACTACGGAGGAAGAATCTAAGAGGGAGGAGTCCACAAAGAAAGACAATAAAAAAGAAAAGAACAAAGAGAAGAAGGGAGAGAAGACCAAGAAGCTAGACCTAGTTCAGGAAGTCTTCACCCAAAAAGATCCTTATTCGCCAAGAATCCCATTCACTTACAAATTTATTAAGGCCCATCTAAAGAAAAGATATGAGAAGTTTATGGAACAAGTAAAGGAGCTACACCTACATGTTCCATCCCTCGATGCTATAGAAAAAATGCCTACTTACGCTTAGTTCTTCAAGGTACTGATCATGAAAAGAAGGAGAGGAGACCACATTGAGATTGTGCATCTAGAAAAAATAGCAAGTGCCTTTATCCAAGCAGAATTTCCTACAAAGAAAAAAGATCTAAGGGCATTCAATATCTGCTTTTGTGTTGGGGACAATGTGGAAAGGAAGGGCCTATCTAACTTGGGAGAAATCATTAGCCTCATGCTATTAACACTAGCCCAATGGCTTGGATGAACTAACTTGGTCAGAACCGGCATGAGAATTCATTTGGCTGATCATAGTTTCACTAAGCTAGTAGGAGTAGTAGAGGATTTCCCAATTCGAGTAGGTTGATTCGTTATTCCATGCGACATATTGGGGATTGACACATTTGAGGATCCAACGTGTCCAATGATCATTGGTAGACCTTTCCTTGCAGCCGAGGGAGATCTAATCAATGTGGAAGAATATATGATAACTCTTAACGACCATATTGATTTTCACATGCAAGATGCTATGAGGGGCCCTCTCTATTCAAGTCGGTCTACTTCATGGATAGCTACACTCACTACTATGAAGAGGTACAAGAAATCAATGAAATTGTTAATCCACTTATGAGAGCTGTGAACAACCCATATCCCAACATGTAATACCCCAAAGTAGTAGAGATCTTAGATTACTTGAATCGGCCTGAAGAAGATCTCAATGACGAAGATGATATAACTACCAAAACAGCAATGTGTGCGTCATTAGATCAGACACCTGAAGAGAAAGAAAACCTAAACCAAATCCAGAGATGAGGAAACTACCTAAAGGACTGTGATATGAATTCCTAGATGATGAAGAAAGGAACCTAGTGATAGTTAGCTCAACATTGACCGATGAATAGATGGATACACTTTTGAAGGAGCATAGGATATGAAGGAAAGTCATTGGCTATTATGTGGAAGATATAAAGGGTTTCAGCCCAACTCTCTGCATGCACTGCATAAACCTAGAAGATACTACAAATCCTTTAGTCCAACCTCTAAGGAAATTAAACCATATGCTAAAAGATGTTGTCAAGAAGGAAGTCATCAATATGAGGTATGTTGAAATCATATATCTTATTATCAATAGCAATTGGGTGATCCCAATTCACATTGTACCCAAGAAAGGAGGAATAACTGTCGTAAGGGGTGAGAAGGGAGATGAAGTAGCCATGAGGACTGTGACTGGGTGACCAATGTGCATAGATTATAAAAAAAATTAATGTTGCAACAAGGAAATATCATTTTTCACTACCATTTATTGATCAATTATTAGAGAGATCGGCTCATCATTCATACTTCTTCTTTTTAGATGGATATTCTAGATTCTATCTATACCAGTCCACCCAGATGATCAGGAGAAGACTACATTTGCCTGCATATATGGCAGTTCTGCTTTTCAAAGAATGTTGTTTGGATTATGTAATGCACCTTCTACCTTCCTAAGATGCATGATTTTTATGTTCTCAGATTTCTTAGAGTATATAATGGAGGTCATTATGGATGATTTTTCTATATACGACACCAATTTTGATGAATGCCTCAAAAATCGATCTCTAGTTTTACAATGTTGTAAAGAGAAACATTTGGTTCTAAATTAGGAAAAGTGTCATTTCATGGTACGAGATGGAATTGTGCTGGGACATAAGATTTCTGGAAAGAAATAGAGGTAGATTTGAGCAAAACAAAAGTTGTATCCAAGCTCCCACCTCCAAGGTCTGTGACGAGAGAACAGAGCTTTCTTGTCCATGTTGATTATTACCGAAGGTTTATTAAAGACTTCTCAAAAATCGCCAAACATTTGTCAAACTTTCTGGTGAAAGATGTAAAATTTGATTTTATAGATAAGTGCCTCAATTCCTTCAACACTTTGAAAATGCTTTAACAATAGCCCCAATCCTAAAGGCCCCAGATCAGGATCTCCCTTTTGAAATCATGTGTGATGATAGTGATTACGCCATTGGGGTTGTTCTTGGACAAAGGAGGATAAGAAACATCATGCAATCTATTACTCCAGTCAAACTCTTGAAGAAGCCCAAGTCAATTACACCACCATGGAAAAGGAGATGTTGGCGATAGTGTTTTCTTTCGAAAAATCCAGATCTTACTTGATAGAATCAAAAGTGAAGGTGTATTCAAACCATGGGGCAATCAAGTACCTGATTCAAAAGAAACATACCAAGACAAGGTTATTGAGATGGGATTTATTATTGAAAGAATTTGATCATGAGATCATCGATAAGAAACTAACAAAGAACGTAGTTACCGACCATGTAGCAAGGATCATGGTCAAGGAAGGGAATCAAATGTTGGTTAATGACAATTATGTAGACGAAGATATGATGATGGCCAAGTTAGTTGAACCTAGTCTATCTTGGTTTTCTGACATTTGTAACTACTTGGCCTACCAACAACTTCCTCCTGATATAACATACAACTAAAAGTAGAAGCTATTTTAAAATTTTAAGAAC
This sequence comes from Alisma plantago-aquatica, assembly GCA_963693085.1. Classification (NCBI taxonomy): domain Eukaryota; kingdom Viridiplantae; phylum Streptophyta; class Magnoliopsida; order Alismatales; family Alismataceae; genus Alisma; species Alisma plantago-aquatica. The sequence continues at coordinate 515,591,180 of OY856415.1, forward strand.
TACTAAAGGGATGACCCCCTTCTATTTAAAATTTGCTCCTACAACCTGTACTACTGATGCGTGTTGGAAGAGAAAGTACCTCAAATCCTAAAGGAATGCCATTCTTCACCCTACGGGGACACCATGGAGGAGAAATGACCACAACTAAGGTCATACAATCAAGCTTTTATTGGCCGACCCTCTTTAAGGCCGTTATTGCCTTCATCAAATCTTGTAAAGAGTGTCATTTGTAGGAAACATCACCAAGAGGAATGAGATGCCACTATCAGATTGTGTAGAAGTGGACTTTTTTGACGTCTGGGGAGTGAACTACATGGGACCCTTTCCCCCTCCAAGGGAAAAAAGTATATCCTTATCGTTGTAGACTAGGTTTCCAAATGGGTGGAAGTTGTCACAACCCCCACTTGTGATTCCAAAGCTGTTGTGAAATTATTTGAGAAACTATTTTTGTAGATTTTAGGTACCACACACCATCGTTAGTGATGGGGGATACCATTTTGGGGAAAGACAGTTTGAAGCATGTCTATGAAATGGAGTAAACATAAGGTTGCAATGCCTTACCATCCATAGACTTTGGGCCAAGTAGAAGTATCAAATCGACAGATTAAATAGATCCTTGAGAAAACTATTAGTAGAACCCTCAAAGAGTGGTCCATGAAGCTTGATGATGCTCTCTGGGTGTACAAAGCTTCCTATAAAATTTCGATAGGGACAACCACTCATCGGATTATCTATGGGAAGTCATGTCATTTACCAGTGGAACTAGTGCATAGAGCCCTTTGGGCCATCAATTTTTTTAATATGGATCTTGACAATGCAGGAAAGAAGTAGTATCTACAACTACAAGATCTTGAAGAGATAAGGTTACACACTTATGAAAATGCTCGCATCTACAAACAAAGAACAAAAGTGTGGCACAATGCCCATATAAAGAGAAAGGATGTGTCGGAAGGGGACAAAGCCTTGTTGTTCAATTCAAGGATCAGATTATTCCCCGGAAAACTTAGGTCTAGATGGTCTGTCCCATTTTTAGTTATGAAGATCTATCTATCTGGAATGATGGAAATTGCTAGTGAAAAGACGGGCACTTTCAAAGTGAACGGGCATAGAGTAAAAAGGTATTATGATACAAGACCTTTATGAGGAAGTCAGAATTCTACTTGGAAGAGTCCAAACCTTCTCCACCTGAAACACCATGAAGAGACAGACATGAAAATTAAGATAAAGTCTATAAATTAGCACTTCTTGGGAGGCAACCCAAGGGTTTTCCTACTTTTTTAAAATTTTACAAATTTTCTCTTTCACTAATTAAATTCTAGACTGTATATATATCCCCTAGTCTTAATACCCATTGCTCTGTCCCAAGTAGTAAAAGTTGTAAAATTTTGCCTTACTATTATATCTTTAAATCATTGATGAATTTGAATGCATAAAGAATAGTTTGATAGTTTTAGTTTTTAAGTACTTATTGTGTCAACCGCTACAAGTCACTGAGGGTAGCGACTGCAACAAATGTTGCAACCAGTAGTACTCTTAATTTGTTTTGTCTGCTGCTCTTTCTTTTAGAACATCTCGACCGCAACACTTTTTTCATTAAAGTCTGGCGACCGATACCCCCTTTCCTAGCCGCTTCGACCGCTACTCACGCCTGACAATAATATTTTAATATCACATAACATCTTATGGACATTAGCGTTCGAATAATCCTCCGGTCGCTACAATTCATAACGCTTAAACCATATAGTTATGGACTTGGTGCTCTAGCCATAGAGGTCGCTATGGCACTTTATTAACCTAGTATAAAAGGAAAACCAGAACAACACACCCTCTTTTCTCACTCTGAGTCCGGTGATTCTCTGGCGAACTAAAGAATGACAAAGACTCTAGTAGATTGTAGTGGTCGTCTGAAGACCGAAGCACACCGACAACCTGTGGCACCGCGGCAATAGAATAACTGCTTCCAAAGATCCCTTTTTCTCTCGTCTCATCTCAACTTCTGATAGGTACAACTACGACCTTTCGACCATTTTCTATCGGCTTTCTTTTTCTCCTCTGATGATCCTGACACACTATGATTCTCCTTTTTCTGACTCTTTGATCACCACTATTTTGACTGAGACCCTGGTGTGATCTAGGGAACCCTCCTAACATTTGATTGTTGTAATTGTTGTGACCGCAACGTGATGCTCCACTGATTCATCTTCACATTCGTCGTTTGCTTTATCATCATAACTTTGACAATGTCCGCTGATGTTAGATCATCTCGCTTACTTCCATATTCCATGGAAATCTTCCTTCTGAGTATACAACCCCTTTTTAGATCGTAGCTCCCTTTGAGGTGTTGTGGTAGCTACATAATAATGACCTTAATCAAGGTACCAGATTTGTAAGGACTACTACACTTGACACCTGTTGTGGCTGCTACGTCTAATCCTCATTTCAAACGCTTCTAACTGAACTTTGTAGCAACCACTACAAGTAATGATCTGTTACATCATCTATGGTCTGTGAAAATCACTAGCTTTATATCTGAATGTTACCATTATCAAATGCAATATTGAAGAACATAATTTTATAAGTCTATCAAATAAGAATCACCCAAATTGCAGAATGTCAACCTCAAGATCTGACCTCTTGAACAAACAGACAACATCCCTATAAGGGGTACAACAAACAATAAAAGCAATAGAGAAGGAGCGACATGATGATCCAAACATGCCCAAATAGAAGAGGATCTGCTTGCTACTATCCAAGGAGAAATATGAGATCATCCTTAGACATGAGTCCTCAGAGGATACAGAAGTATCCCAAGGAACAAAAGGTACAAACACGTCCGAGTATGTGCCATCAGAGGAAGAACCTAAAGAAAAAGGGAGTCCGAGTATGTGCCATCAGAGGAAGAACCTAAAGAAAAAGGGAAGCGGAAGGCGCCTGCACTAGATGCACCAATGACCAAATATGGATGGTACCAATGAAGTCAGGGTCACAAGCCCCACCATCATAGAAGCACCTGACAACTAGAATGGTACCTGGCTCGGTAGATGAGAACACAACAGTAATGCCAAAAAAGAAACTGGCAACATTTATACCCAGAGACAAGGCTCACCAGTCAAATTACGATAGATCAAGAGAACCAAAATCTTCTAACCAACGAGGTACATGGACACCCAAGACTTTAAAACATTAGGAATCTATGATAGTGTAATGAAATTCTTAGGCGGGATGAAACTGTGCACCCTATGTAAAAAAAATGTATGCTAATTGACTTAGCTGACTCTGAGTTCATGTCCTCACTTGAGAAGATACCAGTCAGCAATAGTGAAAGAAAGAAGGCAAGAGGAGAGTTCGAACTCCAAGTATGGATGGGGGAAGAGATTACTACGTCACTGAGTTTATTCTTAATAAGATCTTCATCGAATCTGAAGAAGAATCTAAAGCTTGCACAACAGCCCTCGGTGAAAGGGAAATTGTTGGTTACAGCAGCCACATGATGTGGGAACACTGATTGGAGAAACCATAAACTACCCAGGGAAGTACAAGGAAACTCTTATCGCTTCATGCTTCATAAGGGTGGTTCAAAAGATCATCTCAAACCCAGTCTTCGCGTGATCGGAAATTAAAGGTGTATCTAAGGGGGATCAATTCCTAATCTGGTCAATGCTAAAGAAAAGACCAGCCAATGTTGGATGACTACTCATCGACAATCTGTCAGTAGCAGTAGGACTAGAAGACAAGAAGACTAGGGACTTCCGTATGGGGTTACAAACAACTTTCGTTGCATCTTACTTCTTGGAACTTGAATAGTTAATAATATATGAGCCGACTGAGGGATACATGAAGATTGATATCAAGTCCTTGATAGTCACTGGAATACTAGTTACTAGTGTGAAAAGGAAAAAAGTTCTTTTACAAGCAATCTCATTCTAAAAATTATAAGTCTTAACACAATTAATATGACATTATGAAGCAAAATTTAATAGGAGAGAAATTAAAGATATAATTTCTTAAGCCCAAAATTGATGGCACCAATACTAGGATTGTAAATTTTATAATTTGTGAGATGATAAGACACATGATCCATAATATATTAAATTTAACCTCTAAGCACTTCATACAAAGAAGGATGATAAGATTGATTGAAATCATAACATTAGGAGTTACATTTTGTGTCATATAATATACTATTTCTACAAAATATAAATTTATACATGGTATCATAGTAATAATAAAAATATTTTTTTGAGGGGGGGCTTTAGCCTGGGAAGTCCTCACTTTGGTTCCAACCCTACATATAGGTATGCTGCTCCTTAATATGTAACAACAAGCACTGATCCTAGTGAATCTTGTTATGTTTCTAAAATTGATCTATCCATCATTTATTTCCAGGTTTTTTGACATCTACGAATGACAATTGTATTGATCGTCTAATATTCCATTAACAAAAGTCGTCCAAATTGAGAGCAAACTTGGTTGAATGGAAAAGGTCTTAGTGAAAATTCCACGTTTCTTTTGACTAGTTGACCCACGTTTGGACGGATGTTTCTTAGTTAAGGTATCAAAAAAGTTTCCTATTTGCTCAAAAATGATTGGCTAGATCACATATCAGTGTGGTTGACGCCCTCATATAATTGTGTATCTTTAACAGATTTTGCTACTTAATATTTCCTGAGATCAACCAGTTTTAGACGAGTGCGTACTCAGCTATCTATAAAGGAGTAGTGTGAGATACAAAAAGGTGAAACTATATTATATAAAAGATACTCCCTTTGTTTACGAGACTAAACTGAAAGAGTAAAAGGGGCTAAGGAACATTCTCCCCTATGTAACCAAATTTTGATATTTTAGTATGTTTTTCAACTTATGTTCTGTTAAATGTTATCAAGAAGAACTACTTCATCTTCTAGTTGTTGTTTTTACTTCTCGTTTGTTCTATATAATGTTTAGTTAATATTTCCTATATTTGAATGATGTGTTAATCAAATAACATATTGACGTGGGTTGTTATATGAGCATTTTTCTTACTTCGTTGGTAGTTGCCACAAGGGTTAAGATCATTTAGTTGATAGTGGCCACAAATATTGACTAAGCACAAATTTAGTAGACATTCTCTGTGATGGATGATCAGTTGCTTTCTTGTTGTAGAGGGATACCACACGTTCATATAGATTGATATGGAAAGCATTTAAATTGTTTAGCTGATCATTGTTAACACTGTCCAAAATGAGTATCCTACATGGTCATTATGTGCATCCATCATTCAAGAGAACTTGTGTGTATTTAAGATCAGAAATGTAGCCCATAGAACTGAGTAGTGAACCTACTACGGAAAACAAACATCTACATTGGTTATTAAGAACCTACGATGGTTCTAACTTCTAAAGCAACGTGAATCTATGACTACCCACTAGTCGAGAAATATTGTCGTACTGATACTGTTATTCTTCTGAAGTCACATGATATCGCAACTTGAATGGTGGTCGTACTCTTGGATGATGACAATACTTGTTGGGATGGGGAAGAAATAGTGTGCGCAGAAGTAATACATATGATTTTGTGGGCAGTGGGGACAACTATTCTCTAGAGGGTGCGGCGGCGGCGAAGGTGGGGTCGGATGGTCTACGAAGAATTCGAGCTCTACATACCCGAGCTTTTTCCTTAGTGTGGTAGTAAGTGTGGTCGGATCCAAGAAGTCACCAATGACCACAAGACGGTTCCTGTCAACCCCATCGAAACTCACGAAGTTGACACCGGACAATGTGGCCGCTTTTAGCACCTTAGCCCGGTTCCTGTCATGGTAGACAGGGGTGGAACTAGAGGGGGAGGCTGCCCAGGATGAAGCTTCCCCTAAAAAATATCTTTATTATTACTATGATACCATGTACAAAATTATATTTTGTAAAAATACTATATTATACCACACAAAATATAACTTTTAATCTTATAATTTCAATCAATCATATCATTCTTCTTTGTATGAATTGCTTAAGGGTTAAACTTTATATATTATGGATCATGTTTCTTATCCCCTCACAAATAATAAAATTTATAGTCTTAATATAGATGCCATCAATTATGGGCTTAAGAAATTATATCTTTAGTTTCTCTCCTATTAAAATTTACTTAATAATTTCAGATTAATTGTATTAAGACTTATAAAAGTTATCTCCACTACCATACTTGAAAGAAGGGCTCTATAAAGACTAGGGTCATCTACCCTTAAATATACACATTAATTATATAATATAAAATTTATAAAAATATAACATGCATCGTGTTGATGTATTAACTAGAATCTAATGTAATGTAATTGTCTCATTGATTGGCAAACATTATTAGATATAACTTGAGTAAGTTCACTCAATTATAATTATACACCATTGAAAAAAGTGATAACCATACATGCACAACTAATCACCTTCTAGTTATATATTTTTCTTTCAAACTTTTATTAGTCAATCACTCTCAAATTAAAAAAAAATCCATATTACTATATAAAAATAGATCCAAATAATATTTATTGTTACATGATATTTCATAAATATTATATTACATAATATTTAGATATTATCAATCTAATATATATATAATAATTACAAATTTACATGAACTAGAGAAGATAATGGTAATATTTCTATCTATAAAACAAAAGAAAACAATTGAATTGACATAAGGTAAAAGAAGAGTAGGGAAAATACATGTAAAATGTGGAATAAGAAGAAGTAAAGGTAGAAAAACCCATCTTATAGATATAAATTTAATCAAATGGAAAAATAAAAGTAAAGATAATATGTAAAATGAAAGTTCATAAAAATATATAAATGTTTTTTTCATATCCTCTCTTCTTCAACTTTTAAATAAAAATTTAAGATATATTAATGGATCTTTCCTCTTCATTCTCTTCACTTTTGATTCCTCAATTTTTTCTCCATTATATATTATTTATACAACTACATTAAATATTTTCCTTCCTTTCTTTCTCTAATTTCCTTAATACATATCGTTGTGTTAAGATCGTAAGATAAATTGACATTACCCAATACATTATATTTATACCATTTATAGTATAAGATTTGACATGTACAATTTTTTTGGATCTTTCAGTATGACACCATCCACTAAACGGTGTCATATTATATTTTGATGCTTGTTCTCTACTTCAAAGGTGAGTCTGTTCTCATTTTTAATATAATTGGTACTTTTCTTATGTGTTATCAATTTTATGTTTATTATACTGATCAGGTGACCATTAATTATGATTATATTAGTGATTATCTAGTCGTTGAATATGAAAGACATGGTTAAATAATATGTTATTTATGACCTTAGGCATTTAAACAAATTCATTACTTTGATCTAGTGAATTATATCATGTCATTTATGTTAGATTTTTTATTTTTTATAAATAGCTTATTTTTCATATTGGAGACAATGAGACATTACGGTAGGTTTTTTTTCAATTTTTTCTAAATAAATATTATTTTTCCATCTATATCTATAGTTAATATTTGTCATTACTCATGCTAATCCATCCCCCATGTTGTAGATTTATGGATCCACTACTCAGTAAACGTTGAGGCAAATCACGACTTTCTTCTAAAATGATGCAATTCAAACTCGATAGCCATTCTTAGTCAACACACTTAGGATAACATAGAGCAGACCAATCAAATAGATAGCTTGATAACGTATACATGTGGCATGGTTTCTGTGGTAGACTTGCAGTCCAGTGACCCGATGGAGATGACAATTGACAAGTAGTGGAGAGGATAGAGTAGAACAAGATGTAAGAGATGATGAATTGGAATGAGGCGCAAAGGTAACCTAGATGGACCAAGAAGCAAGATGAAGAAGTGTGTGTTTCCTTGTTGTCAATATAACGCGCAGACATATATAGGGATAGACACGGAACTAACCGAACTCTCGAGTGTATCAGGCATAGTCATAAATTCAGTGTTAAGGATATGTTCGGTTAAGTGGAAAAATCCAGAATTCGACAATTATGCAAGAAATCCGGGTAAAAAGCGGTCAATGCATGGTAAAAATACGGTGTACAATTCGGAAAAAAGTTGAAAAAATCGAAGGATATATACATATATTGCATACATCTTGTATGCATATATATGTTTGCACATATATATGTACATATAGATTGCATATATTAATTTATGGCTATTACATACATGTACATATGCATATGTTACATATATTGATACACACACAGATATATATATATATATATATATATATGCATTTAAAACGAAAGAAAAATATATAAAACGAGAGAAAAACATTAAACGTGAATAATTCATGAATAATATGGGAAGAAAATGTATTATTCGGGAATTAAGATTAATTCAACCATTTCATACATTTAGGAAAATATTCGCATTTTAAACGTGAATTTTTTAAAAATTCAAAATATACTGTGACTATGGTACCAGGTAACAACTCATGGGCAAAGCATTCCCAACTGCTTGGTCATCACAATCCAGATTAACAGCAATCAGTTGTCTCTACTTCACGGTATATCAAATGTCCACTAAGTTTTCTTTTTCCATAATATAATTTTACCTTTCTAGGGTCTTATCATCTCTAATTCTCATAACAAAAGTGGGAATATATAGACTACAGTCTTGGTTGCGATACTTCCAAAGTGTTATTCACTTAAATATATAGCAGGGAGTTTCAATTGTAGTCTTGTTTCGTCTTGGAATCAGTCTGTATGTGCATCCACATAGATATAGCCAATATGCACCATAAGAAGTAAAAATATATGTCTAGAGCAGGATTTACCTTTCTATCGCTCTCTTTCTGTTTTATCCACCCCGACAATAGTGTTAGATATTGTTGTACAAATTTTGGAATTTTATGCTTTGTTAAAGCCAAAAAATCAAAATGGCATGTTTGGATATTTTAATTACCAAAATGGCATGATTCAGAACATAATTCTCAAAATGGCATGTTTCTAAGGCAATACATCTCCAAAGAGAGTGTATTGTTCCTGGTGGGGTAAAACATCCTCTTGGGAGACGTATTGATATTTTTGAAAAATAATACATCCTCAATTAGGTTGCATTGCACCCACCAAAGAAAGGTGTTCCCAACTAGGATGTATTGCTTTTTTTATTATTATTATGATATCATATACATTATATATATATATGTGTTAAATTACTAAATAAACATAATTTGCATTAATTATATACATTCAACCATATATTTAATACATAAAAATAATAAAATAATAACTAAATAGTATATTTCATTAATACATGATATTTATAATGTAGATAAAAGTATTAAAATTTATGGATATAATATAAAAATTATGAAAATAAAGTATATATATATTTGTAAACTAAGAAAAAAAATAAGAAAACTAATACAGAAAAAATACCATGTGTTGTTATGCATTATATATATATATATATATATATATATATATATATATATATATATATATATATATATATATATATATATCTGTGTGGGTGTGTGTGTGTAATAAATCCATGACATATAATATCAAAAAAATAAACATGTCAATTATGTAATGTAAAATATACTAGAACAATAACAATAAATAATAAAAATATGATACATATGATTTTAAATGGAATATATAAAAATCATAATATATTTGATTTTTTCAGATTATATTTGTCCCTCAACTAGATAAAAATTTACAAATATTATTATATTATTCTAATTTTTGTCAATATATTATTTTTTAAACATAATAAAAAATGATAAATAATATGTTATGATTTTTTATGTGTTACATTTATGAGCATACATATCATATATTTTATTTTGATTATCAATTGTTATTGTTCGTGTATATTTTACTTTGCATAGTGGACATCTTTACATTTTCTTGATATTATATATCGTACCTTCAATATATATATATATATATATATATATATATATATATATATATATATATATATATATATATAGTACCAAAGTGGGTTATATATCACTATATTAGTTTTTTGGGGTGTATATATTCATATAAACATATATGTATAGATTTGTGTAGTTCATTAATTTTATACTTTACTATATAATTTTAGTATTGAATACATTATTTTAGATACAATTTTTTACATTTATAAATATTATGTATTAATGAAATATAATATTTTGTTATTATTTTATTATTTTTAGGTATCATTTGTAATATATGGCTAATTGTATATAAGTTAATGTTGATTATGTTTGTTTAGTAATCTAACATATATATGTATATATAATTTACATGGTATCATGATAAAAAATAAAGCAAAATAAAAAAAAGAAATATGTCCTCTTTGGGGACGTATTACTCTGTTGGAGGGCAATGTGTCCCAAATGGATATGTATTTTTTTTTTTAAATAGCAATACGTCTCCTGAGTGGACTTATTGACTCCACCAGAAATAATATGTCATCCTTGGAGAAGAATGTCTCAGATAAATGTTATTTTGAGAATTAAATTCTGAATCATATCATTTTGGTAAATAAAATATTAAAACATGTCATTTTAGTTTTTTTGACCCCGTCTTAATGCCAAAACTTAGAATGTTCATTTTTGGCTCGTTTCCATGGAAATAAGAAGAAACGTGATAGCTTCACATTTATATCATTGCCACTCACAAGCTTTTGCCGTATTCGTATGTATAATTGCATGCGTCTCGGCACTCTTCACTCACATATTTGCACTCACCTGCGGACGCAAGGCACAGTCGGGGCACATGTCTATCAGGTTGATTACATCATCATCATTTCAGATTAGATGCCTACTATGATAGCGATGATGTTATAATGAAGCTTTCACAATCTTTTAGATCGCGATTACAACATCATCATTTCAGATTCACACTGAGTATCCACAAAATTTTTAGATCGCGATTACAACATCATCATTTCAGATTCACACTGAGTATCCACAAAGTTTCCACTAATGTACTAAAAAGAATCTCAACATTATTGTTGTCAAGAGATTATGATGTTAATCATTACAGTCAAATTATATATATTTTCAAGACAAACAATCGTACAAGGAAATATACAAAGAGAACACAATCAGTTTACAAAAATACATACAAACATGACCAACTCCCGACCGTTATTGGACTGTGAAAGGATTTTGTTTCAAAGTGTGTTATGGATATACGTTCGCTACTTCATTTTTTATTATATAGCCAACTAAAAGCCACAACAAATCTAAGGTTAACAAAATCCAGATTCAAATATTATATTGTCATATATTACTAAAATAACAATCAGTTTAATTATTAACGTTATAATTTAGAATATCATATTTTGACACTGTCTTTTTATAATGTTTCAATTATATATTATTCGAAATTAATAACGGCAATTTGAGAAGTTGGTGATGTTATAAAATAAAAAGAACCGTTTAGAAGGAACAAATGAAGAAGCGTATCAACACCCATAATCAAGTTTATGATAAGATGAATGAGAGCTCAACAAGTAACTCCTAAACATATGAAAAGAATCCTTCAAATTTTTATGCAGAGGCCTAGTTTGGATGTGGCAAACGAACCTCCCTTTGGGAAGAGGGGAGGACGGGCCTACAGTATCCAAATGCGACCAGCACCAGCTGAAGGGTGATATTATGCAGAGGTAAACTTGACAAGGTGACTTTCATTATTAAGATAATTCTAGACAACAAGTGATGAATAACTTACAAATTTTATATCAGTTTATTGTGTTGACAGTAAAATATAAAGGGCGTGATTCAACGTCCCATGCAGAATGTGTGGGAGTATATTAAATGATAGAAAAACAAAATCAAATAAGTTAGGTTGAATTCAACGGCAAGGGACAAAGAGTTGGTAGGAAAGGGTTTGCGTTGAATTTAATAAAAGGAGCAGGACATCCGAACTCAGTAAAAGGGGCTGCAGCCAGAAGTCAAAATCAATTCGTTCGATCCGGAATGAACTGCATCCGATAATGTGAAGTCGCCCTATGCACGGTTATAGGTGGCATTTATGGCAATGCTATTCAAGATCATAGACAAAAATTTATCCATGTGCAAATTTATTACTGGTTACCAATCTGGTCGGTATTGGAAAAGTTTAGATGTTGGGCATGATCTATATGAGCTTAAAGACATAACTAGCGTGTGCCACTTCTTAACTAGATTCGTGAAAGATAATGTATTCCAATTATTATGTGAATACTTTTTAGGGTGGTGCCAGGCTGCCAGCGGAAAGGAAAATAGAAATATAAGAGTCAATTGATAATGATATGTTAATAATCAATCGGACAAAACTCAAATCATAGCGATGCCAATTGCTAGATAATTTGGCCAGATTTACGAGGCTGAAAATGGGAGTGTTTATATTCATATATGCGCATGTCAGCATGATTGTTTTGCTATTCATTCTCTCGTTATTCACTTGTACCAGTTCAGTTGTAAACTATGATAAAATATGGTAATTGTCTATCTCATGTCTTCCTTTGTTCCAAACGAAACTTACCTAAATTATTCCATATTCCAACTTCTACAATGTAACTTTATATCTTTGAAATTTTGAATTCAAAATTGACTATCATGTAAATTTAATTTTAGATATAAGTATGTGGTTCAATTCGACAAGTAGTTAAAACAGTTGAGTTTGTATGTTAACAAGTTGTATAAAATAATCCCTTGGCATAACTTCACGCCATTGAATCATACACCACAAACTATTATTTTAGTTCTTTAGAAATTCCAATAACCTAATATGATGTTATGAATTTACATGTGCAGAAATTGCATCCAACACTCTTTCTAATTAATTTTGTTCCTAGCATGTTCATTTTGTCAAACAACTTCAACTCTATTTCTTTTCTCAATTACCTCATGTTTGTCTTTCCATTCCAAAAATGATAGCATATATCACTATTTCCTAGCAATGCCAAAATGTAAATTGTTTTGTTGACATTATATTTTTGGTGTGTCTATCAAATAGTCACTTCACATTACTCGATGCCAGAAAAATTCACCAACATTTTGATAAATAGAAAAATAAAATAAATCGAAATACAACATTATTTGTAAAATTTTGTGATTTTTCAACATAAGTTGATTTTAAAAGAATAATGGATGCAAAATAAATAAAATATTTTAAAAATATTAATAGAACATTCACGTATCCTTCTTTTCTTAAATGTATTGAATGCAAATTAAGAGGTACATCATGAGTTCTTTTGAATGTGGGGTAAATTTATTAAGTAGTTTCAAATGTCAAATCTTTTCATTAGTATACCATCATCAATTCAAGATAATCTCCACAAGGAAGCCCAATGCAAGTAAAAAGAGAATACAAATAATGAGACATTTTTCTTCATGATTCATTTATTTACACTTCTATCATTTCTATGAAGTACTAATAAATAGTTGTAATCTCTCATTCTCATTATTCGTCTTTATTCTCCTTTTTTATTTTCCCTACAAATATAGTTAGTTATCAAGCCCTTGTCACCCTAATTGTCACTATCGCACAATACCTTTCTACCATATTATATTCTCTTCATCACCTTTTAGCCTCTTTGTTTTAGTATCCAATAACCTCCAACTCTCTTTAATAATTGAAAATCCTTCCTAGCATCTTCATTTTTCTCCAATTTTCCATACACTCTCTCTCCCAAGTTGCTTCATTTTTCTATCACCCTTCTAAAATGCATAATGTGTTGATACAATAAACTTGTAGATTCATACGCCTATAATTAACTCATGCTTATAAAAATAGATACACTATTTAACTCATTATTCCATAATGACCCAACTCTTTCCCAATCATTACGTTGTCTCCCCCAATACTCACATTATTGTGCACAATCCTACAAAAAAGAACATATTTTGATAAATGTTTCTGCATAACCCACAAACTCTCTCCTAGATTCTCTCTCTCACCAATTATGTCACATTCACATCCTGATACCAACATTCATAAAAAGTATATAAAATATATCAAATATATTCATATGTTTCCCAATCCTCCCTCAAATTGTCTCCCTCACTCTATTCATCTTTAACTCTTGACACAAAAAATAACCATTGATGTCCAAATGTATCCCTATTACTCCTCTATCACATCTTAACACCTCTCTCCCCCAAATACCACACATACCTATTCATAATTTATCCCTCAATAATTCCCTAGCTGACTCCTAAATTGTCTTTCCCTCTCCACTCATGCCTCTTAATATTCTCAACACCACTTCTTCCATGGTAAAGGTAAACAACTTTGAATGATCACAAGTCTTTCCAAAACTTTTTTTCTTATAACTATTTATCCATAAATAAGGAGAAATAGTAATCACAAAACACAACAACTATTTAAAAGTCATGATGTAAGAGGATAGAACTGCAAGACGTATTGGATCATCTTCTCTCTCTGTAAGTAGTTAGCTCACTAGCCCTTTCTCAACCATGAAATGGTATATTTAAATAAAAGAAAAGCATGTTTTATCAGGAGCTACAAAAATATAAAAAACACATGTTGATATCTAAATAAAATCAATCAAAAGTATTATCATACTAATATATGTTGAGAAGTGTTTTCACATGCATGTGCATGTGTGTGTACACTAGTAAGGAGAAAATGGTTGATGACAAATCAAAATAGGGGACGAGTAACACCCCATAGGAGATAAAACCCAAGTATATAAAATTGAATAAATGAGAAATAATGAGGCCCAAATAGAAACTTCCCTAATACAAAAATACCATAACCCAACGTCAATCGAAAAAATTGGGTAGAGATCCATCAAAACAAAAGCAATGCACGACCCAGAAGACCATGAACCTAAAAATGAGGAAAATGCAGGGAATGGCATTGGGGACCAAGGGAGTGACCACTAACTATGAAACACTCTCCCTCAAGCCAATCTAGGCACCCTTGACTTGTCCTACATTAATGTTTTGATTTTTTGATAAGGAACTAGAGGACAAATAATAAGACTCGATGGGAGGAACAAAAATTTGTTCTTGTTTTTTAATTATAAAAATAGAATACTAGATCTAGTAAGTACTTTTTCATTTTTTTATATGATCAAGTCTACTAACATATGCAAGTTAAATGTTACAACACATGGTCTGAGCATCAAATAGAATACTTTTAAGTGGATTGACGAGACTGCCAACATCATCAAATTATGCCTCATTTTTAAGTAGGTACTCTAAGTTAAGAATACTCATTTCATATTAGTGTTGGAACGGGTAACATGTCAAAAAGTTTATTTTGTATATATCTCATGAGTGAGTGGAGAGTTAGCATGTAACGCATACCAATGTTAGCATGTGAGGTCTGTCATTCTTGAAACCCTACTAGAGCCTTAGACGATGACATGAACATTGTAAATGGTAATATAGAGAGACTCTTCCCTATAGGTGCAATCTTAATGAGGATGTCAAAATTCTAGATGGGGGAGATTTTAACATCCCAAGATTTGAGGTCACAAATTAATTAAAGGGATTGATTATACAACCCATATTAACAAGATGCACCTATTTTTTGGTAGTCCGTCAATAAATATTATATGTTAAGTATGATGTACATGTAGTAGTACTAGAATGAGTGACCTATCATGTGATTCCCTACGCCACTCAAGAGTGAGATTACTCAAAATAAAAAGTAGAACTAATACTAAACATCCAGGTCACTAGATACACAAGAAATTAAAATTCATTCTATAAGATCATAGAATTTGAAACATATTACACCTGAGTTCACATGAAGCCACTTGTATTACATAACATTCCATAAAGATGTACACATCACTGCAATCATGCCACAAACTTGTTACATATGATAGCATGTCCATATATATTTACAAACCATATTTGTAAAACCATGGCCTACTGCCAAAACTTGTGTCGATATAAAAGACCACCAAAAACCTCCTCAAGGACTTGAGAGTACAGGGATGACATATAGGACTCTACACAAAACACTAGCAGCATGTCCAACCTATAACATCTACTACTCCTCACTCTGCCTCAACCGCACGATCTCTACCATGTCGTGCATGACCACCTAAAAGATGTGGAAACCCATGAGGAAAGACCATTGTCCCAATGAGAGATATAACTCTCTGCCACAACTAGTATTAGTGCAGGTAGATTATACATAGAAGACTAACTATTATAACCATATTCATCTCAATGATACAAATAAAACACATAAGATGATTTAAGTTGTTAGGCATCTCCAACTAAAAAGTAGAACATATTATATTTTAAGAAGGAATATGAAAAACATGTATAACTTTTGATTTCTCTTTCTGTATTATAATTCACAAAATTAGTACAAAAGATTAAGCAAGGGTTCATCCAATATGAATTGTGTTTGACCCTTAGCAAATATACTACACAACTGTATTACCTATTTTATTTTGCCTTGTGGATTTGAGTTGTACCAACCAAATCCAACTGACCACTACTAAGTCAAAATCAATGCCATACATAATCAATGGAAGAGTTGGACTCCATGATCTTCTCCTGCACTACTCATTTAGTTTGAGTCTGCACCGGAGTGACATATAGTCAAATTACAAAACATCAACTTATAGTCACATCAATAATCATGCAGAGACAACAACTAATACTCAAAGCTATGGTCCTATAAAACTCCTAGCCTGCCTTGGTATAGGTCACAGTGCTAGAAAACAGGATATATAACCCAATCACTGAGGTACAACCACATTTGTCCTCTATCCCATCATATTGCATGCACATCATTGAGACTCGACTATAGTTGTTCTCAAAACACTTGGGATCAAGATGTCAAGGACACTTGTCACGCACACCTCACATACTTAACAATATGTGCTCTAAGTTTCCCTTGAGAATACATGTTTTACCATCTAGCAAAGTATTGACATTAAAGATGGATCTATGGCATAGGGCATCTACATGATTAGGGTTTCACTTGATTAGTTTATCAAATTGGGTATCTTTTAGTATCAATCAAGTTACAACGTAAGAATATTAAACAAAATCTACAAATGTAAGGATATGTTACAAATCCACAAGATATAAAATGAATGATGTATAAACTTGTCACATCATCACATAATGCCACTACCTTACAAGGCTAACAATAGGTATCACATCACTAGGGGATATCAATCCCTCATCACATCACTAGAGGATGTCACCTCATACTAGGCATAAAGCCTTTTCCAGGTCATAAGACCCAATCACATCACTCCTGCACAATCATCATTATCTCATCATGCCTCATAAAGGCTCACAGTCATTAACCTATGTCATATTAAACACATCATAGCAGTCACTAGCTATGATATTCATTCAACCTTCAAGGTTAGATTGACACAAGTAGGATAGACAAAACATCATCACAATGCTAGTTACTTAAGCAAGACTGATAAGTACATCATACACTTGGGATCAGGTTTAAGGTTTCATATGTAGTCGATTAGGGTTTTACATAACAACACTATCCACAAACCCTAGGTATCTCACATTCCCACATTCTTGGAACATGTGGGTCAACCATCACCATCACTCCTCCACAACACCAAGGAACAACATGCCCAAGCAAAACCATGAACTCAAGAAGGTAAAAGCTAAAGAGGTTACGTGGTTGAAGAACATACATCATGATGGTCATAGGCCATGGCCAAGACCAGCAACCAAGCATCACCACAACACACAAATGACCAAAGAAGATCAAGGTCAAAGACACACCTTGGTCAAAGCCTACTTCAGTGACCAAGGCCATCAACACATGTCAAATGGTCGAAGAGAAACAACACCTTTAGAGACCAAAGCACCAGCAAACCAAACGGTCAAAGGGGTCCATTATTCCCAGCGGTCGAAGGGAATCACCACCCTACGCGACCGAAAAGAAACATTCTATACGCAATCAACCACTTGGGTACTAACATGTAGAAAATTTGCGGGAGGGAAAACCACTAGAATGTCATGAGAAAATAGGTGATTAACAAAATGAAACCAACCCTCAAGGAGTGATGTAAAAACTTAAGGAAAACATCGTTCAAACCCTAGAATCATGCACTACATGTGATCATCATGAAATCCATGAGTTGAGGGATGAAAACCCAAGATCAAGAACATGAACATAGAACCAAAATCCACTCATGAAAGGTATATAAACCAAGAACTAAGATAACAAAATCAAGGTAGAAGAGTTCCTCCACTCAACTTGAGCACTACCTTGGAGATCTAAGGATTCGGCCCAAGAAAGAGGAGTACCTCCATCCCAACACAAGAACTACCATGGAAGCTCTATGGACTGACACGATTTTATCGTGCGTCGAACGCAAGTGCACGCGTCAATGTAGTATAGGCCCTTGTGAGGCCCGAGTCAAACTCAGGGACACTGAATTATCGGTAAACTACTACTAACTACTCGCAATCAGCTAGACCGATTAAAAGGTTTTTAAGGATTGATTGAAAAATAAAATAAAAAGAAAAAGAAAACAAAGCAATCGATTAAAGGTTTAGTTTAAGAATTCAAATGGATATCTTTAGGATTGCGGTTTCACCGCGGGTTTTCATTGTATGAATTTTCATATAGTTACTCAAGTTCATCTCTCAATCCGGGTAGTGGCCTGTAGTCAGAATTGTCCACTGTCATGGTACAATTCACTACCTATGTCTAGGTCGGTTCCACTGTCGTAGTAACATATACCCTAAACTAGCTACATTAGAATCGACCTCTGGGTTTCCACCATTAACCGTACATCACCTTGTTCAAGGGATTTGTTAATTAATGTGAATTTTGTCTCTTTTCAACTGTTAAGTCTTCTTTCAAAGTAATTAAATCCATTAGATTATTATTATGATGATCAAGCATAACAATATAATTGAGAAAACAAAATCATACCACATATTTAAGAGATAAATTATGAATTACTATGATAAAAATGTCATACAATGCTTCCACGGGCTACTCCCGGTCCTAAAGATAAAGGGGATTAGCCCTGCATGTTCATCTCAGAGCAAAACATGGTCGAGAAAAGGGGAAACATGGAGAGAAACGTGAATAAGTAATGAAATCCCTAAACGGAGAAGATCCAAGCGTTCCTCGGCGTAGAATGTGCGATCTACAGCCTTTTGGCGGTGGAAAATGTCTTCTTTGGCTTCTGGAACGGCCGGGGCGTGCTTCTGGCCTTCGTTCTTCTCTCCACACCTTCTCGGGATGTGTGCAGTGGCTAATGACCTGATACCCTGCTCTTGGCCTCTGTCATTAGGTATAATCACTGAGTTAGGTTGCAAAAATATCAAAATCGTTGGATTAGAGCCGATCTGAAACAAACTCTGATCTGACGGTGTCGATACCATCGATGTGGGTCGATGGTATCGACTATGTGTGATATCAGCAAGTCTTCTTTTCTTTTCTTTGTTGCGTCTGATGCTGACTCGATACCATCGACGCGGGTCGATGGTATCAACACCCTTAGGCGTCGATTTTATCTCTTTTCGGTCACTGAAGATAAACGTGTCGATAGTATCGACTTTGGGGTCGATAGTATCAATTGACTGGTCGCTAGCAACCTGATGGAATGTCGCTACCATCGACTTCTCGGTCGATGGTATCGACTCTGTGTTGCTCCTTACGGCTGCCTACCTGTGGCTGTGTCGATAGTATCAATAGCCGTCGATGGTATCGACAGATGTAGATATGTGTTTATCCTGAAATTGCAAAACAAAACCACATAAGCCGAGATAAAACCTAATATTGAAATCATTTATGCTAAAAACAATAAAATAAGAGAGATTTGACACTGAGAAGGATCATAGACTAAAGTAAGTGAATTATGCAATATTAACCACCAAAATGACCAATAAACACATAAAACACAAGTAAAACAAGTCTATAAATGCGACTCAAAATTATCGCATCAAACTCCCCTAAGCTTGAACATTGCTCATCCTCGAGCAACAAACTCTAGAATAGAATTGCGAGGGTCAACTAAAGAATAGATTATCACAACAAACATCACCATATGATCCCCATCGGACATTCACATTTCGGCCCTCACTAACCACGAAATGATAATTACCCTAAAGGCGACAGTAATCATCCATAAAAGATATCTACCTCAAAATTGATGAACACTATCACATAAGACAGTTAACATAATAAAATCCTCCAGTCCATACTTGGTGAATCTTGTGATCTCCTATTCTACGTTGCTCGCCCTAACTACCATCTACATGGAAGCAACTCTCCCGGTCTTAATGAGTGAGGAGAAAATCACGGTGGCCTACCAATTCGAGCAACGGGTGGATGGAATGGGTGGCTCATGGAAGAAATGGAAGCATTATACGGTTTTAACATGCACAAAGCAAAAATGACCTAAATGATGCATATACACGTGAAAAATCCCTAATGCACTATCATTCCATCTCAATGTGAGATGGAATATCTAAGAGAACTACATCATGTACTTATTCTTCTTAAAAGGCAGTGAGAACAGGTTCCTTTCTCCCTCTCATTCTTACTTACTTCTCCATTCTTTTTTTTTCCTTTTTTTCAGATTTTTTTTAAACCCTTATTTTCATAAATGACAATGAATAATTTGTCAGGCTCACTTATTGTTGCATAACTTATACATTTGCAACATTCAGAAGGTATGGAACAAGTTAATCACCTTTTATGTTTCAGAAGACATAAGATGCATGATGTACTTTATGCACAAAAATGTGAATGCAGTTACAAAATTATAATTATGCAACTAAATGACACGCACCTAAGGATAATGTGCATGTAAAACTAGTCTATTTTTTTATTTTCATGCAAAATATGTGAAAGTAGTTGCAATGCAAGACCTATCTACATGGAATGCAATCAAATAGATTAAAACCATAATGTACTTCTAGTTCTTAAGGTGGATTATGAAAACAATGGGGTGGATAGATCACAAGACTAATTGACTGTACCTTTGAAAATTATTATGTGTCCCTCCTTACTGACCTGTGTAGTAATTAAGAGGTTTTTCTCTCTCATTTCAAATTAAAGTCTCATTATCATTTGGTCAGTTTAGGCTCAAACAACCAATTCTGTCCACTTTTCATGAATCATAGGAATGTAGTTGTGATTTCCTATTTTAGAGTTGACAAACCCAATGATTTCCTTAAGTTATGTGCTCAAAGATTAACAACACAAGCTTGCGAAAACACTAAAAATTTTCAAATTTGCCCCTAATTCCCATGTACAAGCAACGAGATGACACATGACTTAAGACAACCACAATTACACTAGATAGAGTGTGGATCCTACAAATAAACTAAGAACTACAAGAAATAAATGATAAAAGACAAACAATAAAAACTACAAAACTAGGAAAAATAAAGGATAGAGTTGTTCCAACCCCCCCCCCCAAGATTGAATTTGACTATGGCCTCATAGTCAAAAACAACCTTAAAAGGTGGAACAGTGATACCGATCATTCTTCAAGAGGAGGCGGGTACTGCGGAGTGGTGGGGTCCCACGATGGGTATTGCCCCTGAAAGCTCGGATCATACTGGGGCATTGGTGGAGGTTGTGGATACCCCCCAAAATAATTTTGGCTCTAGTAATGATCATAGAAGGGTTGCTGCTGCATCTCCATCCTATGCAACCTGTCATGGATGTGTTGTTGGTTGTCGAGGAGGAGGCGCTCATTCTCGAAAATGGCCCTCTGATTATCTAACAGCCGGTTCGTGGTATCCTGAATACCGGTGTATGAAGTTGTATGATGTTGTTGCGTCTGATAATCTCCTGCAGCATTGTATACATCCCCTGCATGGAGTAGGCATCCTCTCCTTGATAAGAGGGTGGAGGTGGCGGAGGTTGTGAAGATGAAGATGCACCCAGATGCATGCGAGGGCGCTTCCAGGGTGCTACTCGTGCCCGGAGAGGAGTGAAGGCCTCCTCTTCCTCTTTATGCTCGTCGTCGTCATTATCATTGTCATTATTGCCGTCGTCTTCATCCGAGTCATCAATGGCGATGACAGGCCATCTGAAATGTTGAGCACCCTCGATGTGGAAGACGGGGTCTGGAAGTGAACACTCTTGATATGTGTGATTAACATGGAAATGTGCATATGCCAAGCCATCACGGAGCAGGAGGAGGTTGGAGCGGTGCAGATGTTGCAGGTTGACCTTGCTCCTGGTGGAAAGGGGAGGAGTTGGGAAGGATCCAACCCAAGATTGGTGGCCAATGGTGTGATTAGCCCTCCAAAATGGATAGGAGCCTTCCGCGTACTCCTCTTTACGGCTACCACGCGCGTCAAGAAGAACACGCCCCAATTGCACGCCTCGTGCTTCAGTAATTTGTGCAGGAAAAACAAATATGTCTCTTGGAACTTGCTGAGAGACAGGTCGCCGCAAGCGAACCATGTGGTGCAGAGCATGTGGTCAAGAACCCGCGCAAACGGATGCTCGAAATCCTCCACTGTAGCGTTGTGGTAGCTGACGGATTTGCCCAGAGGCGCAGTCACGAGCTGGGTGAAGATGGCATCATAGTCTGTCATGTTGTCTGGCCTCCGATGCTGGTAAGCGTCATGATACCAGTTGTACACCGAGTTGAACTGGGCGAGGGTAATGGTGTAGTTGTTGTTGAAGAGTCTGAATGACACCCACCC